>OX608079.1:6225831-6248331 GCA_951509765.1 Sphenella marginata | reverse complement strand
TTCATTTTATTTTATTTTATTTTATTTTATTTTATTTTATTTTATTTTATTTTATTTTATTTTATTTTATTTTATTTTATTTTATTTTATTTTATTTTATTTTATTTTATTTTATTTTATTTTATTTTATTTCATTTCATTTTATTTTATTTTATTTTATTTTATTTTATTTTCTTTTGTTTTCTTTTATATTCTTTTATTTTATTTTATTTTATTTTATTTTATTTTATTTTATTTTATTTTATTTTATTTTATTTTATTTTATTTTATTTTATTTTATTTTATTTTATTTTATTTTATTTTATTTTATTTCAAAATATATAAGAGAAGAAGTTTTCCTTTCTGTTACTCATACGTCACGACGTCCTTCAGGACGATCGACCATATTTAGTTAAGTAGATGTTTTTCATTCCAGAAGTACCCCCAAAGGCTTGCCGCCAATAGACCCCATGTTTTTCAAGCGATCGCTATATGTGGACCTGAACTTGGGCCTTCGTGTCAAAGTACAGCGCACATACGCATATAAATTATTGTCACATATTGAGCTGCAGCTACTTACAGTGCAGCTTCACATTGTTCTCATAAAATACTCTGATAGCCGGCTAAGCCATAAAACAAAAAATCGAGCTGTTGTTTGTGATAGTATTTTTTTATTGGCGTTGTTTACTGTGTGTATGGGTTGGGTCGGTGGGTCGCTACGTACTTCGTAAAAACCATATCAATATTTTTTTTACATACAAACACACACACACATACACAAGTATAACAATGCATAGTCGATGTATTTGCCAATGCCGCCCTATTCGTGCTGTGCAATTCTCAGTTGGCGAACAACCCTTGCGCAAAACGGACAAACAACACGGCAAACGTTACGCAAACCATATTTTTTATAATATATAAATAAAGTTAAAATTTAAATATTTGTGGTTAAAAATAAGAATGTAATATTAAATGAACCTACAGGACTCATTCATTGGTAAACAGGCAAACTCGTAATAACAAAAACAAGCAACAAGTGTTGTGGAAACGTGGACGTGCTCAAAAAAAAGGCGGCATTCATACGAAACACACTCAAACACACAACCATTCGTTTATCCTGCGGTCAACATTAAAGCACACACAGCCGTGCTGACCTCAGCTCATGGGAAATTTAAAATCATTGCTGTGGAGTGCAGTGCAGTGAGTCGTGTGTAATTCAAGTGGCTTTGAAGTGTTGGAAGTGAATAAAAAGGAAATTGCAAATAGTTACAGACATACATTCATGAACGTTTGTTTGTAGTTTATTAGAGGAATTCGTATTGTTTGCTGTGGTTTATGTTATATAAGCGTATTAAGAGTTAAAACAACAAAAGATTAAAAGAAAGTGTATCAACATTATACGAAACATTAATTAAATCTTCAACGAGAATATGTCTTTCGATATTCCGTTTACCGATCAAATGCGGCTTGCTTTGGGGTAAGAACTACATTTTTTGATTTTAGAAGTTTTAGTGGTGATTACAGGACTATGTCCAGATTTTATTTATTTTGAAAATGAAAAAAAATCGAACTTAGCATACACAGAAATTTTATTGAACTCTCGAGGATGACAGGAAAATCAAAGGCCTGTGTCTAAGCTTTGAGGGGGCGAATAGTTTTTTTTAATTTTATTTAATTTTTATTTGAGATTTTTTATTATTTTATTTGTTTTAGAGAGTAGGTCGGTGGTGTGCAGAGCACGGGTTAATAGGGACGACGTTTATTAAATTATTATAAATTTATTTTTATTTAAATTATTTGTTCTACATGGAATGAAGGGTACGGGGCACCTGTTCCAACTTATATTTATTAATTGGGGTCGAGCACTGTTGACGCTGAGGCATTCCATTTCGTTATAACTAAACAATATGTATATTCAGAATATTTCATAAGCCGGTTGAGAATTATAAAAGGGTCTGCAAATGAAATAAACGAAAGAAATTGCTTAAGTCGCTTAAACACCCGGATTACATCGAATATTTGTTTTACTACTCTGTAATGATCTACGTAGCAATCCAGCTACACTTCAATGACACAGATTTCAACTTGGTAAACATTTCCTTAGTTAGGGAGGGGATATGAACGCCTGTCTTGCAGATCTTCAGAAACCAGTTTCATGTGCCATCTTGAAAGACTTACACCCGGCATAGGCTTTATTGAACAAATCAAAGCACAGTTTGTGGAAGAGATAAACTAAACGATTTATAGTCTACGCGCTATTACCTCGTTATAACTGGTGGTGCTCATCATTACTTCACACATTTGTGACACTTACCCCGCCCACAAATCATCAAAAAACAATTTCTCAAATTATATCCCCACATCAGGCGATGATTAAGGCCCTAAAACAATAATTTGATATTGTAGATGAGTGTTTTATTATGAAAAGACATTTGAGAGATAGCAACATATTGACGGGATATTAATATATAATTGTCATTGTTATCTATAGCAGACGGTACAACAAATATGCAAAGCGTTAAGTGATAATTATGGTAACACAAATAGTTTGGCAATAATGTTATCTAACGGGTTTTAGATTTTGTTTGGGCTACAATTTGGAGTGCGGTCTTGAATATTTTTCCTTTTCAGGGGACACCTGTTTGACTTTTAAGGAAAGCACTTATTTTCGGTATTTACATCTCTAATATACTCGTATTAAATATATATGGTATGTCATAAAAACTATCCGATAGATCAAAGCATGTACGGAGAAGGAAGACTCATGACAAGTTAATCAACAAGCAGCGTCTATGTGTCCATGGCCCATCATACGTTTTAGATAGAGAGAAGCGTGCAAGACCTGGCAGAGTTACTGCTCACCAAAAAATGTGGGCTTTAACTGTCGCAAATTCAAAATAAAGAGGGATTAGAGAGAGAGTTGGTATCGGAACCTTTACAAAACACTAAATATCAAACTTATTTTGCTCCACCTAACCGCACTATAAAATTTAAGAAGGATACTGGAAATCTTGTATGCTAAAAACTTAAACTCTAATTTGTAAGAATATACTAGTTATGGACTTTGAAATGATGGATGAAAATTAATTTTATGTTAGTGCTGCACTTAAGATTGAGAACTTCTTAGGTATTTACAATTTTTTTTTTTTTGAGTGTAGATTCTTGCGCTCGCCGTTCGAGATCAATTTAAGCTAGGGCAAATCATGAGAGATCCATTAGTCATAGCACGAAATATGCTGTGTCACCCTCGCAGCTGTGAACGCATTCATCAATACCCCCCTTATTAGCTCTGCCATAGAAATGTTTTAATGCATTTATTATGTAACAGGTGTTGCCACTGTTTGAATAAAACCACAAGTGGACCAATCACTTTGCAATTCATTCACGTTATACGTCTCTTTATGGGCAATACATTATTACGGTTACTCAATAAGGATAAACATACATACATACATACCGATGGCTTAATATAGAAAAGGCGTATCTACACTTTTCGTTACTTTTCAGGAGAAGGAAAAAACTGAATAAAACCTTAAAAACTGAAGATGCAAAAAACATTTCTATTGCAATTTTTATTCAAAACACGTAACAAATTCATGTTTGGAATAATTTAATTATTATTTTTAATTTCACTGAAGTTTTTTGACATAAGGCTTTTTGTTATTATTTTTCTTGAAAATAAATTAAAGTTAGGGCTTTTTGTTGTAAGTTTAAATGAGGACAAACTTATATAATACTTCATGTTTGAAGTAAAATAAATAAATAATTAAAACTAAAATTCATATTTCAAGGCAGATATTATTATACTGAAAACAAATTTGGTTTTATAAGGTAAATTTTAAAAAATGTTGGCAATCTCCTGGAAGAATTTTTTTAGATATGGCTATTTATTTTTTGCATTCGATCCATCTCCAATACGACATGCAAATAAATGAAAGATTTATATGGCGGTTTTTAGACCAATAAAAGGCCTTGAGAAAAGTTTTTTTATCGGATATTTAGAGCTAGAGATTTTTTGAATAATACGAAATTGGCGTTTTCTCACTTTGTAAGGAGCGATAACTTTGCGAAATCTCAAAGCCTATAGCTTTTTCTTAAATGTTGTCTTCAGAATCGTAATCTGCACGTTTTTTCACGTAATAAATGTGAACCAAGTGTACGTTTATCAATTTTTTTATATGATCTGATGCACCCTGAGTGCATATGGTTTTATCATTTTCAAATGAAACGAGCGAGTTCCAATTCGAGTGAAATTTTGCACAGCTTATTTTTACAGTATAACGCATCATATTCCGTCTGGCGAAAAATTTTGTTTTCTTAATGAACAGCTTAGTGTCTATTTTAAATTCAACATGAAATGACTTAAGGCTTTTTTCTTAAAAAAAAATTTCGAATGAGTTAGGGCTTTTTTTTATATGACTATAAATCCGTTATTTGCGATCATAGCTCACTAATTTTTTAAGGGGAGGTGTATTTGACAGTGGTCTACCAGAATACATTAAAAACGCGATTTCGAAAAAAATTTAGATACGCCTTTTCTATATTAAGCCAACGATACGTTCAAGTATACATACATACATACATACATAGAAATAGGAATGTATTTTATATTTGTAGAATGCACATGAGCACAATAGATATGTTAAATTTGTAATGCGTCCTGTGGCTGTGGGGCCATTTTAAGCTTTATCACCATGTTGAACTTTGAACTCGGCTAATGCCTAATGTATTTACAAATCTATTTTGATGCTAATCAATCATAATTACTTACATGGGTACTAATTCATTATTGATGTCAATCCCGTAATCCTGTGCACTGTTAGGCGATTATAATTGCTTACCTAGTTTCGCGGGATTAAAGTGAAAAGGGAAAGGGTTTATTAATAAAAACTCAAAATGTGTGAATTTTGTTTTTTATATGAATGTTTTTATTGGTTATATAGTTTTAGAATTTTTATTTTAAATAATTATTATAAGTTTTATAAATATTTTTAAGTGACCTAGTCTTTCAAAAATTTTCTTCATCCCAAACTCTTGGCGAGTAGCGCTTAGCCAAATACCGGGATCCCGAACCTTGTTAAACTTCAAAAAATTTGGCTTGCTATTATATGTACATAGTTCATGTATGCATAAGTTTAGGCGCATAATAGCTGCTGATACAATTCGCACTTTGGTAATGGTGTGGCGCGAACACATTTAGGTAATTAAGAGATTATCACTGCAACAAAGGTTACGTGTTTTGTGAATAATCCGTTGTTATTTGATTAAAAGCTTAATTTTGTTTTACTATTTAAATTACAGAGTGATGGAAAACCAATAAAATGGAAAATAGCTTGGAAGGCTGCTATACCAAGTTGTGTTTAAAAAAAATTTAAAATGTAAATGAATATAAAATAAATTTAATTAAAATCAAATATAATAACATAACATAACATAACATAACTTAACATAACATAACATAACATAACATAACATAACATAACATAACATAACATAACATAACATAACATAACATAACATAACATAACATAACATAACATAACATAACATAACATAACATAACATAACATAACATAACATAACATAACATAACATAACATAACATAACATAACATAACATAACATAACATAACATAACATAACATAACATAACATAACATAACATAACATAACATAACATAACATAACATAACATAACATAACATAACATAACATAACATAACATAACATAACATAACATAACATAACATAACATAACATAACATAACATAACATAACATAACAAAACATAACAAAACATAACATAACATAACATAACATAACATAACATAGCATAACATAACAAAACATAACATAACATAACATAACATAACATAACATAACATAACATAACATAACATAACATAACATAACATAACATAACATAACATAACATAACATAACATAACATAACATAACATAACATAACATAACACAACATAACTACCATAACTCTGCTATTTGAAACCCTATATCTAAACACAGCTATTGGAACTAAGTTCTATAGGGTGTTTTTTTTACAGGTTTGTTTTTCGAATAGAGATAAAACTGGCATTTTGTGGTCAAATCTGGCAACTCTAATGTCATTTATGTTCAGTTTGGTTTGCCATTTCATCATGAACAGGTTGACAAAAGAACAGCGCTTGCAAATCGTGCAAATTTATTTCGAAAATAATGATTGAAATTTTTTTTTCAAATGGCAAAATTTTGTTCAATGATGAGGCTCATTTTTGGTTGAATGGCTACGTCAACAAGCAAAATTGCCGCATTTGGAGTGAAGAGAATCCACATGAGACCCTTGAAACGCCATTACATCCACAAAAACTGACTGTTGGTGTGCTCTATGGGCTGGTGGAGTCATTGGGCCATACTTCTTCCGCAATAATGCTGGAGAGGCAGCTACCGTTAATGGAGACCGGTATAGAGCCATGATAACCGACTATTTTGTTCCCGAATTGGATGGCATGAATGTGGATGAGTTGTGGTTCCAACAAGACGGCTCTACATGCCACACAGCGCACGTCACAATCGATTTATTGAAGGAAACATTCGATGAGCGCATAATTTCGCGGAATGGACCTGTCAATTGGCCACCAAGGTCGTGTAATTTGACACCATTGGATTATTTTCTTTGGGGATATGTGAAGTCGCTCGTCTACACCAACAAACCAGAAACGTTAGGGGAATTGGAAGCCAACATTCGTGGCGTTATTGCCGACATACGGCCCCATATGCTCGAAAAAGTGGTTGAAAATTGGACCTGTAGAATTGGCTTTATTCGAGCCAGCCGCGGCGGCCACATGCCCGAAATCATATTTAAACATTAATGGCATAAAATTATCCTTCCAATAAAGCCAAATTGATGGACCTTAAAACGATTTTCTTGTGTTTTATTTCAATTCGAAGTTCTATACCCCTAAAAAAAAACACCCTATACTAAAGTCTATATGAAAATTCCGTACCCGTCTAATGTCACTATAAACATTGCTTGCCTACATAAAATACAATTTAGTCAATATTTACATTTTTTATTTCTTTGTAAATATCTCACCTAAACAAATATCAACAATTATTGCATATTGCAATTTTTTATATGCCAACAGAAAAAGTCTAACATGCAATCAATTCGTTCACTTTGATATTTACCATAAAATAAAATGATAGAAATTGAACCACAGGAAATTAGACGAGAGTAAAAATTCGATATTATTGATTACATAATAGGAAAATTGTGTTGTGTATGCAAAATTAAGAGAAATTCTAAGTTTCGTTGTTGATATACATATAAATATGAATACATGGTTGTTATGGTTGAAAAAATTGATAATTCGAGGCTGCAAAAATTTTTTCTCAAGTTATAGAGATCAGCGAATGACATAATTTTCTTAGCAAACTCTGAGATCGCAATTAGACACATCTTCGATTTTATAAGCTATTCTGGTTCAACTAGTTTTTATGGTATATTTTTAGCTACCTAAACACAAGGAAATACTGTTTGGAACAATCTTACGCCCCCTTAATTGGTTATTTCGTGAGATTGCATATTTCTTTCTAACACCTATTAAACCCTGCTACTACTCTCTGATGCATATTAAATCATTTTACTTCATTATAGAAAGGGTAGTTTAATATTTTCATATTTTAAATAGTTGCAATTAGTTGAGGTAAACCATAGAATTAATTAAACTGCATGACTATACAAAAAACTTGTCTGAGAAATATTACTGGTTTTGTCACATGTTTCATAAAGTCCGTAGGAGAGACTCGTATTTAATTGTAAATGAATTATTTTTATAAGGAAAAAATGTTGCACTTAATTTAACTCGATACATGCTGACGCAGTTATTAAGATACGACTAGGAATTATATAGACTTAGACTGCTGGTTTGATAAAGAGCTACGATATCCGTTTCAATTTAAATTGTAGTTTGGAGAGGTTCCATACACAACACATGGTGGCGGTCTTTCATGGACATGTGTTGGAATGAGTTGAAAGCGGTAAAGTTTGCAAACTTAGGAGTGCTCAGAGTTAATAGTTGTGGAGTTTAAACTCAATAGTTTCCCAAATAATTCCGCGAGTTGGCAGCTTTTGAAGTTAGTACCAGAGACATTAAACTATAGTTTCTCAGATCAACCCTGGCTGCGACTTAACAATGACATGAGAGCATTATTTATTAAAATGTGGGAGCCCACAGCCAATATGCATATTTGTTGGAAATAAATTTCAATTTCATTTAAGATCAAAACGGTTTTCCAATTTCGAATATTGATTTCAAATTTGTCATGAGTTCGGGAAGCAATCCATTTCCCAGCAAAGGGACACATTTTTGATATGAAAATATTCTTATTTCTCCTACTTTGCAGCTTAGTACCTTTTATCACACATATATATATGTATCTTTTTATTTCTTTACTCTTTTGAATATTTTGGTAATTTTTGCTTCGACCACATGTGTTTGATTAATTTTTGATGACACATGTGACGGCAAATAAGGGTATTGCCATGTGTAAAAAAATTAACTCCAGTGGCTTTCAAACTGAAATTAAGCGCGGACCAAATCACTTAGCTCCAAAAATTAATTATATCTTCAATATATTTTTAAATATTCAGGGCATAGAGAAAGTGGCTTATCTACTTTCAATAAAAAATATTTATTACAATTCCAGTTCTGCCATTCCAAGAAAATATTATTTGGCGTGAAGTATAACTTAAAGCTGGGTATAAAGTGACCTTTCCCGCTGTCTTAAACAAGTACAACATATAAATTAGCACCAGATATCAAGACAAAAAAAAAAAAATAATAATAATAATTAAAACGCAACCTTGACATTGAGACTTGAAATCAAAATGAAGCAATTTTGCAAAAAAAAATTTATGTAAATAAACTTCAAGCGAGCAATAAGAAAAGCCGGTTTAAAAAAAATCAAGTATTCATTAAAATAAATTTCGTTCGCTGACAAGCACTCAAAAAATTTGCATCAAACCATGCAAATGCAGCGTAGGCGCGTAACCAAGTAGGGGTAGAATTTGAAGACAAGTTATTATTTTTTTTAGCCTTTTGTTTCATACAAAAAAATACTTTCCCAAGAATAGTCTGCATATTCTAAACAATTTTAAAAATTTTCTGGACAATTTTAAAATTTTTATAAATTTTTTGGATACTTTTTCGAACATTTTTCAAATAAAATTTACAATTCTTTTATTGGACCTTGACACATGTTTTATATAGGCTTTGCTAAAATAATTTTATTAATGCCAAAATTTGTTGAAAGTCGCAGTCAAAGCAGCAAAGCACAGGCTTTTTCTTTCAATTGATATCTTTTATGATTCCATGTCTAATAGCGATAAGCTGTTGAATAATTTATGAAGCATGGTTATTCCAAAATATTTAAAATACTACTGGTCTTTTAGCATTTAGATAACACTGTTTTGATAAGGCTGTTTGGCAGGGATTTGCAAACGTTCAGCTGACTGCATCAAGGTTAAATCAAAATTGTTGAAATTTGCTATGGACGCAAAAATTGTTTTCATTTTCATTGTGAATACACTAACATATGTAGGTTTTTAAATTTTGTAATATTTTAGCATTGTTGTTGAGAAAGCTATATACCCAATTACTCAACTAAGAACAACTTGTCTCGACACTCATCAGTTTAGAATTGCATCCGGCTTGTGCCTAGTTTTTCAGTATGCATTGACCTTTTAATCGTTTACTTTGCAAAAGACAAAACAAATTAGAATTTTTTCTTTATAAAAATGCATCAAAGTAGCATTCAAGCGTAAATTTTTAATTGCTCGCCTTATCAACAAAGCTTTATCTGAACTAATCGAAGTAAATAGTCAAAGTACATATGTAAAGGTATATACATATGTACAGTTTTGCAATAATTACTACATTTAATTGTACAAATTTTCATGCGATTTCAATTTGTCTAGGATTAAGCTATTTAATCATAAAAAAACAACACAGCAATCAACAAACTAAATGCATGTATGTATGTATGTACTTTAGACTCGCCTGAAAAAAAAAATCAAAATTTTTTTCCTGAAAATTATATTGATATATTTTTTTTTTTTTCAGAATTGAGCAAAAATACTATAAAAGGTGCAGAAGTTTATATTCTATTTCTAGTGAGTAAGTGAATTAACGTCGAGAATTTCAAAATAAAATATTTCTACAGGTGGGAAGTACAAGAGTAGTATGGTTCTGTGATTTCAACTTTTTAATTTGGAAACTTGACTGCAGCTGAAATAACCAGCAAAATCAAATTCAATATATCCCACCAATGAAAAGTCCCTTTGAATAATATAAAACATCTAGGAAATATCACATTAAACTTTGGCGAGACTGTGGTGAGTTTGTGAAAAAACAATGGACTGTCCCTACACCAAACACATCTTGGGTATCATATATGTATCTGATAGAATGTATTGTAGATATGATGAAATCGTAGTATCATATATTCACATGTCAAGTCCAAAACGTATGCAATCATCTGTTAGTTCAATCAGTGTAATAATCCACATCGCACTGGAGAGCACATTAACAACATTTGATGACAGCTTCTCAAGCTTTACAGTTCACTTAATCGTCATAAAGGCGTTTATTATCAATTTACAGAGAATCACTGGAATGTTGCAATTTGTTTGTAATGCTTTCTTTGAATAATTTTTAAGGCTAGCCTATAGTGGTCGTTTGGCAATTAACGCTTTTGTACTACATGCGGTACTAGTCCTTAAAGGATTATATCATATACTCTATAAAGTCAAATGAAGGTTCATCGTTTTTTGACAAAATTTTTAAATTATTTCTGAGTTATTTATAACAGATGTTCAGTCTCTAGATTCCCAACAGAAAATCTAAAAATAATTTCCAATAGATCAAAAAATGTTAGTTCACTCGCGCGAGAACCCTAGAGATTTAAAGAGAAAATTTAAATTGGAGACCCTTATTAAGATTTTTCTAACTCCTCTGAACATTTTACCAGTTTGACTATCACACTTTTAGTTCTTTTCGGTATACTTAGAGACCAGTCAGATTATTCTAGTCACGTACTACTTTATTCTCTGACTTGTACATATGTCTCTCCTCGTCATTGTATGTATGCACTTGGGCTCCGATTATGTACAAAATTTAGTTTTGCAACTCGTAAATTTGCATTCGTTTACTTGTGTTTGTTTATTTGTCTTCATATGAACTTTGTACCGACCATGAAAATTATTATCAGGCACCTATATTTGGAAACATACTGACGTACAAGGAGACGACGTCGTGAGTGTCTGATAAGAAGTCTAAAAACTCAGGAGGTTGTTAGAGCAAGCCGCTCAAGTTTTGCAAGCGATCGCTAAAAAAATACAAGTAAGGAGAGTGCTGTCTACGGTTGTGCCTATACCTTCATATCTCTCATGAATATCAATCAAAAGTTGCATCTCTAAATTGACTCAGCTCATCGACGCGATCATTTCGGTATACTTTTTGATGAGTCCATCTCTCTTCTTGTTCTCACATTTACAAAACAACGGACCAAAGTTTTTTTTTATCATTTCAGGCTCATGGGAGGTATACAATTAGAAACAACTATATAACATAAGACCAAAAATCTTGTATGATGGAAATATTACAAACTTTGTTGAAAATTTTAAAAAGTTCAATTTTCGAGAAATATTTTGTGTTGGAAAAGGTTAAGACAACTGAGTGGTTTGGAATTTATTATAAAGAAATTTTTAAAAGTACAATTGTGTAGCAAATTTGTTTGAGACATCTCAAAGCATGACAACTCCACGTCGGCTCCTCGTTCTTAATATTTTTCAGGGCATATTCCCTGTTCTTCCTGTACTACTTCAATCAATCAAACTCAATCAAACATCAATATGCTAGTCAAAGTTAATGTATAAATAATTTTTTATTCATGAAGGGTATACAAATTTCGCTATGTGTCAGCAGCTTAAAGAACAGCAAATTCGTAATCTTCAAGCAGCCCACAAGAGTAATAAGTCAGCCTCTTATCACCAAAAAGCACACCAAATTAGCTCCGGGTTCATATTGTGTATTAATTGAAGCTAGACTTTGATAAACATAAAAAATTTAGAATTTGCGAGTTTACCGCTATATTGTTGGGGACTCGCATATATTCGTATAGAGAAAAAATTCTAGCAGTTGAAATACCCGAATCGAGTACTGGAAGTACCGGACATCCAGCTTTGAGGAAGAACTACGCTTTTGAACAAAATGTATCATTATTTTTCTTGTTCTGGATCTTGGACCACAGCAGCGCTGTAAAATCGAAAGACAAAATTGGCAACTTATTGCGACCATAGGTGATGTGGTAGCATCCAGCTTTGACAGTTAGCTGTCTTTAATTTGAGATCAAATCCTTTTTAAATTTTTAATATTGATTTTTAGCTTGAGATCAGTTGGAGTAACAGCTCATTCTCCAGCAAAAAGACACATTTCTGATATGAAAATATTTTTATTTCTGCGCTTGAAAAAAAGAGTTCCGGTTAGAATTCCATTCCAAGTATTTTCCAACTCAAATCAGTTTGCATATTTTACTTACTGCTAAAACATAATGCATGATATAATATAAAATATTATAAATACTACCTTTTCTCACACAAATAAGAGTATATATCTTTTTATTTCTTTCCTTTATCGTAATGTTTTGGCAATAATTTTTCTTGCATCACGTGTTTTTATTAATTTTTGCTGTCAGCTGTGATAGAAAATAAGAGTGTTGCCATGTGCAAAAAAGGAAGATGTGCTTTCAAAATGAATTCCAGTGGTTGTCAAACTGAAATCCCACTATTGTAAAACATTGTCAAACTCACTTAGCAAAACGATTTGAAAATGTAAACATTTATCAAACATCGAAAAAAAAACGCTTAACAAGATAGTTATGGAGTTGTGGCTTTAGAAAGACATTCGTTTTTTCGGCGAACACTTTTATAAAATTTTTGCTGAATATTATTCGATGACAAAAAAAACTTGCAGGAAAAGAACCCATTTTGACATTTGGTTAGGAAAGGAATTTGCCAAATTTCTGCTTTGGAAATATCACTCAGTAAAAGTTGAAAGTAGAAAACAGCTGATCGTGAAATAGTATAACAACAACAAAAACTGCAATTATTGACAAGTGAAAACGGTAACAGCTGATTTGGTTTGAAACTTTTTACTTTTTGTGTTTAGCGCGAGTTTCTCTGTTTACTGAGAGTTTTTTGCAAGTTTCGTTCTTAAGTTCACAGCGTTCTAAACATTTCTTAATATTCTCTCTCTCTATTTGTTTTCCTTGCAGCTATGTAAAATTCAAAACAAGCCAAAAACGTTTACGCACGAATCAAAAAATTGTCGCAGATACCGTTTATGGTAAAGTGAAGGGCGTGAAATGGCATTCCATATATGGTGGTTCATATTACAGTTTCGAGGGCATACCATTTGCCAAACCCCCCATAGGACAGCTACGATTTAGAGCACCCGAAGAACCTGAACCATGGGCTGATGTACTGCGTTGTACGCGCACACACGCCAAACCAAGTCAAAATAATATTATTTTCAACAAAGTGCAAGGAAGTGAAGACTGTCTTTATTTGAATGTTTTTACGAAAACGGTGCGTAGCTATTGTGTTTGACGAATTTTGTGCGAAGGAAGCTAACATTTTTTTTGTTTTTTTTTTTCTGTTTTTTTTTTTTCTTTAGCTAAATCCACAAAAACCAATGCCGGTTTTGGTTTGGATCTATGGTGGTGGTTTTCAAATGGGTGAAGCTTCGCGTGATATGTATAGTCCAGATTATTTTATGATGCAAAATGTTGTTATCATTACGATCGCATATCGTTTGGGTCCTTTGGGTAAGTATCTGAAGGTGTTTATGGGGAGTATTATAGAAAAAGTAAAGATAGTGTAATAAATAAAAAAAAATTTTAACGACTATAACAACAACAACATGTGAATTAAAAGGGATTCCTTGTGATGCCCGACTTTTGCAGAGGATTTTCGGGAGGCGCCTTTGATCTTTGAAAAATAGCTGTCAGTGTTAGATAGTTTAACACATTCGCGTAAATTGCGGGAATTCCCGTCATTCATGTTTCCTTCAATAAAACAATTGCGTCAAATCAACCGTCAAAAATGGTCCAATTCTTATCACTGGACATTTTTAGTGTTGGTAAAGTCGTGAACTACCATCCCTGACAGGCCAACCGCAATTCAAACAAATTTAATTTGGGGAATCCCCATTCAAAGTTAACGTGCCATTCATTTGTTGTTTGTTGAGGTGAAACTTCCCCGAAACGAAATGCGGGAAATCCCGACAAAAGTGCATAGGAAATTCATCTGGTTGAAATTAATTGATTCTCTGAGTGTGACAAATGCGAAAGTTTACTTTTTCTTGCAAAACTAAAATAAATACAATTTTTGTCTGAGTTGTACGTGGTATTTTGTAATAAAATATGGCTAATAAAAGTTTGCAAAATTTGGTGGACGAAATATTTGATGATTCAGAAGAGGAAGATTAATTAGACGAGGAGAAGGTTAGTTCCAGTGATGACGATGAGAGTGAAAATAACACAACATATGAGGAAGATTCCATCTACGAGGATGATACCGATATTTGCGAAGTGGAGTGTGACGATATTTGGCGTGAAACAACAAAACCAATACCACTTTTCCCCTTTGCTGCTACTTGGGGAGTTCAGGATGAATTTGATAGCGAAACATCCCCGCTAATGATATTTGAAAAATTATTTGATAATGATGTCATGGAGTTATTAGTTTCTTCCACCAATGCTTATGGGATTCACTTGGAAGATAATGACCCTAAGCCTTCAACGCGAAAGCGGCCTAAAAAGCAATTTACTGCAACAACAAAATGTGAAATGCTTCAATTTTTAGGCATGTGCCTATTACAAGGCCAAAACCGTAAACCGTCGATAAGGAAAATGTTTTCGAAGGATATCTTATATTATCAACCAATATTTGGTGCTGTAATGTCTGGAAGACGTTTTCAGCAAATTCTAAGATGCTTCAGCTGTCATATGCCTTATCAACAAAAATATCAAAAAACTGGAAAAAATAATACCGATGCTCGATTTGGTTTTGAAAAACTTTCAAAAGGCGTATGAACCAGATACAGCCTTGTCTTTAGATGAATCGCTTATGCTTTTCAGAGGAAGGTTATCCTTTAGACAATACAACAAGGGAAAGCGAGCTCGGTATGGTATAAAGTTTTACGAACTTACCACAAAGGATGGGTATATTTTAAATGTAAAAATATATGCTGGAAAAGAGATTGGTGAAGAGATCACAGCATCCAAAACAAAAGCTGTAGTTTTAAAACTTATGGCCCCATACCTCAATCGTGGTCATCATTTGTATATGGATAATTATTATAACAGCGTTGATTTGTCCAATACGCTACTGCAATATAAAACCCATTCTACTGGCACTTTACGTTCCAATCGTAAGCCGAGCCCTAAATGTATAATCAGTAAGAAACTGAAAAGAGGCGAGTATATTTGGCGAAGAACAGGAAATGTTTATGTGACAAAATGGAAAGACAAACGTGACGTTCTGTCCATAACTACGGCACATCACCCACGTCTAATCGAAATTACTAATACAAGAGGCCAAAAGAAGATGAAACCAATAGACGTTGCTGCTTATAACGAGAACATGGCAGGAATTGATCGGGCCGACCAATTATTGTCGTATTATTCAAGTCCCAGAAAAACAATTAGATGGTACAAAAAGGTTTTATTTCACATACTGGACATGGCTGTATGGAACTCATTTTTCATATACAAGCAGTTTCATCCGAACTGCTCCTTTCTAGATTTTCGTGAAGAACTTATAGTAAGCTTGTTCAATCTACAAGCCAATGTTACTGAAGGCAAGGATTTGGTAAATCTCGTAACATCTCGCGGTCGCCCTCCAAAAGCGCAAAGTGCGACTTGTCCAATAGACATGAGTACCCATCACTTCCCGGAGAAAATTTCCTTCCCTTTCGGACATAACAATCAAGGAAAAAACAAAAGTTACCAAAAGAGATGTAAGGTGTGTTCAGAAAACGGAGGCCGGAAGGACACAAGCTTTCAATGCAAGAACTGTCCTGACAAGCCAGCGCTATGCCCCGCCGAATGCTTTGAAATGTATCATACCAGAAAATAATATTTGTATTTAAGTTGGAAAAATAAAAATATTTAATTAAAAATAAGGACATGTTAATAAATCTTTCTTTAGGGAATTCCCGCAATTTCTTCCGCACATATAAAAATGCTCTTGAAAAATTAAAAGCGGGAATTCCGGTAATGGCGGGAATTCCCTAATTTGTTCAGACTATTAAAAAAATTAACCTGTAGAAAAAAAGCGGGAATTCCCGCTCTTCAATTTTGTATGGAAAAATTAAGTGATTATCTGGCAGCCACCCGCTAAATTTAAATGAACGCGAATGTGTTAAGGAACAAGTGAACGTGCTTGAATTAAGATTTTTATAAAGGAGACATAACGTCAATGGAATTAATGTCAATGATATTAATTCACATTTCAAAGGCGCAATAATGTCAATGACTTTAATAAGCTTTGCAAAGAGAATTGTGGCCAAATTTGTTTGAGTATTAACGTCGCTTTTGAAATGCAATTTGAATGTCAGTGACATTAATTCCATGGACATTATGACACGTCAGCTCTCTAAAATTTGAGGTTATCTTGAGAATTTACAAATCCACTAAACCTTACCCATTTGTCCCCCCCCCCCATGTAGGCTTCCTAACACTCAACGACCCAGCATTGGATGTACCCGGCAACGCTGGTATGAAAGACCAAGTCTTAGCGCTGCGCTGGGTGAAGCGAAATTGTCAATTCTTTGGTGGTGATACTGAAAACATAACGGTATTTGGTGAAAGCGCTGGTGCCGCCTCAACACACTACATGATGCTGACGGAACAAACACGTGGCCTATTTCATAAATGCATACTAATGTCTGGCACTGCATTAGCACCTTGGGCTAGCATAAAACAAATCAATTGGGCTTACCGTTTGGCTCAAGCCACTGGCTACCGGGGTGCAAATGTTGATTGTGAAGTTTTAGCACATTTACAACAATGTAAAGCGAGTACAATGATGAAGGTGGCTAATGAATTGCTAACAACTGAGGAACGTCATCAACGTATGATGTTTAGTTTTGGTCCAACAGTTGAACCATACGAGAGTAAACATTGTGTTTTGCCACAGTCACCTTTGGAGATGATGCGTACCGCTTGGGGTAATGATATACCATTGTTGATTGGTGGCAATAGTTCGGAAGGTTTGCTTATATTTACCGAAGCACGCAAATATCCTGAATTGATTGATAAACTTTCGGATGATGCGAAATATTTAGTGCCTGACGATGCAAATGTGTGTGAGGAGAAACGTAAGGAATATGGTGAAAGGCTGTTGAGACTACATTTTGGTGATAGTGAGCCGAGTTGGAAGACCATATTGCAATATGCTGATGTGAGTATGTTTTCGTTTATGGTTGTGTATTTAATCGAAATAGTAGTCAAGCATGAGAAGAAGAAGACATGCGCATAGGAAAAAGTATGAAGAAATTTGGAGCACGATGAGCTGAGTCGATACCCACTCTCATTCATCTGCTCTACCGACTGTTCTAAAGAAAATGTCACTCTGATCCAACGCTATTGAACACTGCCATTCCAGGACTCTCTTTACAAGAAGTGACGACAGTAAAACTAGGGCACGAATCTTGACGCCGAATCCGAAATCGTAGTCCGCAAACCAAATTTAATTGTCTCATAGCTGTTATTAATGGCTTCGAGTTCGGTTGAACGACGTGGAATGTGGGGAATTGTTTAAGCAAATCCTCGGTTTTTTTTTCTTCACCCCACTTAAGGAGGTTAGTGGTACTCTGGATCGCCTATTATTGGTATTTCTTACACTGGTTTAATGAGTCGAAAGGCTAAGGGGGCTTTATGGTCTACGCCCAATCCGACCCACCGACTTTTTGCTGTGAATCTTTTCAAATAACCGTTTTGAAATTGTTTTTTTAAACACTCCCATATCGCCTAGGACTGAACTTTTAGGAAATGTAGGCGCAGCTCGGGCGGCAATGATGCTCCAAAACGCTAGATAAGAGCTCGCGCATAATCGCTTTTAAAGCTTTGAAATTATACCCAGCAGGGCAGGCTACTGTGCTCTGATCTCTGCTCCCGTTAAAAACCATATTTGCATTCCCACAAAGAGATGAGTTTGGGGGTCGGAAAACTCGTCCTGGGAAGAGCTCTGGCGAACTTGTTTACGAACAGGTGAAAGCTGGATGGAGACGTTGTATTCTGTTAGGAACCATGACAGCATCTTTTAAGAGTAGTGCGTCACTATTTAAGATGCAGTGGATGGGATGCACTCTCAAAGAGTTTAACACTTATCTCAGACAGTCAAGCGGCTAGTAAGGCGCCGAGTGCAACCAAGATACGATGGCGGACAGAGTTGACTCCAGGATACTGGAAATTCCTATCGCTGTCCTGTTACAGTCCATTTTTGGACATCTTAGCTTTCGATTAGTTAAGCAAGCGCCAGGTACTAGGTCCGTCCAGACTACGACCATCGCAATTACTTGGGCTACCTAAGGTAAACCTCTCGATAATTATTGGGGTGTCGACGGAGCACTGCCTTATGAAGGCTCTTGCTGCGGTTCTGAATATCCCGGCGATAATTATTATTTATTTTTTTCAAAGTCTTTCATGGTATTTTAATTATTTTTTTTTGCTTTCTTCTTCCTTCTTTTGCCTTCTTAACGCTTCCATTCTCACTACATTACAGGTCTTCTCCTACAAATACTTTTGGCATGGCATTCAACGAACTCTACTCTCGCGCCAACAGCACGCAAATGCACCTACATATCTTTATCGCTTTGATTTCGATTCGAAGCACTTCAATTTTATGCGCATCATCACTTGTGGGCGCAAAATACGTGGCACCTGCCATGCTGACGATCTCTCCTACTTATTCTACAATGGCGGTGCTAAGAAATTAAAGCAACGTAGCGCTGAATTTCGTACAATACGACGTCTAACCACAATGGTGGTACATTTTGCCGAATGTGGTAATCCCAATATAACCATGAATGAGGAACATGACCATAGCTACAATCAACAACAACAACAACAACAACACGAAAATCAAACTAACCAACAACCCCAACAGCTAGATGTACAGTTAAACAGTCAAAATGGCAACAATAAAGCTACAACAACATTGATCAATGATAAACAAATGCGAAACGAGGAGGAAAACCATAAGCTTAGCTCAGAACATAATCAGCAATGTGGCGCGAATGATGCGCATAGTGATTGTGATGGTATGGAGTTAGCGCTGATGGCGAATACAATTTTAGCGGAACATGAAATGCCACCACAACAACAATGGTTGCCAATTTCACGCAATACCAACGCATTCAAATGTTTGAATATCTCCGATGAATTGGAGGTGATAGATTTGCCTGAAGCAGACAAGTTACGAATATGGGATGAAATGTATGAAGATAAAAAGTTACTCTATTGAGTGCATGTAAGTTAGGTTTGTGCTGGATAAAGCGTGGGGGGGGGGCATGTCAAGTTGTTGGTTGCAACCTTTACGTTGAAGCGCGTGGTGATAAGTTGCGGCTTAAAGTGTTGTTGTAGTACAATAAAAGAGACGAAAGAAATGGGATGCGTTGGAGAGTTTGGGAAGGGGAAGAAGTACTGGAGCTCACAATTTTTTGCTCTCGAATTATAATTTTTTTTTTTTTTTCATTACTATCGTATCGAAAGCAGTGGTCGGCAAATGCAATCGAGTGAGTCGTACTATGTGCGGCCTTCACGCTGATATTAATGGTTTCTTAAAATTACTTTCATGACAAAATCAAATGTTTGCTCTAAAAAATTGTGGCGAAAACTTACATCCTTACGTCAGCGGTGAAACACTGCATATATTTTTCGCTTTAGTGCACTTTTTTGAAAATATCAAAATTTTCCGTCGTCATATATTTACATAAGATTGTGGAAATTTTTGCACAGCAAATGCACCATTTTATACAGGGTGTTTGGTCCAGTTATCAATATGTTTCTACATATCATATTAATATATTTAAAAAAAAATCAAATAAATTCCAAATTGTTACACAATAATATACAAAATTTTATCTAGTTATAGTTCACAATATGTAAGACAATACAAATATTTTATTTAATAAAATTTTAAACTAGTAATTGTTGTTTTTATTAAGTGGGGATGTAAGTAGACTTCTGAGATATTTCATTATTTTATTAAAAACAATTCAACAAGCAGAACTCTATATAGTTATCCGGTGAGTTGTCGGGTACAAGGATATTTCATTGCTGGTTTTTCTTGCGAGAATGGGTTGTTTCAGAAACTTGAAATTAAATATAGAATACGTCCTCAACTAATGCTACTCAAACAGGGAACCACCCTAAAGTGATGTAAAAAACCTGTGAAACTTGAAAGGAGTATAAGAAATCTTGGCAACAAAATTTCAAGTCGTTTGAATCCACGTAGGACTGTTCAAGGTTCGGAAAGATGGGCGGGATCAACTGCGGAAACCGTGGATATACTTAGCGAGATCACTTTCTGAACGTTTTGGGTGGGGTGGGTCAAATGAGGGACACAGAGCAGCAAGAACCACCAGGCGTTTCATTGGATCAAACCTTAGCAGAAGACCCAATTTCCGGAACAATAAATAGCTCTTTAGCATAAAAATCAAAGAGAGAAGATGATATATTACGCATAATGTTGCAGAAGACCCGGAAATCTTTTGAAAAGGAACTGATGAAGATCTTTGCAACATGCATTAGTCCCAAAACCAGTCCGGCTTTGTGGAAGAAAACCAACAAGGGGTGATTAGGCGAGATGCTGAGTTGGTCAAGAACGTCTGGAATAATAATAAGGAATTTAAATCGTTCTTATTCCTTAACTGGGACATATCAGGGGAAGCAAGTGTTAACAAGCAACTAGAAGAAGTACACTGATGATGGCACAACGCCGAAACCGGTTTGTCTCCAAAACAAAAATTGACAAGGGATGACGGAAAATCGTTCCAGAAAAAATCAAACTATGTAGAGGCACATCGTAGGCTGTGATACGCGATTAATATATTTCATCTACAGTGGGGAGCAAAGGAAATCTGTGCGACGCCACCCATTCAGACATTGAAGAGCACAATGAGCCTGCTCATAATCATAATGAAACCTAACCCTACATCAACCGGATTTACATGGGTGTAATTCTGAACAGAGCTTGAGCTCTCTGTTCAGGTTTTTCAACATAAAAGTAAGGAGAAAAGTTATCCTCCTGTGCTGAAAAAAAAGGCCAGCAAAGAACAGGAGTCAGATAAGAGTCCTAAATTGTGGTGTGATCCTTCGATAAATGCCTAATTTCATATGTCATATAAGGTTGAACAGTACTCATATATAACACTTTTTCATCTCGTAGTCGGCACTATCGTACTCCAAAAATACTCATATATGAAGCATATCAATACAGTCATTTTTTTCCAAAGTAGATGTGGCGAAAATTAGTCAGGAGCAAACTACTATGTGATCATACTTAATGGAGTGATATTTTTCACAAACTTAGGACTCATATGGAACTCGTCAGTTATAAGCACACTGAGAATGTTTTTAAAGAATTTTTCAATCATCGCGATATCCTTTTCATCTATGTAAGCTTACTTTCTCACATTCTTAAACTGTTCTACAATAAATTAATTAATAAACATATGCGTACTACAACTAACTAAATTCATTAATTTAAATGTAAAAGGATTCTGTTTTGTTACAAGCTTCTGCTTACCCTTGGCTAAGGCTATAATACAAATGTTGTGGTACATCATGTTAACTTACGGTATGAAAAAATTCTTTCGGATTAAAAATAATGCACACTTATTTTCAGAATTTTAGCAAGCTTAAAATGTGCAAACATATATAACCCACAAGAACATGGACGACATTTTATTTATACACAATAATTCGAGCACAAAAAACATAATACCAACATACCCTGCAGGGAATTCAGTAGTAATTTGTGAGAAAAATTGCTGATGTAGAACTAGAGCTAAAGTGGGAGATTTGAATTATTTCGAAAATGTTAAACTATATTAAGATAGGTGGATGCTTCTTTACCAGTGATCGACTCTTGGAACTCTTCTCCATCTTATCTAGACATTGCTATCTATCGTAGATTATTTTCTTGTTAAAAATATGCAGCTTCTAATATGAAAATTAAATCGTACTCTTATCTGTTAGACTATCGTTGCCAACTAGTTGCTTGGACTACTGGCTAAATTTATACCAAAAATATATACAAACTATAAAAACTTTCATTGTAATTAAAAACTTACATGAGCGCCCTGATGTATGTTACTCGTTTATCTGCTTCTGTTCACTGAATACAAAAAAAAATCATGTTTGTGTGTATGTGTAAATATATGCACTGCCAAA
>OX608079.1:6205831-6220831 GCA_951509765.1 Sphenella marginata | reverse complement strand
ACTTGACGGAGAAAAAATTTTGATTTCTCTCAAATTGAATTATTCAGAAGAAAAAACTAGAAACAGCTGATTATCTGAATGACTGATGAATTCCGTGGAGCGCCGGTGGAGAGAGTGCTGCTGTGTGACACATTGTAAGCAGCAAAAAAAAATTTGACATAGAGAGGGTGCTTTTTTTTTTTTCTTTTTAACGTATTATAAATATTTTGCGGCAAAAGCATAAAGGCGCACGAATTATTCAGAACTTATTAACCCTTAAAAAATCGAAAGCCTTTAAAATTGCTGTGAGACATATTTGAGATATTTTTTTTTTTATGTCTATCTACTTGTGAAAATAATCACAGATCTTAAGAGTTATAGATTGAAGATTTTTGCATTTCATTCACTTCATTTTATTCCATTTCGTTTCCTTTTATTTAATTAATATTTTAATTTTATTTTATTTTATTTTATTTTATTTTATTTTATTTCATTTTATTTTATTCTATTTTATTTTATTTTATTTTATTTTATTTTATTTTATTTTATTTTATGTATTTCATTTCATTTCATTTCTACTTTTTCTTCCATTCAACTAAATTGGTCTCCTCCTTTTTCTGATCTCTTTCTTTTTCAAAACTATATATAGCCGATGCTGTTACCTGTGACCACATGAACCTACTATGAAAATTTCATGATGATCGATTGATAGCTTTCGAAGTATAATAAGAACAAACACACTTACATAAATATGGACGCGCATATTTATTTTATTTATTAAAGTGCTTTCTAAAGCCAAAAGGGTTTTCATAAAACATAAATGGGCAAACTATGATACGAACACTTCATGAAGGTTAAGCAATATAAGCGGCGACCGACCCACACACTTTTATATAGTAAGCACAACACACGAACATACTCGTAAAGCAAACGACAACAAATTGTGGCAGCAAATTCAGCTATAGAATCGCTTGTGTAGCCAGTTGACTAGTTGACATTGTGTTAGATGGTTGATTTTGTGTTTTTATAAATTTACGATTCATTGTGAGAGTGATGTTGGGGACATTTCAATCAAGTGATCAAACTATTTATTAAATAATATAAATAAATTAGGTAATTGAAACAGAGAAACAAATTCCAATGTTGAAATGTGCACGAAAAACAGCAAAAAAATGTGAAAAGTTTTTGGATAAACGGCAGCAACTGGCAACCTAAAAAATTTAAAATTGAATTATGATTGCGTGAAAATCTATCAAAGTAATAAAACTAAAAGCGTGTTGAATGTTGAAAATATGAAATCTGTTTAATTTGGAAAAATGCAAAAATTTATCTTACAATATTGTTTGTAAATACGCATAAAATTGTGCTGTAGTGAGTGATAAAGTTGATATCAAAAATAATTGAGAGCTTTTTTTCCTTGTAAGGATATGTGAGCTAAAGCTTTTTGCAGTGAAGGGAGCTTCGTACAGCAACATTTCATGGACACTTTTGAATTATATTGTAGATACATACATACATATGTATGTATATGTATGTATGTACAAGTACATAAGCACACATACATACACATACATATATGTAGCAACAACAAATGTATGTAGATGAAACAACAATCAAGCATACAATTTTAATTCACTGCTCGTCGTAAGAGCGGGATTTCTTAAATTTTTCTTCTAAGGAAAAATTCGTCTGCATCTCAAAGCTAACACGCCATGTGCTTTCTTCTTCTTTAAATGGCGCTTAACTCTCTAAATGAAATTTGGCGTCCAACATATCTCGTCAGTCGTTTTTCTGTCTGCCAACTGCCTCCAATTAGGCCTTCAAGGACTTAGGACTGGTGGTCTGCTACCATCGACGTGTGCCGATAAGACTATCTTCTGAGCTAGAGCATTTTTTATTTTTATTGTTGTTGTAATAAAAATACTTCACCCAGTGGACATCACCTAGGCTGTCATACTCAATTACCGGCTTTGCGTTGAATTGGGGTAAGATCTAGGTCATTCACAAAGAAGCCGTGTAACTGCTCTAACTGGCTTCTCAGCAATAGGTGGACATGGACAAAATGTTCCATCCCACAAGGTGTTCCCTTTGATAGTCTTTCGACTTGAGGAAGTATCGGAAAAAGAGTAAACGCTTACTTAACCTCTATCGTTTATTACTAATAAGGGTGGGGGAGATACCGAGAAAATCGGCTAGGCTTAGTGTCCATGAAATATTACAATGACTTGCATAGATATAGATAGTTCGAACCTTTTTGATAGATTATTCAATAACTGGCACTGTAAGTGATAAGAAATTTGAAAGCGAATAACAATTCTGGTTTAATATTTTTTTCGCGGAATTTACTAAAGCGTATCGACGTTAAAGTATACATTTGTGCTAACGTATAAACAAATATCTATGTAGTGTATGAACATGTGCGCAACTCACTGCTATATCAAATTCAATTCAATATAACATAACTAACTCGCCTCACAAATTTTCAGTACCTATGCGCACACCGTCATAGCCGTAACATAATTCTATTGCAAGTGATATCTGTGTACCTCATTTAGAAGTTTAAAACTTTTTTTTTTGTGATTTAATAAAACGAGTATTCCTAAAAACTGTGTTATTTATTTGTTTAAAGCAAACAATATTCCAACCACTTACTTCCAACATGGCAGCTATGCAGACAATTGATCAAATTAAGCTCGGCCTCAAGTAAGTAAATTTTAAACATACCACAGACATAACAAATATTTAGGATGTTACGGAGATTAGTAAAATAAAATAAAATAAAATAAAATAAAATAAAATAAAATAAAATAAAATAAAATAAAATAAAATAAAATAAAATAAAATAAAATAAAATAAAATAAAATAAAATAAAATAAAATAAAATAAAATAAAATAAAATAAAATAAAATAAAATAAAATAAAATAAAATAAAATAAAATAAAATAAAATAAAATAAAATAAAATAAAATAAAATAAAATAAAATAAAATAAAATAAAATAAAATAAAATAAAATAAAATAAAATAAAATAAAATAAAATAAAATAAAATAAAATAAAATAAAATAAAATAAAATAAAATAAAATAAAATAAAATAAAATAAAATAAAATAAAATAAAATAAAATAAAATAAAATAAAATAAAATAAAATAAAATAAAATAAAATAAAATAAAATAAAATAAAATAAAATAAAATAAAATAAAATAAAATAAAATAAAATAAAATAAAATAAAATAAAATAAAATAAAATAAAATAAAATAAAATAAAATAAAATAAAATAAAATAAAATAAAATAAAATAAAATAAAATAAAATAAAATAAAATAAAATAAAATAAAATAAAATAAAATAAAATAAAATAAAATAAAATAAAATAAAATAAAATAAAATAAAATAAAATAAAATAAAATAAAATAAAATAAAATAAAATAAAATAAAATAAAATAAAATAAAATAAAATAAAATAAAATAAAATAAAATAAAATAAAATAAAATAAAATAAAATAAAATAAAATAAAATAAAATGAAATAAAATAAAATAAAATAAAATAAAATAAAATAAAATAAAATAAAATAAAATAAAATAAAATAAAATAAAATAAAATAAAATAAAATAAAATAAAATAAAATAAAATAAAATAAAATACAATAAAATAAAATAAAATGAAATATAAAAAAAATGAAATAAAATAAAATAAAATACAGTAAAATAAAATAAAATAACATAAACTAAAATAAAATAAAATAAAATAAAATAAAATAAAATAAAATAAAATAAAATAAAATAAAATAAAATAAAATAAAATAAAATAAAATAAAATAAAATAAAATAAAATAAAATAAAATAAAATAAAATAAAATAAAATAAAATAAAATAAAATAAAATAAAATAAAATAAAATAAAATAAAATAAAATAAAATAAAATAAAGTAAAATAAAATAAAATAAAATAAAACTAAATTAAATTTTGCAACAATTTCTCTTAATCTATGACCTTAGTTGTTTATAAACGCCGTATAAATAAAATCTCTACTACAAATATATATGTATGTAACGAATGTCAGCATCTTTGACCTCATAAATAATAAATATTTTATGAGCTGCAATTTAAATTCCTTTCTATTGATAATTTAAAGATTCGAAGTGTTCTTTTATTATATTAATTAATTTGAGACAAGCGCGCTGGCTTGCCAAACCGAAGTTCCCACACACACAAAAACTAGAGGAGGTGCCTAGTCTCAATTTTGTCGGTGGTGAAATGATTATCTATTAGTTCTTTATTTAATTTTAACTTCTTGTTTAGGTCTTGTTATAGACCATGAGCTTATACATACCTATCAAGCTGTCTCGAGATAATCTGGCCAGATTGTTTGCTTAAATTGATTTCTAAAGTCACGAGTATGCTTTGCTTAGTTTTTTTTTTTTTTCTTTTTAACTCAAATGAAGCTGATATCACAATCTTGATTTATTCATACACAGCTGTGAGCTGTAATGTAACGCCAATCCCATTTGGGTGCTAATTAAATCAAATTTGAATAGGTGAATGACTAAATCTACTAAGGTAAATGTCCATAATTTCGTGGTAGTACGTTATTTCGTGGTATTTCGATATTTTCTTTCAAACAAGGAATTTGGCGAGTTTTTTTTAAAACTGAAAATTTCATAATAAAGATTAACTTTTCGGGTGTAATAATGGATATTTTGCAAATTTTTCAAAATTTAACCTATTAAATAACAAGCATTATAAAGTTGGAAGCTCATAAAATGAGCCTTTTGTAGGAAGGCCTCTTAAGGAAACTGTTAAGGAGACCAGTAGATTTTGTTAAGCCTGTAAAAATTGTATCTTTAAATTATTTTTTTTGATGATAATTTTTTTGGTTTTATTTAACATTTCTTAAACGTTTTTAGTACTGCAAAACTTATTTCAATAACTTTTCATTTACATTTTATTTAATATTTAAATACCACGAATTTAGGGACACATGTTTTTTGTGATGTACCTAATTTCGTGGTACCCACGAAATTAGGGGAATATAATACTTTATGTTTTCCTTATTTTCTTTCACATTTCATAGGATACCCTATTATTTTCAGTATTTTAATTATTAAATAGACCCCTGAGGAAGATTTTGACGTAATTTCGTGGTACACTTTTATTAACCCATTCGTCAATATTTTAATCGAAAAGCTCTGCGTAGCACAACATTTTAACGAAATAATGGCATTATAGAACTTTTGTTTATTCAATAAATTTTGATTTAATTTAAAAAAATATGTCAAGATTTATACTTTTTTGCTTTTGTTATGAATGAATAGCGATAATAAACAAAAAAATTTAAATATAAAACTCATATTACCGCTTAAAGCGATACCACGAAATTACCTACATCAATTTTATCGCATGCCCCTAATTTCGTGGTATACTGCGCATTTAGATACATTGTTAACAAGAAACCAAAAAATTAAAAAAAAGAATAAAAAACCAAATTAAATTTAAAAAAAATAAAAATTAAAAAAATACAAATAAATTAAAAATATACCAAAAAAATTAAAAAAAAAAACATTTTTTGAAATAATAAAAAATAATAAGCTACATCAATTATTGAACTAATTTTTTTTATTGTTTATTTTTGTTTTAAACTATTTTTTTTTAATTATTTATTTTGTTTAAAAATAAAAAAACTTAAAAGACCAAAAAAACACAAAAATTAAAAAAAAAAAACATTTTTAGTAATAATAAATAAAAGAAATTTTGAGAAAAGTAACAAATTACATCAGTTAAATAAATTTTTTTTTATTGGTTTTTTTTTGATTTTTTCAATCGCAATCAATTACTAATTGCCTTTTCTCAAAAACCAATTGAAGTAATCATTAACAATTAAAAAATCCGTCTAATCAATTGATTACTAAGTACTAAACAAATCAATACTTACTTCGTCTTAAAACGCTTTCTTTTCATAAATACAATAACAATAAAAAAATTATTTAAAATTTGAAATTTTTGAACATAAATTTTAATTAATAAATTTTAGGAATTTGCGTTTAAAATAACTTTCATTTTCCATAAAATTAGAGTTTAACCAGATACCACGAAATTAGGGACACTTTACCACGAAGTTAGGTACATCAGAAAATTTTTGCCACGAAATTAGGGACATTTGAGGTACTCACACATTTTTATTTATATAAAATAAAACATTTGTTAGTTTTGTTTGAAATTAAATGGAAAGCTATCTTAATAGATCAACTCAATGGGAAAAATTTACTTTTTTAGTTTTCCTTCATCCGTTTTTACGCAAGAGAGGTAGAAAGTCAGAAAATTCCTTAGTACCACGAAATTATGGACATTTACCTTATATGTAAATACAGTTTGTATGTTAAAACAGCAAATAATAATTAATCCCCCGAAATTATCTCAGACAGCAAATATAAAAAATCAACAACGATGATGCCAGTCTATATACATACATATGTATATAAGTAAATGTAAATGTAATTATAATTTGACAATAAAAGCAAAGAACGTACATACAACAACTTCTGATTAGACATAGCTATCACATCATACGAATGATCTCACTCTAACCAAACTAAGCGGCATATAAAAACTTATTCAAAACTACACCCTCAAGCTGTACGGCGAGCTTTCGTCATTTCCCATTTATGCATAAATTTTGTGTTTGAGTATTAGACCGTTTCAGAATTTTTTTATATTTGTAATAAAAATTAGATAAATATAATTTTTTTGACTAGTGGAGAAATTACTGTAGCTCTTATCTTAATTCTATACTCGTTTTGCCGCTTTCTACTATATTTAAGCAACTTAGTTTTCTATTTCAATGTGTGGCTTGTTTTTAATTAAAACGAGATTATTTCTCTGAAGTCTGAACTATTAATGATAGAACTTTAAATATTAATATTAAGCCTTTTACAGTTTTTTTTTTCGAAGTTGAAAAATAATATTTTTTTGTTCGGTCTAATGTATGTATATGCTTTGGCTATGCGTTGCTGTCGGCTTCAACAAAAGTATAACGGACCAAACTAATATATGCGCTCGAAAATTATATCCCGATATTCTATGAAGATTACTAAACATCAGACAGAAAGATTAAAAATAAAAATAGAACCCCATAGCCTCATAAGCTTTACGGCTCTCTATTCGTTACTAGTCGCTATATACCTACTGCGACCACCTGTATATAAGATTTGTATCAGGTTATACAATGGAAGTGTAAATGCACATAAATGTGGATATTATCTCATGTATCTTATAAATACAAACATATCTACAAGGTCATATATACACTTCTCAAAGCACACATTCTAACCTTACCTGCATTCCTAACCACGCACAATCTACTTTCAATGACCTCTGGCGTCTAAAAGTTTTGTGAAAGTTATATAGTTACAAGCATATACATATGTAGTTATGTATATGAAAGACATGTAACGGCTTGTGCTGCTGCAAAAAGCTCTCCCTGTTTCCAAACTAAAGAGAGCGTGCATTGCAGCCATTTGAAGTATGGGGTGGCAAAGAAACGCACTCTCTCTGCTAAGAACTCTAATGAAAGCTTTCCCATATACTCGTATAAAGGTTTTGGTGTTTCATGAAATGAATGATAGCCTTAACCAAAAAAAAAAAAACCCAAATCAGACATTATAACATCGTCTGTGCATAAATATATTTTCAAAGCTTTATCCTCTTTATTGCAACACTGTAAAGATTATCACGTTTGATATTGTTTAGATAAAATTTAAAATGCACGAATACAAAGAGGAAAGTTCAAGGCCAAAAATGCGAACGTGTATATGTTGTTGTTGTTATTTTGTGGAATGAAAAATTAATTTCGTTTTCGGGCAGACAAGCATTTATACGAATGAGAGCTTTTATTACTGACTATCGTTTAAGAGGGATGCATAAACTTTGAGTTTTTCGGTTGCTTTCCCTGTTGCTCCTTCACTTTCGTTTCCACAATTTTCTTTGATGCTGCTTCCGTTTCATTTTATTTATTTTATTTTATTTTATTTTATTTTATTTTATTTTCTTTTATTGTATTTTCTTTTATTTTATTTTATTTTATTCTATTTTATTTTATTTTATTTTATTTTCTTTTATTGTATTTTCTTTTATTTTATTTTATTTTATTCTATTTTATTTTATTTTATTTTATTTTATTTTATTTTATTTTAATTTAATTTAATTTTATTTTATTTTATTTTATTTTATTTTATTTTATTTTATTTTATTTTATTTTCTTTTATTGTATTTTCTTTTATTTTATTTTATTTGGTTTTATTTTATTCTATTTTATTTTATTTTATTTTAATTTAATTTAATTTTATTTTATTTTATTTTATTTTATTTTATTTTATTTTATTTTATTTTATTTTATTTTATTTTATTTTATTTTATTTTATTTTATTTTATTTTATTTTATTTTATTTTATTTTATTTTATTTTATTTTATTTTATTTTATTTTATTTTATTTTATTCTGATATATTTTTATTCATTACTTGTTTTTGTTGTCAAGTAAATCTAGCTGGATTAGTTGGAGTCATTTTTGTTTTCACTAATGCTTTCGTTTAATTTAGAATTTTTTATCAAACGTATATATTTAGTAAACGATTTGTAATGGGTTTTTCGGCTTTCGGCAAAAACCAAAGAGTTTGGGTGACTAACCGAGCAATAAATGGTAAGATACATACATATGTGTAGGTACATATGTACATAGATTCGTATGTGTTGCTCAATAAAGTACATATGTATGTATCTTTGTCTGTAGTACAAACAAATTATATCATTGAAAATATACAATTTGTAGAAAATTATGATTTATTTGTTGTCGTTTATAGCTTAACAAACAAACTCACAAATGCTCAACAGATAGAATGTGTGATTAGGCGTGGTTAATGATATAACGAAGAGATAATAAATAACGATAACGAGCGTAATTTTTGAAAAATTAAAATTGTTAATAACAAAATTGTTTTTAAAAAAATTGCAAAATTATTAAAAGCATATCAATTTGTTTAATTTAAAGCAATGAATTTAAAATTTTTGTTCAACTCAATTGTTTCATTTATAAACATATGAAGACGTTAGTGGAAGAATGGGCTATGTCGCAAAACTACTCAAACTCTATTTCTTGCATTGGTGGATAGTCTTTATGCATATAAAGATTTCTGGCTTATCAGATAACCGCTATCATGAAAATTTAAGAAAATAAATCATGGATGAAGGGGCTATGTACACAAGTTTTCAATTCGAATTGTGGAAGAAGGTGCTATGTAACATGTTTATGTGTAAATTTATGTGTTTTATTTCTCCCCTGATATCAAAATATACAACGTCTTACACTGATTTACATAATTTTCATGCAAGTTCATTTTAACAGTTTTGATAGAACTTCAAATGTTTTTGCTAAACTTTAAAGTCGATTTTCTCTCTTCACTCAAAGTGCGACATAGCCCCTTCTTCCACTAACGTCTTCATATAATAGCATTCAGAACAAAAATTTCTAGTAAAAAGATAATGGAAATTACAACAACAATCACTATAAACAAAGAAATAGTGGACTATTTTTACTGGGTGCTTCGATAGCGACAAACAGAGATGAAGAAGTAGAGGCGTAGAACAATCTTACAATTGCCATTGAGGGTCTAATGAGTTTTCAGACAACTTTGTACATAGTATGTATATACATACATAATTACGTTTGACTCGCTTTTAAATTTAGCTTCAAACGAAACGCCGATCATAAAATAAAATAAAAATTCGCCACAAATGATGTAAACACGTGCTTCATAAAAACATACCCAGCAGGAAAAATGTGGCTGTGTAAAAACTCTCATGCTGAACTAAAAATAAAACACAATATATAAATAAATTAAAGCTAACTGCAACTTCACCAATTCATTTTTAAAACAATAATTTTTTTTCCTGAACTTGTAAAAACCGGAACGAAGCTTGCAGCGCAAAAATTTTAGATAATGTTGTAGCTTACCAAAAATCATGGGTCTGCTACGGAAATAGTTAAATAAAAGATAACGTCATTTTCCATTACCACATTCGTGGCTTAAATTAACTTCATATCGATAAAGCACTCAGAACCACAGTCGTTCAACTTGCTCTAATTTTCGCTACCGGGTATATTTTATAAGTTTTTAAGTGTATTTGCATTCTTTTACGCTGTCGAAAGCATTTATCATTTATATAGCGAATGTTGATATTTAATTTTACTACACATTACATACATGCCATTTGCCATTTCATTTGTCATTTACGTTCATGGTCAAATTAAAGCTCCAATAATATTGTTTAGCTTTTTAGGTATCTAAATATAAAACGAAGGGGCTGAATAACATATGACATTTTTGGAAAATTAGCTGTGTATAAGTATTTTTATCTTTCCTATGATTTCATCGCTTTAGATTAGTTTCTTTTTATAAAGTAGCCAATTACTGATAGGTGCGCTGCATTTTCAAGGGGAAGAAATATTTTGATGAGCTAATATTTGTTGTTAGTCTAGAGTCGAGTGGTTTATATCTAAGATAAATGTTTTGAAAGATTGTTAAGTCGAAAAAAAAAATTATTATGGAGAGCAAGTTATTCTTTAAAATATATATTTATAGTGTATTTGAATCAAAAATCTGCAGGCCAGTTTAAGTGACCTTTTTCAAAAATTAAAAAAAAAGAAAACGAACCATATTGTCTTCCTCTCACATAAAGTGACATGAACATCATGCAATAATTTAGCAGTCCACCACTTAATATAGTTTGGGGGAATACGCTTGTCTCCGTCAGATCACTTCACTCGCTTTTATGCAAAATCGTTTTAATGTCTTTATCAAATCAAATTTCTTTCAATATTGTGCTCAGTTAAAAGCACCCGTCAGTTTTTTTTTATTGTAGTTACTTTCCTTTTTATTGCGCTTTTTATATTTTATGTGATATATTCTCCGCTACCCCTTTTATTGTGGTAATATATGTTGACCGGCATTTGAATGACCACAATGAAATCGACACCAATGAAATGTGATGAGAAAAGAAAAAAAAAACGGAATAAATGTTTTCCGTATTGAAAGAACAATAATCAAAAGATCGCATGATTTTGCTCAAAGTTTTATACCAAGCTGTGGTATTAGACAGAGCATTTTAACTCTGTTTTTCATCGGTATGAAGAAATTTTGGTGAAGGGGTTGGATTGTCGTCTCAAATTGATACAATTAGATTTCGAAGTCAAGAAAGCTTATTATTTACCCAAAAAGGTAGCAGCATATTGTTTTTAAAAAAATTGAAAAATCTCTCTATCTCGTTAATATACTGATATGATTTTAATCATAATTCGTAACTCCGCAACCAGTTGAGTTATGGAACTTAATCACGTCGCCTATTACAGCACTCCATAGCACCTTTCGTTTGATACCCATATTTAACTAAAATATTTTGGACCATCCTGCTCCTCATAAAGGACGATAACTCCAAAACCGACCAATCTATAGAAACAAATTGTGTCTTAAACTATAAACTAGGTATATAGCAATGCAACAATGAAACTTTCATTCAATTATATTAAGCAGTTTTCGAGTGATGCGCGTACAAACATACATACAAACAGACAAAAATTTCAAAAACTGTTGCTTTGTATCCTATTGACTCACTATTAAGCGCTGCTTTAAATTTTGTTTGACAATAATATAAAAGTCCAAGTTTAAGGAATCTTGAAAATGTTTTTGATTTTTGACAACTTTTTTTTTTGACATGGCTAAAGCTCACAACTGGGTATACATATAATAATTGCTTCATCAGAATTTAGTGTTCATTATGTGTTTAGAATGGAATCAATTACCCGCTAATAAAAAGTGAAGGCAGCCCATTTATTATATGCATACATACATACATACAGAATTGGGTGCCTGTAGAAATGTCAGCACACCCAATTGGAATCGGCGGTCACATTTGGAGAAAATGTTAATACATATGTATCTCTATATTAATAAAAATGTAACAGCGCCACATCTGTATATAGCAAATATTCAAGAAAAATTTATAGAGGGGATCATTATTGAACCAATGGAAGCCAAATCTACTGTTATTAGAATGTTTGTATGTCTATATGTATGTTTGTACGCGCATCACTCAAAAACAGCTGCATGGAATTGAATGCAACTTGCACCGTTGCACTGATAGCTTTCTAAACTAGCATCAAGGGTACAACGCTTTTGCATAACTCTGTCGCTAAAGGAGTTATCGACCAACATATGTATTGGGGTGACAAAAAATATGTTAGTACAATATGGGTATCAAACGAAAGGTCCTAATGAGTTCTACTATAAGCTTTGTGTTTGAGTTCCATATCACAACTGGTTGCGTAGATATAATAATTAAAAGCGTAGTCAGTCTGTAATAAGTTCTGAGCTGCAGTGAGTCGTAGTGGGGTGCTCTAGTATAGATATATGTATATCTATATGAGCTTTTATCTATTTAATTTAAATCAATTTCACTCATCTAATTTTCAATTAAATTCTATCAAACATTTTTTTCCCCTTCTCTCCCCAGAATGGTCGATTTTAAAGTACAACAAAGACGCTTCCGCACTTGTGAGAAAACGATTGTCGACACGATTTATGGTCCAATAAAAGGTGTTAAACGCAAGTCAATCTATGGTGATGCATTCTATAGCTTTGAAAGAATACCGTTTGCGCGTCCACCAGTGGGTAATTTACGCTATAAAGCACCGCAACCACCAGAGGCATGGACAGAGGTACGTAGTTGTACGTCACCAGGACCTAAGCCATTGCAAAAGCATTTCGTATTCCAAATGACAGAAGGCTCCGAAGATTGTCTCTATTTAAATGTGTATACAAAGAAGGTGAGTGATGAAAAAAAATGAACTTTATAGTTAGTTTATGTAAAATGCGGGGACAAGAGTGGCAGAGTCATTATTTTGTAAAAATTAGCGTCAGTCACTGAAGTGACTCTTTGCTTCAACTGCTTTTTACATAATTAGTAACTAAATAAATATTATTATTATTATTATTATTATTATTATTATTATTATTATTATTATTATTATTATTATTATTATTATTATTATTATTATTATTATTATTATTATTATTATTATTATTATTATTATTATTATTATTATTATTATTATTATTATTATTATTATCATTATTATTATTATTATTATTATTATTTTTACTATCATTATTATTATTATTATTATTATTATTATTATTATTATTATCATTATTATTATTATCATTATTATTAATATTATTATTATTATTATTATTATTATTATTATTATTATTATTATTATTACTATTATTATTATTATTATTATTATTATTATTATTATTATTATTATTATTATTATTATTATTATTATTATTATTATTATTATTATTATTATTATTATTATTATTATTATTATTATTATTATTATTATTATTATTATTATTATTATTATTATTATTATTATAATTATTATTATTATTATTATCGTTATTGTTATTATTATTTTCCCCATCTGTTTAGATAAATCCGCAAAAACCCATGCCGGTCATGGTTTGGATATATGGTGGCGGTTTCCAATTTGGCGAGGCCTCACGTGAACTCTACAGTCCCGACTATTTGCTGCGCGAAGATGTTGTGATTATATCGTTAACCTATCGTTTGGGACCATTTGGTTAGTATACATTTATCTACTAACTCAATGCAAATTACATTTATTACATCCAAAAATATATCTTACAACAGGCTTCCTTTGTATGCAAGATCCCACATTTGATGTGCCCGGCAATGCTGGTCTTAAGGATCAAGTGATGGCATTACGTTGGGTGAAGGCAAATTGTGAACTCTTCGGTGGTGATAGCAATAATATAACAATTTTTGGTGATAGCGCTGGTGGTGCCTCTGTACATTATATGATGATAACGGAACAAACGCGTGGTCTCTTTCACAAAGCCATCTCAATGTCTGGTAATGCGCTATCGCCGTGGGCTGTGACGCCACAACATAATTGGCCTTATCGTTTAGCTGTTGCCGCCGGTTATGCGGGTGAAGATAATGATAAGCAGGTCTTTGAATTTTTACACAAAGCAAAAGCATCCGATATTGTTAAAGCGAATGAGGATTTATGTTCGGATGCTGAGAAACGTGAACGTATTGGTTTCTCATTTGGTCCGGTTATAGAGCCGTATGTAACGGCTCATTGTGTGGTGCCTAAAAGACCAGTGGAGATGATGCGTAACGCTTGGAGTAATGAGATACCAATGATTATTGGTGGAGTTTCGAATGAGGGATTGCTATTGTATTCGGGTGAGTAATGTGAAGTATGTGGGAAAAATATAGCTCTAGATCGCTGGACCATTTCGGGACTATTTTCTGTAGCCTTTTGGAATATTTTCCCTGATTATTACTAGGCTACTTTCGGGACCGTTTAGAAACATTTTGGGAGTTTTTCTTTATTCTTCAAATTATCCGAAATCATCCCAAAAACGATCCCAATTTTTCTGGAAAAATTCTACATGTGATCCAAAAGTGAAGTCAAAGTAACTGAAAAGTCAAAGGTTTTTGAAAGTCTTGTCAAAGGTGACAGTCCTCTGCCGCATGTGAGCCCAATGCACTCCGGTTCATCCTGGCAGCATATGCCCGTCTGCCGCGGGAGCGATTTGGTATGACCAGTGGCAACTTCTAGGTTAACTAAGCCCACTCTCCGTAAGGGAACAAATAGCCCTTCTTCAGCAGCTAAATAAGGGTTAGTTAAGTTTGATAAAGGATTAGTTTGGCAAACACTATTTTTAAGATACAGAATGGTACTAGTTCTGTACTAATTTCGGACGGAACACATTTTAAGTTCGGAGAGCAATAACTTTCATTGTAAAACCTTAAATAACAAATACTTTTTTTATATATTCAACAGAAACTAAAACAAATCCGAAAATACTGAATGAACTCGAAGATTGTCGTTTTGTAGTGCCGCTGGAACTTGGCATGGATCGTGAGAGTG
>OX608079.1:6053216-6205631 GCA_951509765.1 Sphenella marginata | reverse complement strand
AACTTTGCAAAGAATACGGTCTACAATTACGAAAAGCTTACTTTGGTGATAAAGAGCCCGGTTTGGATACATTACATGAATATTTAGCGGTAAGTTTAACATGCAAGCAATAAGTTATTGGCACGTCTCTAACTAAATCTCTGTCTCAAACAACTACAGATGGTATCACACGAGTACTTCTGGTTTCCAATTTATCGTACATTGCGCTCACGTTCAGCATACGCCACAGCACCCACCTATTTGTATCGTTTCGATTTTGATTCAAAAGATTTTAATCACCTGCGTATACTTAGCTGCGGCAAGAAGGTGCGTGGCACATGTCATGGCGATGATCTATCATATTTATTCTACAATTCGCTGGCGCGTAAACTCAAAGATCATACAAGAGAGTGGAAATGCATTGAACGTTTGGTGAGCATGTGGACACATTTCGCTGCACAATCAAATCCTAATTATAGTGCAGAGCATGCGGATTTGTGGCAACCGGTGACTAGTAGTGAGTTGGAGCAGAAAGTATTAAAGTGCCTTAATATCTCGGATGATTTAAAAGTGATCGATGTGCCAGAAATGAATAAGCTTTTGATTTGGGAAGGTTTCTTTCGTAGTGATGAACTTATTTGAGGAGATTTTAAGTGCAACATTTATTTACTTTGGTAAATTTGATATTTGCGCAAAAGTGTAAGATTACATTTAAGTAAAATTAAAAGTAGCAATTTTGGAAGATTTTTGCATCAAAGATTGTTTTTACATTGAAAATAAAATAAATGTGCGTGTTTTAAGGAAAGCTTTGAAAGTTTGTTAGATGCAAACTTGCATATCGACGGCTGAGTGTGAGATGCGCCTATTTCAAAATATTTTTAAAAACGTATTGGCTCAGAACTCGTTTGAAGAAACAACTGCTTCAGAATTTTTATTTTTTATTTTTAATAAGAAGCTACTTCATTTCGTTTGGAAAAACCCCTTTACTCAAAATGATTGTAAAAACGCCCTATTGAAAATAAAATTGCATTCGCTTTAGTTGGGAGATCGTTTTTGAATTTTCTAAATTAAAAAAAAAAAAATTTGAGGCGTTTTTTTAAAAAAAAATTCTGAGATAGGACGTTTTTGAAGAAATTTCCGAAGTAGAGCGTTTAAAAAAAATGTTTTGAAATAGGTCGTTCCTCCACTCAGGCGTCTATATGTATATAAATATTTTTGTAAAAATAAGAATTTTTGTAAAAAAAAAATTTTTCTATATAAAAAATAATGAGAACTCGTAGATAGCATACAAAACATTATCCAAAACTTGCTTGTGTTATTTACATAAAATTTTTATTTACAAATATTTTTATTTACAAATATTTTTCGTAAAGCTATTTTAAAAACAGTATCATCTTTAAGAGTCGTTATTTCAAATGCAAAACAAATAAGTTTACGATAATCTATAATTTTGTAAGTTCTAGTAAAATAACAGATTCAATTTTAATAACTACAGCCAAATAAATAATCTTAAAGAGTACAACAATTGCGAATTTAAGAGTGTTAATTTTGATGGACATATTTCAACTCCTGAGTGAAGATGAACCTATTTAAAAATATTAAAAAAAAACTCCCTATCTTAGACTTTCTTTGAAGAACACTCCATTTTAAAATTCGTTTGGAGAACGCACATCTCAAAATGAGTTTCAAAAACGCCCTATCTGAACGAAAGTTCCATACATATTCAGCTAAAATATGGCGTTTTTGAATCGAAAAAGGCTAATTAAAAAACAGGGCGTTATTAAAAGAAATACTGAGACAGGGCGTTTCATAAAAATATTTTTAAATTGACGATGCATACTTGCTTGGATACCTAAGAAGACCAGAAAAAAAAAATCAGAAATAAAGACGATAGTACCTTTTATATAAGAAATGTGACCTAAAGGTTAAAAGCGTGTGATTTTTGAAAGCAAAATATGTTAAGGAATTTTCAGCAAAATAAATTAAATAATTTTTTGCTTTTGTTTTCAATTTAAAACTTTTTCTAAGCAAGCAGAAAAAATGACGTGACGGCTAATGTTTTCTGACACAAGTTGTTATTCAAGTTTGCTACAAAAGAAGAAGTTTCTTTTACTGAAGTAATAACAATACATTAGCATAAGAAAAATAAACTTTTCCAATTAAAATGAGCTTTTAAAATACAAATGTATTTTATTTACTAAAAACAAGAAAATTAAATAAAAATAAGTCACTAATACATAATAAAATTTTTTTTAGTAATAACATGTTTAGGTTCTAAGTTCTTTGCTAAAGCAACAGCTAATAGCAGCGCGATGGTGAAATCTACTTACTATTTCCACTGACTGCACTACCATGCGCTATATTTATCTTTCAAAACTAGCAGATTCCGTTCGTAGTTTTCATAAAACATGTTGCTTCCGCCGGTATTATCTTGAAATAGACTGAGTTTGATTTTAATAAGTACATATATCTCCGAAACCAGTTGAGATATGGAACTTGTTCACATCGAGTTTTCTGCATCTTATATTTTAAGTGAGGCATCTAGTATTGCAACACTAAAAGTCAAATTCAATTTTATACAGACGTTTTTGAGTGATGCGCAAACAAACATACAGACGAAAATTCCAAAAACGTTTGCTTCATATTCGATTGGCTAAATGATAACCCCTCCCTTACATTTTACATGAATTGGTGCTCGTTTTCTGTAGTATGCTTGCTTGCTAGGCATTAAGCTTTAGTGTGCTTTAAAGCTTATAAAAGTACTAACTTTCAAAGAGAAAAAATTACAATGCCGGTATTTTCACAAATCTTGCTGTTTTGACTTCCATTTGAAATTCACAGGCCAACAAAGTTTCAAAAAACGTTTACTATTGAAAACCCAGAGTATAGGTAGGTTGTTTCCATAAATCTCAGCACCAAAACGCTGTTAGTAAAATTCATAGAAAGCCATTGGACAGTTCTTATATAAACAATAGCACTAAATTGGTGGTCCTCAAATATTTTACATGGGCACAAAATCGTTTAGAAACTACAATTTAAGCTCGAAACAAAATTTTACACACATACATACATACATACATAAGTAAATGTTTATAAGCCGCTCCGGTTGCTACATATTTAAAAAAGAAAAATGAAAAGAGTGTCAAATGTTTGTAAAAAAACAAAAAAAAATATATCTTAAAAGAGCAAGCGCACCAAAAAATGGTGGTATTTTTTAAAATTTTTAAACTAATTTTATATAACAATATATATGTATAAATATGTACATATGTATGTGTCATGTTAATTAATAACAAATGAAATAAAAAGACATTGATGAAAATAATGTCAGGAATTGTTAGCTACTAAATTACTAAATGTAACGACTGTTTGTTTTTTAAAATGACTGCAGAATAAAATGAATAAATTATAAAGATAATACTAATATCTTATAAAAGAACTTTTTTTTTTAATTTTTATCTTTTGGACGACCGATAGGTAAGTCTATTTGGGAACGTACGCGTAAATTAGAACACAGTATGTATCCCGAAACTTGAGAGACAATTTGTAGTGCTAACAAGTAGGGCTGATGATTCTACCCGGGTAATTAGGTACCCGGGTACCCGGGTCTTCGGGTATCATCAGCTCTACTAACAAGTACTACTTTGAACTGAGTAAGTAATTGAGAAAGTCACTCCTTGATGGAGAAAAATCCGTTCTTTCAGGTATAAGAGGGTATTGAAGTCCCTCCTGTTTTTAGGTAAAATCAAAATTGGTCACCCTCTAGAGTCTAGAGCAACCTTAACTACTTACGACCTAAGGTAGGCAGCGATGTACATATCTCTTGAACTCCTTTAGGGCCGTTTTAAACCCTGAATTATAGGAATATAAAAGTTTTAGAATACCTACGAAGAAATGTACTAAGTGGATCGAACATGACTGGCGGGAATATTGAGGGAAAATCTTCCAAGTTATTTTCACAAATTACAAAAAAAAAAAAAAAATTGGAATTTTTGTTTTTGTATGTGGTGATGAAAAAAATTTTTGCAGAGTAAAACAATATTTCTATGACTTTGAAATCTGAGTAATCGTAGAAAATCTTTGAAATCGGTTGAGCCGTTCCGTAGTAATCACAACCAGTATCGTTATTTGTCAGCTATTTTAATACTTTGCCACGCCCACAATTTTTCAAAAATGCGAAATTTCGTCAAAATCTGAGTGCGTCGGTTTCAAAATGTTTCCTTCTTTTGTTTTATAGATTTTGATATGATTTAACAAATATAGAATTTTGTCAATTTTACCAGGTTTACCATGAAAAAGATGTGATAAAGGGATAATTCCAATTTCGATAATTTCAAATACCGATCTGTTTTGGGTAAATATAAGTTCATAAATCAAATTTTTGTAAGGTATCTGTACAAAAATTTGTTCAAGCTGTCAATCTTTGGAACTTTGGGAACAAAAAAATGTCGTTGATGATTTTAAATTTTATACGAAAATTTTTAACGGTGTACCTTAAAATTTTGTCTTATCGACGTTAGGATTTTTCTAATTAAATCAAAGCGGCATTTTAATACAATGTGTATATACATATTTGTACAAGATAGTATATACATATGTACCCAGCAAAACAACCAATCACTTTAAAACTAGTACGAACTCCAAGCTCAACTAGTCGGCTGATTCTGGTTTTTGATGTAAGCAACTGGTATTTCTAAAAAGACTATGCTCTGTGAGTTATCAATTGGCAGATTCTCGACAGAAATATACCCATTCAAAACTATTTCAAAATCTACGCATAAAGTCAGAATTCAATTTTAGTGGTTCAAGAAAAATGTGAAAATACACAGAATCTAGGTTTAGAAGATCAAATAAATATAAAATATGCTAGAATATTTTTTATATTTTTTCAAAAATTTCAGTTTTTACTGGTACAGTTTAAAAAAAAATAAAAAAATATACAGAACAAATAATTTTCTTCAAATTTATTATATTTCTCCAAGAGCTTATTTATAGGCATGCCTTCTTTTTCGGACTAGTTTAAGGTGAGTTAAATGGTTTTAGTTGTAAACTAGTTTTGCTTTGACTAGTTTCGAGGTTTCACTACATGGTAAATAAATTAAATTCATTAAGTAATTGCAAGTTCACTGTTATCTCGCGCTTATATATATATAAATACATATATGTAAATGTATATAAAGGCGAAAAGAAGTCAAAACAATAATCACATAACAGTAAAAACATATCAATTTGCGCTATGTTATGCCGTCGTATAAGCTAGATAAGCCAGTCTGTATTCATAGCCTTCGATAGCTCAGTTGGTAGAGCGGTGGACTGTAGAAAGGTAAATAAAATATAGCTATCCATAGGTCGCTGGTTCAAATCCGGCTCGAAGGAGTATTCTTTTTTGTTAAGAGCTAAAGTTGAGAAACTAATTTAAGGCGACGAAAATTAAAAAAAAAAAATCACGATTAGATATTACTAGTTATTCCATTTGATATGCAATTTAATACGCTGAATAAGAAGTCTGAAAAGTGTTATAACTTTTTAATGCTTCAAAGGCAAGATTCCTTAATATTATAGATATTTAGTAGAGCTCCATAAAATAAAATTGAACACGCATCTAAAAAGCGCTTCAAGAAGGCTAACAGCTGTCCTAAGTTGGTCCACCCTTGAATAACTCTTCTTAGAAGTCCCATTCAATTAGTTGACAGTTATTCGTGAACTCAGTTGAAGAGTCACGCACGATTGAATCCATTGATTTGCTAATGCGTATCGTAGAATTAAACAATTAATATTTAATATCCTCATTCTAATTATAATTATCTACTATTTAGGTTCTTTTTCATTATCTGAATGGCTCTATTTATGCGTTATAAATATTTTATTGGATAAGTTAGAGTGAGAATTAGTTATTGGTTTGCTATTTTGTTGGTTTTTTGTTTGGGCCAAGCATTGCACGCATTGGGTTTTTGAATGGCCGTGCTTTTTTAGTAAATGATTTTTCAAATTGTTTCAAAAATTAATTAAAAAAAAAAATTTGGAATTTTTTGAAATAACTACAAGTAAATAATATATACCATTTTTTTATCTCTGATTTTTAAATGAAAATTAAATCCAGTTATTTTAATCAAATTGGAAAAATTTAGCATGACTACAGCTTTAAACAAAATGGTAATATTTCCATAAGTTTTGCGTACATGCGTCAACAAACGCAAGTCGCCTAAAGTATTTCGTTACGATTTTTTTTACCATTGGGTACACTTTTTATCACAGAATAGAGAAATCTAGAAGAGAGAGAATATGAGTTGTGAAAATTTTTGTATACTCATGCAGTTTGCGGTTTTGTTGCTCTCATGCCCTTCATTCACTTACAATTCGAGTGATTTCATCCAGTTACGATCAGAGTGTGCTCTGTTTAATAGTTTTTTTTTCTGTTGTTTTTTTGCTTCAAAAAACTCAAATAGCGAGAAAATAGATTTCAGTGGTTGGAGGTTAGGTCTTGACGGTATAAACGAACCTTAATGGGGTGCTAATATATGTACTTACAGGTTTATATCATATCGCAACAAAGTTCGGCACACATTTAAAGCATGTTTCGTGGCATGTGATTCAGAGAAAAATTTCACAATCGGTAATGGAAAAGATTTTTAAAAGCATGAGCAATGTGAGTAACAGCTAACCTTAACTGTTCATCGAGAAAATCACAGATTAAGGTTCTCATTATTTTCGACTCATCAAATGCAAGCCGTGTACAAATTATTAAGCTGCAAGTTGTTTACCACTGGGTACAATTATTCATTATATATTCGAGAGAGAAATACATATGTTTGAGCGAAAACTATCTGAGAGACCGGTATTTACGTAATTATTATCCAAGAGTTTGAAGAGCAACGCAATTATTTACTTTTGATTGTGCGATCAACTGAGCAACGCATACAAAAAGGTACGATAAAAATGGGAGGCTTTGGGGCTCGTTTGGCCTTCATTCACGAATGCAACGAATGTTTTGTTTCAGTTACGATCAGACAGCTGAAAGTGTTGGCTGTTTTTGCGCGTTTGTACTGTTTTGTTAATTTTTTTATTTGTGATTTGTTGTGATTTTTGTTTTGTTAACACTCGCATGTGTTGTGTTGTTAGACTTCCCTTCAAAAACTTTTTGGTAATAAACATTTGTAAATACTAACAGAAAGTAAAAAAAAAAAACAATAAAAGTAGACAAAGTAGCTATGTAATATTCACCCGCTGCGCTACAGAAGCTTTACGGCTACAGATAATGCAATAGAAAACAAATTTTAAAACCAGTTTTCCAAGCACACTACTATTTGACGGTTAAGTGCTTTCTAGGTCGGTTTCTAGACTTTGTGTTGTTGTTTTTTTATGAAGCGTTGAATTAAACATATTTATCGATTTAATTACAACATTATACAACAGTTTTTGTTTATGAAAAAATTTAACATTTTAGACTTTGATATGTAGATATAAAAAGTATAAGAAAACTTAGCAAATACGTTTGCTTCATAAAAAATGTGTTAAAAGTGAATTAAAATGCATAGAAACGCACAAAACAAAAGCAAAAAAAGTGAAAGCACATATTGAAATAAATTTAAAAAATCAACTTAACAAATCAAACCAAACTAACATACAACAAAAGTATCTTCTGCCGCTTAAGCAAACAAAATGAGTTCACTCACATTCATGGATATATTAAAGCTGACCTATAAGTGAGTAAGCCAACTAGTATATATGTATAGGTACATATACATATGTATTTATATTTGTATGTATTTTGGGGTATTTGTATACAAAATTAAATAAATTTATATCGACGTATAGTTGGGAAAACTCCCTATCTTAGGAAACGCTTGAAACCATCTTAAACTTTCATTGAAGAATTCCCTCTTCTAGCATTTGTTCATCACATTTCAGAATTTTAATTAGGCAAGAACCCATAATGTGTTTATAAAACCCAATATCTCTAAGTGAATTTAATAATAGCACCTGGGTGACCGAGACTTGCTCGGTATTTTTCGAATTTGCCGCATAATCTTACTTACCAAAAGCATAAATTTCCAAAATAGATTTCCAAAATATAGAACACTAACCACAAAATGTCACTTAACATACATTGGCGACACCTGTTGTGTATTAAATATTCTGGTTGGTATACGCCCTAAAATACCTTTCATTTGATACCCATATTGCCATATATTACAAAAAAAATCGGAAAGGTGGCAACCCTCTAAGTTTCCATTAGTGGCAGCATTCAAGTAGAAAATCTAAGAAAGAAGCATACTATCCATCTACCAAATTTCATCGAAATCGGTGTAGCAGTTCCCGAGATAGTGGTCGATATCTGAAGGAATAAATAAAATGCGTTCAGGTGGCAACCCTAGGTGGCAATCCTACTCGAAAATATTTTGGTTGGGATACGGCCTAAAATACCTTTCATTTTATACCCATATTGCCATTTATTGTTTAATATTTAAAAAAAATTTATATATGTACATAGGTGGCAACCCTAAGGACCCCCCCAAGTTGCAACACCAAAGTAGAAAATCTTAAAACAAAGCATAGTACCTGTGTACCAAATTTCATTAAAATCGGTGAAGTCGTTCGGGAGATAGTAGTGGATATACAAATATACAAGAATAAGTCGTTTAAACTTATAAGATTAGTTACTCGATAGGGCGTTGTAGAACAAAGTCTGAAAGATATTCCACTCTGGCACCAGGTCGTTGTGATATGCTTTCCAATTTCCATGCTGATCTCTTGTCGCTAGAGGGTACTCCTGAATTGGATAGAGGTCTGGCTATTTTGTTTTCTGCCTGTACTCTACTTCTGTACATGTGGTCTTCCGATACAAGCTAAATCTCCAGTCCATATTGCATCAAACTTCAGTTCTCATATTGTCTGCAATCTTTTGATACACATCTTTTAACCATATATGTAGCTATTCGCACCTATCTCATATATCTATCGTCCGTCTGCTCTTAACATCATTTGGGCATTGACCGCAAAGCAGCTGTGCCAATACCAATGGCGCCAACAACAGGTGGAAGATTACAATACTGTAATTTGTTATCAATTTCACGCTAAGATATGCATGTTTCTTTTCTTTCGTTGCGGTTTCTTCACAGTTTAGTCTATGCAGAGTTTCCCGGAAAACAGCAAAGTTCCATTATAAAAAGAAATTAATGAATCAACAATCTCAAAAAGCATCCTAGTATGAATAATATTTGGATATAATTTGAGATCAAATACCTCTTGCATTTTCTTACATTGTTTTTTAACTTGAGATCAATTAGAGAAACAGTCCATTTCTCAACAAAAATTTTGATATGAAAATATTATTATTTCTCCACTTGAAAAAGTTTCGTATTCCGACTGAAATTCCATCAATATTTTCCAACTAAAATCAAACTTCATATGTCAATTTTTTGTGCTGCGTTTCACTTTTTTAAATCACAATCTATATTATGATATATGTACATAAATAATATAATATTGAAAAATACTACCTGTCATCACACAAATATATATCTTTTTATTTCGTTCCTTCTTTAACGCTTTGGCTAAAATTTTCCTTATTTTGCGCTGGTTCACGTTTTTTGTTTAATTTTAAATGTCAAATATGACAGAAGTTATGAGTGCTGCCATGTGTAAAAGTTGGAGGTGAGCTGTCAAATTGAACTCCAATGCTTTTCAAACTTTGCAAAAAATTGTTCAACCTCAAATGAAGAGACATGTCACTTGACAAATTTGGACATTTCCCTTAAAATAATTGTCTGATGAAAAATTTACAAATTAGTTCTTTATTATTATTGTCATAATATATTTTTAGATCCCTGACTATTCTACATTGTTGTCGAATTGAATTTTCTGCCATTCGATCATTCTGACATTTCTTTTCGGTAAATGAAATTCGAACAACGAATAGTTGCTACTCGATAATTTCTAAGAGAGTACGAAACACTCGAAAGCGCACAACTTTTTTTTTTTTTCGAATAGAACTATCTACAGAGTAAGGGTCCAGTTTTTAAGAATTTCGTCTAGACGTATGTATGTTTGTTCGGGCATCACTCAAAAACAGCTGTAAAGAATTGATTGCAATTTTCACCGTTGCGTTAGCAGGTGTTCAACTACATAGTTACTTCACTGGTTGCACTGCTCTCAGTTAACCAAAGTTAGATTTGTATTTTATAGCGTCTACATGGTTAAGATATGCCATCTATAAGCAATTAAATGGTTTCTTTTAAGGATTTTATATTTTAATATTTTTTATGGAACGTTTTATGACACCGCTAATTTCCCCCTTGATTGCCATAAGTAAAATTAAATTCGATATTCGCATGAAAGTCATGAAAATTATTGGCTATTTACATTAGGGTGTGCAAAAAAAAATTAAAGTTTTTTTTATTGAACCATGAAATATCGAGTTATTCAAGATCAAAAGTTGAACAATTTTTAAAACACGAAATTTTTTGTTAAAAATTGTGAAGCTTAGCTCAAAATTAGCTTTATAAAATGAGGTTGGGGGTAGATGTTTTATAATTAGTAAGTTTTAATATTTAAAAATGTCATGGGAATATTTTTTTAAAGCAACCTTTGAACTTGAATAATTTTGCCATGGTGAGATAGTGAAGAAATTATATATAAACTTTACATCTAAATGTTAAGAAAAAATTCGATCAACGATTTTTTAGTGATACGATATAATCAAAACTGTTCTGCTGATTAATATTAGAAGCTCATATTACGTAATAGTCAATTTGTAACTCGAAACACGATTTACCTTCGACCACTTAAAAGTTCAAACTCGAGATTTATTTCACCCACCCTAATACACATTTGAAAACATATGTATGTATTAGATAAATGCTATTTACTTTGTGCAAAATTACCGTAATTCATACAATGTAATTGCCAATTAATTTGCAAATATCTATTTGTGTGTATGACACTAGATATTCCAAATTACTAACTAATTCTAGTAAGCTTTATAATTGAATAGATGTCAGTTGACTGCATTTACATAAATATTTATAATGGTATCTAACGTATCAAAGATCACTCATTATATTGTTGTATACATATATGCCAGAGCAGAGTGGTTTTTATTAAAGTAAATAATGAAAAAAATCTACAGTGGCGGATATAAATTTATTTACATACGATTGCAATTTTCACAAATTTTGGACGCACGAAAATTATTTAAAAAAAACTATATAAAATATGTGTCAAGGTCTTATACAATAAATAGCTATATATTTTCTTTTAAAAATCTACACAAAATACGCGAAAATGCAATGTCTCAAAGGCACTAACAAAAGTCCGATATGAGGCAAAGTTGATGTCCTCGGCCACAGCAATGTGGAAAGAAGCCACAGCGCTGATGAGTTGGTGAGGAAAGGTAAGGCGACTGTTCCTGCGTGGCTACGATTGGCAAGCTTTTTAAGGGAAATCAAAGAACATACATTTAAGGCAATCATTTGACAATTTTAAATCAGTTGACGGGAAACATTTTTTAAAGAAATGCTAGATAAAATAGATTTGGGTTTCCCTCATCATTGGTTATGTTTTTTGCTAGTGTAATGCCATATCAATTTATATTTAGCTTATCTTTCGTAAATATTATAAACATGTTCTTTTTCACCTTTGGGGTTGTTATCTGTACAAAACTAGCTGGAAAAGAACCACAGAGAATTTAGAACTAGTTTATCTATAAGTTATTTTAAGACATACATAGTATCTAGTTACAGGTAGCTTCGAGAATAAAAAATTAAAAAACCGACAAACCTCAAGTTATAGGACAGCGGCCATTGAAATTTCTAACTGTTCCGTACGCTCCCAATTATCTTTTAGTAAAATTTTTGTTTGCATTCAAATGGGTTTGCACTTTTTTACAAACTTTGTTGAAATTGTTATTGTAATGTTTTATGTGAAGATTTTTGTATAAATAAATGGCTCCTTAGCGTCAAATTGGCACAGCAAATAACTTCATTTGTAAACAATTCACGCTAAATGGGCTAGAGTCATAAACATGAAACCAAAATGTAAGGAAAACGAAATTAAAAGACAACGAGACTTGGACGTGAAGCCGCTTTTGTTGTGTCTGTGTAAACAAACACTCTAATGGATATTAGTGATGTGTTGTTCTGAGTACGAAACTGACGGTTCTAAAAACCGGATTTTTATTGGATTTATGAAATTTCAAAAATCGTGATTTACAGCCACGTTCAAGAAATATTTTTAGTGAAAAAATGAATTTTTCAGAGTCTTATAAAATTCGATCAAAAAAATATTATACCCAGTTGCAGTAGTACACAGGGTATTATGGTTATATGCTTTGGTGGTTTGTAATGGTTTCAAATAATCGAAATAGATATAGAGTTCTATTTAGGAAGTTGCTTGGCATGAACAGTGGAAACGCTTAAGGCATGTCCGCCCACAATTCTTTCCAACTGTTCGACTATCCGTCCGTCCGTGGACACGATATCTTAAGCAAAAATTAATAAATTTGAATAAAATTGGCGCAGGTTCCTTCCCAAGTAAGGTAGATTGCTGTTTAAAATGAGAACCATACCAAAGGGTAATCAAACCATAACCACGCCCCTTTTTTCGATATCGAAAATTTCGAAGAACGTATAAAATGCGATAATACCATAATAAAAGAAGCTTTAATAATGCAACTAGGTAGATTTATTGAATTTCTCATTTTTTTCACGATTTAACAAAATTGTTTAAAAGAGGCGTGGCACTGCGCACATTTTATTGGACAAATTTTCAAACTTCTACTATAAATAATATCAAAATGGCTTATGCTAGAGTAACCAGACTTGCTGGGAGGCATATCAAAGTTGCGATACATATACCCATAGAAACTAAGCGTAATCGGGTTTGGACCACGCCTACTTTTTATAAAAATTAACTGAAAAGGCTGATACATATAGAATGATATAATTTTTTAGTTATCCATATCAATTTTCTTATTCTTTAAATGATTTTTGCGAAATTTGGAAAAGTGGGCGTGGCAACACCCACTAATGTGTTAAGCAAATTTCAAATTTGACTGTTCATAAATTCAGAACAGTGTAAGATAGAATTACGAAACTGGATATTAGGTATCCATGGCTATGTAAAGTACTCACATGGAAAATATGCAAAACCGGTGGATGGCCACGCCCACTTTTATTTTAAACTTTTCGAAAAGAGAGGTAGGGAAACAGAATATGCCATATCTTCTTTAAGATTTTTCAATGTTTTCTTCGAACTTAATCTTGGTGCCTGTAGCACTTTTCCTCAATTTTTCTACGGACCGGATTTTTTAATTCCCCTTCTTATCTTGCACCGGTTATTCGGTTCTATGCATCACTATTGAAATCACTGCAAATCACACGAAATTCACAGTTTTTACAATTTGTTTATTTTCCATTTTTTTGCACTTTTACTGCCGCTCATTGTTTAATTTTAACACGTTTTATTGGTCATTGTTTGCGTAATAATCGTTTACTCATACGAATTTACATATGCATACATACCTACACATACAAACATATTCTTCACTGCATTACAATTTAATGATTACCCGTACTACCTACATATTTAGTTACTTTTGCTTACATTTTTTTTAAATTTTTGCATAAATTCACCATTAACAATCAAACCTTGTATGCACGATTTATTACATTTTTTACACATTTGTTCACATTTCAGAGTCCTTGAATTTAAATACGAACAAAACAAACATACAACAAACATTTACGAAGTGGCAAAGACCACCCAGGGTGATGTCAAAGGTGTGAAACGTCTCACAATTTGGGGTGATACATATTTTAGTTTCGAACGTATACCATACGCTAAGCCACCATTGGGTCACTTGAGATTTCGTGCACCACAGCCGGCTGAACCATGGGTGGGTGTTTTGGATGGTACTGCACCCGCTGAGAAACCTCTACAATCAAATATGCTATTTCGGAAATATAAGGGTTCGGAAGATTGCTTGTATTTGAATGTTTTTACAAAAAATGTGAGTATTTTGATTATTTTTAAATTTATTGTTAGGGCAAAGGGATGTACGAAAACTTGAAGGCCCGGACAGATAACTCTTGGATTAATGCTCGATAATTAGAAAAATAATCGGCCTCATGTTCGATCAATAACCAATTATTTTCTTCAAAAATCGACTTGTCATAAATCGATCTATTTGTAGACAAAATAATCGACCTTAAGTTCGAAAAATCGCTCAATCCATAATGGACTATTTTCTTAAAAAATCAAGTTTTTATAAATCGATTTATTTCTTAACAAAATAATCGACCTCAAGGGCGGAAAAATCGATAGCCCAATAATCGATTATTTTCTTCAAAAATCGACTTGTCATAAATCGATTTATTTCTTAACAAAAAAATCGACCTTAAGCTGGAAAATCAACAGCCCAACAATCGATTATTTTCTAAAAATCAACTCATCATAAATCGATTTAGTTCTGAACACTTCGACGAAAAATCGACTTTTTTTTAAGTCCCCTTTTATTATAAAACATCGATTATTGAGTAATCGATTATTCTGACTGGAAGTCACTATTCATATTTGTGACCAATCGGGGATCTATTATACCAAGAAATCGATTCAGTTAAGGTAGTGCTGTGCTGACAACAACTCTTCAAGCGTTATGGGATACTGTCGGCCCATAACCGACACCAATTTTGGTGTACGAACTTCGATGCCTTATAACGCGCCATACATAAATTTTTTTTTTAGATGGTCTCCTTAACTTATACTCAAAATTATCCTTTCGCATACCCAACTTCAGAGGCTTCAGATTTAACTAATTACTCCTATGCTTTCAGATAAATCCGGAAACGCCGAGGCCAGTCATGGTTTGGATCTATGGTGGTGGCTTTCAAATTGGTGAAGCAACGCGTGATATGTACAGTCCCGATTTTTTAATGTCCAAAGACATTGTACTAGTAACAATAGCCTACCGTCTAGGTCCTTTCGGATTTTTATCATTAGAAGAACCCTCCATACAAATACCCGGCAATGCGGGCATAAAAGATCAAATACTCGCGCTGCGTTGGGTCAAAGAGCATATAGCAGCATTCGGTGGTGATGCAAATAATGTGACCATCTTTGGCGAAAGCGCTGGTGGTGCCTCCACACACATTTGCTTGTTGAGCGAACAGTCAAAGGGATTAATAAACAAAGGTATCGTCATGTCTGGCAGCGCATTGTGTCCATGGGCGAATCAACAAAACAAACGTTTCGCGTATCGACTGGCGAAAGTTTTAGGTTACGTTGGTGACGACAAAGACGCAGATGTCTACGAGTTCTTATTGAATACAAATGGACCAGATATAGTGCGTGGCAATGGTTTGGTGCTGTCCAAGGAGGAAAAACACAATCGTATACCATTTGCATTTGTGCCCACGGTAGAGCCCTATTGGACGGAGCAGTGTGTGATGAGCGAGCAGCCATATGAATTGTTGCAGAAGTCGTGGAGTAATAGTATACCGATTATTTTTGGTGGCACAAGTTTTGAGGGTTTAATATTTTATCCAGGTGGGTCGAATTTTGGAAATTAAAAATTTCAGCATTTAATTTAATTCACATTTTTTGTTTAGAGATAAAACGGCGTCCAGCAACGCTCGATGAAGTGCGCGATTGTAAAAATCTGTTACCACCAGATGCGGAACTACAAAATGATTTAGAAAAGTCTAATTTATGTGCGCTAAAGCTCAAGAAAGCCTATTTCGGCTTAGATGAATGTACGCGCGAAACAATGATGCAGTTTCTTGAGGTAAGTATTGCGAGATTGGAAGTAATTAATGGCTCGCTGTATGCTTTAATCTTTTATAGTTCAATTCCTACCGCGAGTTCTGGTCACCCATTTATCGCACATTACTCGCACGTCAACGTCACAGCACTGCACCCACCTATGTCTATCGTTTCGATTATGATTCGCGTGATGGCAATGCGATACGTAATATTCTGTGTGGTCGTGATGTGCGTGGCACGTGTCATGGTGATGACCTTTGTTATTTATTTTTTGCAATGTTTTCACATCGTCCAACAAAGGATTCCAAAGAGTATGAGGTGACGCGTACAATGGTGGACATTTGGACGAGCTTTGCAAGTACTGGCGATCCAAATTGTGATATGTTGGAAAATGTGATATTCGAGCCGATTGAACGTGATGTTGGCCATATAAAATGTCTTAATATTGGCGAAATGGTAGAATTTATCGATTTGCCGGGTTTAGATAAATTGAAAATATGGAGTGAATGTTATGCGCCAGGAAAGTTATGATGGGTCTAAAAATATGTATGTATGTGTAAATGGTGTATATAGGCGGGTGGGTGTCTACCTCAGTAATAATATGTACATATTCTCATTCCGATTAATATAGAGTCGATGTGTTTGTAAAATCATATGTGAAGTAGCGATAAAAGATAGTTCTAATCAGACCTGCTAGATCTGTATCAAAATTAAAAATCACTTATATTAAACTGCTCTATTAATTTAATTGATTAATTGTGATAGTCAAATATCTTTAGAATAATTAAACGATTAATTTTGTGTTCCATTAATGAGAATTAATGAGGATTTATTTCGTTTTCAAATTTCATCCTAGGATTAATGAAATTAATCAAAATTTCAATTTGATTAAAATTTTTGATTAGTTACGATTAACGAAGATTAATTGAAGATTACATATTTCAATATTAATTAAAATTAAAAATTTTTACAATTTTGTATTTCTTTCTATAAATTCAACCAAAAAAAATATATAATCCCAGCAAATCATACAAGTCATAGATGAGTCCGAAAGGAGTTCTAAATGGGAGCTCGTTTATGAGTCAGAAATGAGGGCGATGGTCCCCCGATATGCGCCTTATTCCATATATCATATGAGCTTGAATAAGAGTTATATAGGACACTTACTTATTGTACTCAAATTGTTATTAATTCTCGTTAATAGCGATTAATCAAAAACTTAAATCAAATTGAAATTTTGATTATTTTGATTAATGCTAGGATTAAATTTGAAAACGAACAAATCCTTATTAATCTTAATTAATCGAACACAAAATTCAATCCTAATAGATTATTTATTTTAAAAATGTTCGATTATCATAATTAATCAAAATTTAGTTATCAATGATTAAGATTAATAATCATTATTTAACAGTTGTGGTTCTAATTTTCTGCCTTACACTGTATTCCAATTATACTAACTACCCAGTAGGAAAAAATAATCAATACATGAATCAAACTTAAACTTAAGCGCGCCTATGTGGGTGGTGATTTTGCAAACGCATCGATAATAAGTAAATTATGTGAGATTTTAAATCTATAGCTGTATTTATTTTATGTAATAATAAATCAGTGGTACACTTTTGTTAATAATTTTTTTAATAATTAATTATATGCAATATTTTATACTCGTTAATTATATTCGTATATCTATATAAATGTGTATTTGTGTAGACATTCAAGGGGGGTGTGAAGTTAATATTTTTATAATAATTAATAGGAATTTAAGTTACTTTTTTTTTTAAATTGTACACTCTGTTCATATATCAACTCGTATTTATAGATTTAAATAAAATGGCACTTTATTTAAAATTAAAAAAAAAGAAAAAAACGAAAAAAAAGAATACAGATTTCATCGGCTTGTAGCGGATTTCAGCAAATCCTGATTCAGTAATCAAGGTGGAGAAGATGTAAAATCATTATTTATTCCTTGTCTTAATTTTTTCGGAACAAATATTTATTTTTTGGAAAAAAAAATTTATTTGTTAGCCAGCACTGTCGCATCTTTCGGTTATTTTGTCTGCAAAATACATACAATTACAAAAAAAAAACACTAAAATTGTGAGCTACTTTTTTCTACAAAAAAAGCCTCTCCATGTACATACATCTCCCTCCGTACTAGTTTCAAAAGCGTTAGTTAAAAGACACTTTGAAGTACTGAATATCGACAAAGAGACCTAGAACTAAACTATGCGAATCGAAGATTCTTGAGAACTAGCCGACCCGATTTTGAAAGAAATTTGTTATCTACAGCAAAATCAAAAATCCATCGAGTAATCTACTACTCGTCTGTTTAATGCTTTTTCAGCAGAAGCTCTGGATTTTGTTTAGCAATTCTATCGCTTCCACACAGCTCCTTGTGTGCGTATTGAGAGAAATTTTTAGCAAGTCATCTTTAGTACCCAAACTCTCGACTTACTACTTTCATCTAATTACCAACAGATGCCACTACATACGCATGTGTTTGTGCGCTGTTCCAATATTATTCAGAAATCAACTATCAGCAGCGAAAGTAAAACTTCAATTTGACTGACAAATGATTAAAAACTTTTGCATAACTCAGCAACTGCCAATATTCTGAATTTCGCCATTCTTCATCAACGCAGCCTTGAACAAAATACTCACCTTAATTTCCAGCAAATACATATTTACACGTAATTGAAATGTTTGAATGCTAAGTTTTATTAATTAATTGTTGATAAAGCGCTACCTATCGCCTTTTATTAACTTAATGATCAATAAATTTGAAAACTTGACTAGCTGACGGACAGCGTTCCTAATGAATTTACACTTTAAATGCACCTCCATTTCCTTAGCATTTGCCAAAGTGCATTGTATTTACGCAAAGTGACTGTACGAAAGTTTGATTAGTTGAATTGAATTAAACTTTTCTCATTAAAGTTCATATTTCACAGGATTGAATAAAGAAAGAAATTGGATTTTTATATGATTAAAGTGTGTCGGCATGTGTTTATGCTAAGTGAAAAACTTCACAATTTCAATTATTGTGAGCTAAAGCGATTGAAAGGTATGGAAAAAAAATTTATTTGTGTTGTTGTTGTTACTTTTTAGAAATTCTAAGATTTGTATGTTTTGTTTGGTTTAGTGACCTGCATTTATATTGGATAATAGTTTTCTTTCTCCCCACTTCTTTGCATCGCAGAGATACTCTTATTGAAATTTACAAGAGTTCAGCTACTAAGAGGCCCCACATTGGGGGGACACCCCTCGGCCTTCGAAGCACAGGGATTCTCATACGAAGTAGCGAGTAGGTTTCTGAACTCTAATTTAATAATTATCTTCATCTAATCTGTATCTATTCTAAATTTAATCTAAATCTAATCTAGATCTAATCTAAATCTTACCTAAATCTAATCTAAACCTCATCTAAATCTAATCTAATCTAAATCTGATCTAAATCAAATCTAAATCTAATCTAAACCTAATCTTTATCTAATCTAAATATAATTTAGGTATAATCTAAATTTAATCTAATCTAAATATAATCTAAATCAAATCTAAATGTAATCTAAATCTAATCTCTATCTAGTCTAAATGTAGTCTAAATCTAATATAAATCTTGTCAGTATCTAATCTAAATCTAATCTAAATCTAATCTAAATATAATTTAAGTCTAATCTAAATCTGATCTAATCTAAATCTAATCTAAATCTAATCTAAATCTAATCTAAATCTAATCTAAATCTAATCTAAATCTAATCTAAATCTAATCTAAATCTAATCTAAATCTAATCTAAATCTAATCTAAATCTAATCTAAAACTAATCTAAATCTAATCTAAATCTAATCTAAATCTAATCTAAATCTAATCTAAATCTAATCTAAATCTAATCTAAATCTAATCTAAATCTAATCTAAATCTAATCTAAATCTAATCTAAATCTAATCTAAGTCTAATCGAAATCTAATCTAAATGTAATCTAAATCTAATCCAAATCAAATCTAAATCTAATCTAAATCTAATCTAAATCTAATCTAAATCTAATCTAAATCTAATCTAAATCTAATCTAAATCTAATCTAAATCTAATCTAAAATAATCTAAATCTAATCTAAATCTAATCTAAATCTAATCTAAATCTAATCTAAATCTAATCTAAATCTAATCTAAATCTAATCTAAATCTAATCTAAATCTAATCTAAATCTAATCTAAATCTAATCTAAATCTAATCTAAATCTAATCTAAATCTAATCTAAATCTAATCTAAATCTAATCTAAATCTAATCTAAATCTAATCTAAATCTAATCTAAATCTAATCTAAATCTAATCTAAATCTAATCTAAATCTAATCTAAATCTAATCTGAATCTAATCTAATCTAATTCTAATCTAAATCTAAATCTGAATCTAAATCTAATCGAATCTAATTCTAATCTAATTCTAATCTAAATCTAAATCTAAATCTAAATCTAAATCTAAATCTAAATCTAAATCTAAATCTAAATCTAAATCTAATCTAAATCTAATCGAATCTAATTCTAATCTAAATCTAATCTAAATGTATGCAAGATGGCTGCGATATTCAGACATATTTTTTCAATGCATACTCATCTAAGAATATACACAGAAACTGAGAAAAAGAAAAAAAAATATGCTTCTACAATATTTGCTGGCATTTGTATGTTCTTCTGACAGCTTTCTTTTAATTTAACTCAATTTATTAGCCGCATGTGTGACCTGGTAACCAAGCAATGTTAGGCAGAAACCAACAACAGTGCAACGAGCACGCGCAATGACAATTTACAATAACGTCTGTTGCCACACTCCGTCAGTTTGCTGGGTCGCATGTCGGCAGTTGCTATGTAAAATCGTTAAGACAAGAAGTCTATGTCCGTAAGCGCTACATTGGCAATGCATTTCATTGTGCTTCATTTGAGTTTCTTTCCCATTTTTTTTTTTGATATTGAAAAGCAACACCCATTTTACTGACTTTAGCCGCATTGATGTCAGCGTTGAGCGTAATAGAAGAAAATGAACACACAAAAAAAAAGAAAAAAGTATGGTCGCAGTGGTCTGCCAAGCACAAATTGCCACACAACACAATGCTCTTTTCTTTTTTGCTTCCTCCCTCCCTTTTTTCCTGGTTGTGTGGTTTTGCTGGTAGTGAGCTTTTGCGAGCTAACGAGTTAACCAACCGTCCAAGGCCATCGAGGGCGCTGCTAAATCTTAACTTAAGCAAAGTCAAACGTACTAATATGCAAGTTGAGCACCCACCATCCGTTTGCTAGTTATTAAAATGGGGAAAAAACACAAAACCACTCAACACACATACATACATAAATGCTTTTGCGGCAACGTACAAAGGCTGCAAAGGAAAAGCTGCCAGGAAGTGTAAGTATGTGAATAGTAGTATTACTGGCAGCGAGGCCAAGATTATTGTACTCGCTCGTAAATTAAATAAAAGTTCAAATGGTGGCAATTAATATACTTAAAAAGTTAATATGCTGCATGTCGCTTCACATGTATGCGTACTGGACACTAGGCAGGTTCAATTTTTTTCCCGCATGGATAGAAATTATGTATACATTTTTGAACTCTTTTCTTTTTTTATTTCTTTTTTTATGTTATTTTATTTTATTTTATTTTATTTTATTTTATTTTATCATATTGTATTTTATTTTATTTTATTTTATTTTATTTTATTTTATTTTATTTTATTTTATTTTATTTTATTTTATTTTATTTTATTTTATTTTATTTTATTTTATTTTATTTTATTTTATTTTATTTTATTTTATTTTATTTTATTTTATTTTATTTTATTTTATTTTATTTTATTTTATTTTATTTTATTTTATTTTATTTTATTTTATTTTATTTTATTTTATTTTATTTTATTTTATTTTATTTTATTTTGATTTATTTTATTTTATTTTATTTTATTTTATTTTATTTTATTTTATTTTATTTTATTTTAATTTATTTCATTTTATTTTATTTTATCTTATTTTATTTTATTTTATTTTATTTTATTTTATTTTATTTTATTTTATTTTATTTTATTTTATTTTATTTTATTTTATTTTATTTTATTTTATTTTATTTTATCTTATTTTATTTTATTTTATTTTATTTTATTTTATTTTATTTTATTTTATTTTATTTTATTTTATTATATTTTCAAACTCGCCATCCTATTCATAGTAAAAGTTTATCTCCCTTTTCTGAAACGGTTTAATGTTCATTGTATGTGAAGTACGTTGTGTGGATGAGTAGTTGCTGAGTAGCGTAAGCTCATATGCTCTAAAAACGTTCAGTCATAGTGCATCCTCAGTTATCCTCTCACGTCGCAAGAGCTTGCGTTATTCCACGCTTCGTATGTTGGAAGCAATTCAATTAATAAAAAAAAAAGGCCAACTGCAGTTGTGGTCACACTTACTCACATGCCCATATGGAAGCATACATGGGTATATGAACATAATTTAGCTTGAATCGAATATTAGTGAGGGTTTATTTTGAAATGGTTTCGGTGTAGCTCATATCCAAAATCTTTTTCATGTCGTTCTAGTTTCTTATGAATTTGTTTAAAGTATTTTTTAGAGATGATTTTTAAATCAACTAGTATATAGACATACATATGTATGTATATTTATATATTTATGTGGATGTTATATAGATTTCATACCCTGTGGTCCACCTTAATGTTTATAGTCTATGTTTCTTCTATACCACAATATTTTATACCAATTCGTGCGCTTAGGTTTTCCTATTGCATTGAAATTGGTTCCGTACACTTTTGCTGTAACAGGCAACATGCTCACTAATTGCTGTGGTAATACAATAATGTACGTACTTATTTACTGTGTATGTATACCTCGTAGTGAACATCTCTAGGTCTTTTCTGGTGAGCTGCTAGTGCATTTGTAATTTTTACTTTTAGATGCACCTACTTATACAAATATTTTTACATAAAATTACTTTTGATTTAAAAGAGCGGAAATTGGCATTTAATAACACTCCAAAAAATATTCAAAACTCTGCAAAATAGAGCAAAAAAGTTGGCTAAAAATTTGATAAAAAAAAATAAAAAAAATTTAAAAAAAATTCAAAAAAGCATCAATAAAGGGCTTCAAAAATACGCAAATTCAGTTTTAAAAGAGTAATAAAACGCCTGAAATTTATAGGATTTATTTAATTTGAGGATGACAGCGTAGAACAACAAAAAGCTCCAATGAAAATGCCAATTTAAAAAAAGTTTAAAAAAAATTCTTAAAAATCATCGAAATTTTTGTGCGTCTTGGGGCTAGCACTTTGTGTGACTAGAATTTACTGGGCTACAAACCTGCATACACAGAAATAATTTTTGAAATTCTTGGCTCAGATTTCAAACTCCTCACAAATGTATTATAAGCTTGGATAATTTTAACTCAAAAATGTTCCAGAATATTTAAGCAGACAACCAGCTCCACCATTTCCCCCATGCGATACTGTATGTATGTCATTGTTTATTTTTGTTGATGATAAGTTTAACAATATTTTTTTTTTTTTCAACTTTTGTAAGCATATATGTAATTAACACAGTACTTTTGGCTTATTTAATTTTACATGCTTGCAATATAAACTTTCCCTTACATTTTTTTGCCCGTTATAAAATCCGAGCAATTCATGCAACATAAAAAAGAAAAGCCGAAAGTCTCATGAATATGTTAAGGCATCAGTTAACTAAAAGAGCCAAAGGGTTCATATTATGTATTGCCCTAGTTGTAATTGTTGAAGCACAGCACACGTCGCTGCTACTTGTATAGCACAGTTTTTCACTTTACAACATTTTATTTAAAATTTATGCATTACCAAGCATTTATTTATATGAGTATACGCCATTTCCACCTGCGCTTGAATCATTACGCAGCACGATAACCATGAAAATTCGTTGGTTTTGTAGCGTAAACGAAGAAGAAGAGTTATGCGCAAAAGGGATTGCTAGTGTTGGCGGTATCCAACAAAGAGTCGGTCTGATCGGTGTAGTAAATAATTGGAAAATTGTATTTTATTATTTTATATTAAAATGACGGCATTATATTTTGCAGACTTTTATTTAGTTAGAATGCAGCTCATCCGTGCTTGAAATGCAACCTTCAAACTGTACGTGCAATCAAGAGAGCCACCGACACTCCTTATCGTAACCAGTGCTCAATGCAATAACAACAGCTAAAGCTAAAATGTCCAACACGTTTACTCAACTATCAATGGCGCTATGGTGTGTGTAGTTGTTTTTTATTGGTCCACTACCATTTCTTCGCACTCACATTGAGAGCCGATCGTACGAGTCGTAACATGCATGACTTGTCTACGCACACAACAACGACTATATAGGTGAATAAGTGTGTTGGCATCTGCGTTGGTGTATTTTTCAAACTGATTTGCCTGAATTAAAATTAATTTGTTTTGAAATTATTTTGATTGACTGCACTTCAGCTTGGCCTTACCTATCCATCATATATAATTGTTTATAACTCAGATGTATAGTTTGGCCGTAATGTGGGACAAATCTCCTCAATTTGCGCATTTACATATATTATAAATAGAAAATGATTAAGAAATCGCCTCTCTCTTGCCAGTAGCATGAATTCAAATTTGGCAAATCAAGTTTAGGAGCTTTCTGACAGTTTTTGAGTAGCTGATGCGTAATTAAAGGTGAGTGGCATCATAACCGTGGTAAATAAGTAAACACCTTTTTTGGCAGCTCTCACCATTTTTGGCTTAAAAAAATTTATTTTAACAACTTTATTTACAGACAGTTTCTCATGATGTAACTCATAAACTTTAAATTATATTTTAAAAATATTTCAAAAATTCACAAAATTTCGACAAATTTTCATGGAAATTTTCAAATTTTTTTCAAATTTTTTTTTAGTATGCAGATTTGTAGCCCGTTCAATTTCAGTGTAATAAAGTGTAGGTCTTAAGTCCGTAAGAAATTTGGCTGATTTTTGGCAATTTTTTTTCCTCGGGACTTTTGAAGTCAAAAAGGGTGAGAGCTGCCAAAAAGAGGCGTGTACTTATTTATGTGAGTGACTGTACCTAAGCCAGGAATAATATATCCCCTAGTACATACAGCCCCATTCTGGATACAACAATTATAGTACCCTTGGATAAAAAAGCAAGTATGGCAACCCGAAAACGCGACAATATATTTCACTCACTCAGCGAACATTTGTTACACCCAACTTACTTGCATTTCGGGGCGCCACATTTTACATTCACTTAATTGATATTTTTATTTTCAGTGGCAGTGAAGCGATTAAGAGCGATAGACTTTACGTTGTTTACTTTTGTAATATTTTTACTTACTTTGTTGCGCTGTGTTTTTGTTTTTGTTTTTGTTTTTAAATAACTATACCTACTCTACTATATACAGAAAATGCACTCAACCGTTGCAACCCAATCCAACCCATTCCATGCGCCTGCACTGCTGCATGTTGGCTGTATATTTGTTTGCAACGAAAAATGCTGTGTGCCACATTTTTCACGAATGGTGCAACATTTTAATTACGCATTCACTTGGCGTATTCAAGAATTATTGCATCGTAGCAATTCTGAGAATTTTCGCATATTACCCAACATTTTTGTTTTTGTAATTTGTTCAAGTTCAATTTTTATTTTCTGCAACATGGCAAAACAACAAATATGCAAGTTTGTTATTGCTTGTAGTTTGTAAAATACATATATGTATGTGTGTGTATGTGTGTGTGTGTGTGTGTGTGTGTGTGTGTGTTAGGAAAATGTTTATTGTTGGATGTGAATTTGTAAGCGTTGCTGCGTAAATAATTAAGGTGATAATGGCAGCTGTTGTAAGTAACAAAAGAGTAATAAGTGAGAAGAAGTTGTGTAAGTAACTGTATTTTTAAGTGTACATTAAAGGTAGTTTAGATGTATCGCATGTACGCTTTGAAGCGAATAGCTATGTAGCTTTGACTAAAATTTCATTATAAATGAAAATCAAAAATGTTTTTAAAATAATGGAAAGGAAAGGGAAAAGGGAAAGGAGTTTTTAATTTTTTTTTTTTTTTTTTTTTGTTTTTGTATGAAGAAACAGTTCTTTAAGGCCTCGGGATAATTGGCATACACTTCTCTAGAGACCCATTTTTGCGTTTCGGCTGCTGTCCAACATCATAAATATTCGCACTATTGGAGCTGGGTCTATTGGTGTGATTTTAGAGTGTTGAATATACATATTTTATATGATTTAAAAAAAAAAAAAAATTCAAATAATTTAATTACAGCACATCAGGCTTTATTCTATCGATGCCTTTACAATTTTCATTTTTTATTAAAATAATTTTTGTTTGTTTTAGTGACTTCTCCATATCATAAGATAGCTTTTAAGGGGTATAAGAATTACATTAGATTGTCGATAGAGTTGAAAAAATTAATTGGCGCATGATCCTTGTGGAATTTCGAACAATTTATTTGCCGCTTCTTATCTGTTGTGGTTTAAAAATATTATTCGATCACACATCTAAAACCACGAGGCGGCCACTGAATTTTATAGTTTATTTTTCAATAAGCTTCGGTATACACTTCCTCATACCATATATGTACATATCTGATGGCTAATAAAAAAAAAAAAAAAGGTTTTAAAATTTGTCCGACATTTAGCACTTAACAAACAGCACCAATAATCTTTTGCAGAAACACACATTTTAAAGCTACTAAAAAGTATTATTTTAGTTTTTTGCGCGTATATGCATGTGTTTTTTTTTACTGTACGAATTTAGCGATTTATGAATAAAATAGCAAAATGAAATAATTTTTTTTAAATTTATAATTTCCTTCCAACATCAGATGTGCACTTGTTGCTTGCAGGTTAACAAAGTGTTTGAGCTTGACAGTTTTTGCTGCTTTTTTTTAGGCGAAGAAGAAACATTATTTTATTTGGAAAAAATGCAAATGACGAACAAAAAGCGGTCGGAGTGTTCAACGAAATAAACAAAAAAAAAATGTTTTTTAAAAATTAAAAATTTAATTTTTTTTGCAGCAATTGTCTTAAATACATAGTTTTGAAGACCAACTAATTCTAGTAAAATTCTAGCTCAAACAGTTTTTCTGAATTTCTGAAATTTTTATTATCTATAATCAAATTTTTCCATGCAAAATGCAATTTTTTATGGAAGAAAACACCCAACAAACTCGACGAAAAAAGTGCTACAAATTTTGATCATTTTTTTTTTTAGCAATTTCTAACCTTCACACCGTCGCAATTACAATTGTTTAAGCTACAAAGCTGAGCACTCAAAAAATTTGTAGACATTCTGCAGAAAAATACAGACGAGTAATTTGGTTGTGCTGGTTTTATGTGCCTCACTCATTAGTTACGTATACGCCATGGTGGTCGATGACAGTGCATTGGATTTATATGTAGTAGTAGAAGTAATACCTATTATTTACGCTATTATTAAATTTGAAATGTAGAAAAGCAACACTGTGAATTAATAGCTTGTACAATATGGTATTCAAATACCATTTAATATTTGCAAAAGCGTCATTCAAAACTTTTATTGCATAAATTAGCAAACTGATTGCATTTCCATATACATATAAACATATAAACATATACATATATACATAGCTGTGTTGTGTGCGCAACTAACTTAATTTAGCTGAGAAAAAATGTATTTGAAATTTCGTTTTCTTACAAGCAAATCGAATATTCTTAGCACTGAATCACAGTTCTAATGACTTACACACATGAGTATATTTGAAGCGATGTGCATTTTCGATTTGCTGCAATGCTCTTTTTTCTATCATTTTATGACATTCTTTTTCTTTAATATATATATTTCATGTATCCTTGGTTATATTCATATCTTCCTGCTATATACGAGCATTGTATTTGTAGTGAAATAGGTCTGTAATAAGAAAGATGTGTACACTTTTGCTTTAGTGTTTATTAGGGTGGGACAAAAAAAAAATCTATGAAAATTATGACGCCAAAGTGTTCTCATTACAGACTGTGCTATTTGGTGTTGTTCAATGCTATTGCAAGAATCATAGACATACATTTTATCAGGCACAATTTCAATCATAATAACCGTACAGTCAGCTGATTTTCTTGCTCCAGAAGATGACTTTCGCAGCTACAAGGAGATGGATGATGGAGGCCATACTAATAAATTTCAATCTCTAGAAAATCTAATTCCACGTTAGCTAAAATATTTTACATCGATAAAGCTCAAAACTACAAATGATGGCTTGTCAAATAGATGAATGCAAACTTGATGTAAAATTGGCATTTACACGCATTACTCTTTGTCTTTATCATACCACTTCATGAAGATACGTATGAATGTTATTCTTAAGAATACTGCTTAAAATGCATACATGCATATAACTATCTACATATACACACATACATATGCAACTAAAACTGGTTTGATAGCCAAAGTGCACAAGGAATTTCGTTTGTTGTTTCAACTGGCTTTACGAAATCAAAAATGCCGGAATATAAAATAAGAAAAGAAAACTTTTAATGGAAAATTGCTGGTTGCAAAAACAAGTTCAATAATACGAAAATGTACGCATATTACTCTTGTATGTTTGTATGTATGATGGTGTATGTGTATGCGAAAAGTAGCATATCTAGATTCAAATCTTCTAGAGGAAATATGTAGGAACATAGCTACGTACATACATACATATATGTATGTGCATAGACAAATATAGAAATATTTTATAACATAAAAAATATATCGAATCTCTAACACGACCTCTTATACCGCATAACTTAAAAAGGCTTATAAAAACTGATAAAAGAATAGGAAAGAAAATTACGAAATTTTTAATTATAAAACATTAAAAAAGTAATTGTTTTACCAATAAAATAAAATGAAAAAACATAACGAAATATTAAATAAAATAACATTGAAAAACATGAAATGAGAAATGGAGAGGAAATTTAAAAAAATATACATTACAAAATGGTTAAGTTAAAGCAAACTAAATGGAATAAAATTAGAAAATTATATATATAAATTATTAGCTAAAAAAAACTAACTCAAATAAAAGTATTTAAAAAAAAGATTACAAAAAATTTTGAGAGAATATTAAAAAAAAATGTAAAAAATTAAAGCTAAACTAAAAAAAAGTTAGAAAAAATTTAAATTATAAAAAATGAAAAAAATTGAGTTGAAAAAAACTAATTTGAATAAAATTATTTGAAAACAGATGAAATAAAAAATTAAGGGAAAATTTAAAAATTTAAAAAAAAATACTAAGTAAAATAATTTTATTTTTAATTTTAAATTATATCAAATTTTAAAATTTAAATTAAAACAATAGAAAAAAATTACTGAAAGCAATATTTAAAAAATTGGCATACAAAAATAAGTTACACTGGTCAACAGTGGTTTTGGTGTAGTTTTGATATCATTGAAAAAAGTACATTTAGTATCTTTATAAACTTCAGAGAAATTCCAAAACAATGTGAAAAATTTAGTTTTTTAACATTAAAAAAAATCATTTCAGAAATAAAAGAGAAATTAGAATTTAAATTAAATTTTAGATTTTAAAATAAATAAATGTATATTAAAAAAGATGAAATGGAAAGAAAATTACAAATAAAATTCAAATTACACAAAATAAACAAATGGAATAAAAACCAAAAAAATTTTAAATAAATATTATAAAAAAAATAAATATTACAAATAAAATTTAATTAAAATTAAAATAAAAGTAGAATTGAAATTTAGAAAAAGTAAAGATAAACAATTAAGGGTATGAATATTTTTCTTGATTGATGAAAAAAAAATGTAAGAATATTTAAAAAAAAACCAAATGTATTTTATTAACACCAAAATAAGTATATAAATGTTAAGAAGTGTCGAAAATTGTCAGCAGTTGTTAAAATCCCTCGTTAGGCAAAGAAGAAGTTTCGCTAAGCAATTCCAATGTCAATCTATGGACAACCTACATACTTATGCGAAAGAAATTACTAAAAATTATATTCTCATCATATTCATTATGTTTTATTTTTTAAAGTGGGGCAAAAAAATTAAAAACTTGAAGTTTATTATAAAAATATGCATAAAGAAATGAATGCTCCAGTTAACACAGTTGCATTTGCAAGTATTTGCAGATATATTAACACTTTTTCATGCTCCCCACAATAGTTTCACCCTTCAAGTTTTAGCAACGCTATTAAGCACTCACATTTTACAACAAAAGCGCAAACAATTAAAATCTCGTAAATGTATGTGTGTAAGTGTGCATGTATGTACGTATGTATGAGCTGCTTCATTCAAAATAATTTCGCACTAAATGCTCGAGGCAATTAAATGCTTAGACTTTGAGTTGTAAGCACATAATTCTTATAATGACCGTTCAACATTCAACTAAAATGTTGGGTCAACCATTCAACAGCACAGCAGAAACATATACATATGTATTTCATTCGACAGCGAGAAACGGAAATCACACACACAGACACAAACATTTTACAAATTCACTGAGTTGCAATGCACTAACAACACTAATACCCCGTGCATGCGCTATGTAGTTGTGAAACTGTAACGTGCTGGCTAAAATGTGTCAGTGAAAATAATTTTCTTCAAGTTGTAAAATTAAATGATTAAAATGGTGTTGAGTAAATTGTGGTTGGGAAAATGTGTTGGTTTGTGTCAGTGTTTGTGTGCGTAACGTGATTGTATTGTTTTTGCAAGACTGCCATTTTCCTGCAGGAAACTTAGAAACTGGTACTAAATTTACATTTTAGAACTAGTTCAAAACCGACAATTGAGTAACCGTCATGCCTTTATTATTTTATTTTATTTTATTTTATTTTATTTTATTTTATTTTATTTTATTTTATTTTATTTTATTTTATTTTATTTTATTTTATTTTATTTTATTTTATTTTATTTTTTTTATTTTATTTTATTTTATTTTATTTTATTTTATTTTATTTTATTTTATTTTATTTTATTTTATTTTATTTTATTTTATTTTATTTTATTTTATTTTATTTTATTTTATTTTATTTTATTTTATTTTATTTTATTTTATTTTATTTTATTTTATTTTATTTTATTTTATTTTATTTTATTTTATTTTATTTTATTTTGTTTTATTTTATTTTATTTTATTTTATTTTATTTTATTTTATTTTATTTTATTTTATTTTATTTTATTTTATTTTATTTTATTTTATTTTATTTTATTTTATTTTATTTTATTTTATTTTATTTTATTTTATTTTATTTTATTTATTTTATTTTATTTTATTTTATTTTATTTTATTTTATTTTATTTTATTTTATTTTATTTTATTTTATTTTATTTTATTTCATTTTATTTTATTTTATTTTATTTTATTTTATTTTATTTTATTTTATTTTATTTTATTTTATTTTATTTTATTGTATTTCAAGTTATTTTATTTTATTTGATATTACATATATTATGGTATTGCTAGTTCAGAATTCATTAACAGAACAGGAGCTTTGGGTCATTTATTTTCCCTACAGTATCACTCCAGCTCACTTCTCGCGCGTAATTTTAACACATTATCTAACTGTAACACTGCCCTCAACAAACAATGGATGGCAGCTGTCAACAAAATGCAATAATAGAAATAAAGTAGACGTGTTAAAAGTGTGGCAAAGAGTTATTAAGCTGTTGGTGCTGCTGCTTGAACAATGGTGCACGCATACCTAATGAACCTTAATAACTTTGTGCTACCGATTAGGGTGGCTACGAACATAGCTTTTTAGAAAACTGAATATGTAAAAGCTGAGTGGCAGATAAAACTCAATAAAAACATTTTTAAAAACGGCTTGTCTCAGAACGTGTTTTAAGAACGCCCTATCTAAATAACATAAATTTATGAATTCAACTGAGATGCCGAATCTAATGCAGAGACCACGACTTTTTTGTGTTTTCATTCAGATAAAATTATCAAAAGCTGATTTTACTTTCGGGTTTCGAACCAACAACTTGTGGCATTTCGACTATAATACTGCGAACAACAACAACTAATACCTACAACATCTACTAATTTATGTAGCAACTAAAACAAATATTAACACTTCAAATGGCAATTAAGTGAAATTTTTGCATTTTAGCTATTTTACACAAACAGAATGTCCATAATTAATTTAATTAGCATGTCAATTGCAATAGCTTGACTTTAATTATATTTAATAAAAAATATGTCATGTCAGCAGCATAGTAACACATTGGCAATGCTTGCTATTTGCAATTTATTTTAATTGTTTGACTAAATGTGGTCTAGGCTGTATGTATGCAATGAACTGAAATTTGAGGTTTATAGTGAAATTTAATCGGCATGCATTTGAGTGATCGAAATATATAATTGAATGAAATCATTTTATTGTTGTTGTACTTGCAGGTGTACATATGGGTGAATAAATGAAAATGTCTACCAAAATCAAAAGCTTATAGGCTGAAAAAAATATTTGATTTGTGAATAAGATAAAGATTTGGTCTGAGAGGATCCATAGATAAATTTTTCGATGCACAATTTACTAAAATAGTTAACCCTTTCACGACCTAACAAAAAATAGTTTAATCTGAATAAAGTGCCAAAAAGACCCTTTTATGGGTGCACCGAAGGGTTAAAATATTCAACAAAATTATTCTTTATGGCATTTTAGGGTATGCTGCCGTACTTCATTTACGGTCTGATATGAATTTTAAAAAACACATTTCCAAAAATTATTCAAATGAAAGTGACCAACAAAAATTAGAACGGAAAATGCAAACATTTTTTCATTCAGCGTTATACTCATTCTGATCACAGAAAAAAAATTCAAATTGTTGTATAGTGTAATTTATTAGTAAAGAAAAATTTAAAATTTTCAAAAAAATTAGAGACGATCAGAGGTACTGTTACTTTTTGGTTTACAGATTTTTTACAATTATTGTAAGATTTAAACATTATTTAACAGCTCAGATACATATATATGTATACTCAGATATTATTTTACATGTAAAATTTTCAAACAAAAAAACTACACAATTATTTTTTTGCAAATATTTGCGCAGGCGTTCGCTTTGAAAATTATTAGATTTAAATTAAATTCTCCAGTGACACGTAAAACCGTGTAATGTGTGGTTAACCAGCAGTGCGCAATTGGTTTTCAGTTAAATTTTTACATATATACATTTGTACATATACAGAGATGGTTAATATTAATGAAAACGGTACGCATTTTTATTTTATACACAGCTATGACCAGAAATATTAGGCACCACATTACTTCAGTATTTTTTTTTTAATACTAATTCAATGATTTATTTATACAAACATAACAACATTGATACTGACTATATTGTGAAAAAAGAATTTTTTTTAATTTAAATTAAAAAAAATTGTAAAATAAATATTATTTTTTTTTTTCAAAATAATTGTGATAATATTTTTTTAAAACTATTATCGGAAAAGCTTTACAAAACTCAAACTAGATTTTAACAATTTTTTTTTCTCAAAATTATTTTAAAAAATTGGAAAAAAAATTTTTTTTTTCGAAGTTATTGTTATAGTAATTTAAAAAAAAAAAATTTCTAATTATTTTGATATTATTATTTTATTTTTTTTTTCAAAAAACTGTGATAATATTTTTTTAAAACTATTATAGGAAAAGCTTTACAAAGCACAAAAATTAATTATTGTGATAATATCTTCTAACAATTTTTTTTTCTCAAAATTATTTTAAAAAATTGGAAAAAAATGTTTTTGAAATTATTTTGATATTATTATTATTTTTTTTTTTTTTGTCAAAATAATTGTGATACTGTTTTTTTAAAACTATTATCGGAAAAGCTTTACAAAACACAAAAATTAGTTATTGCGATAATATCTATTTATTAACAATTTTTTTTTCTCAAAACTATTTTAAAAAATTGGAAAAAAATGGTTTTCAAATTATTTTGATATTATTTTTTTTTTTTTTTTTCAAAATAATTGTGATAATATTTAAAAAAAAAGTGTTTTTTTTTTTTTCAAAGTTATTGTGATTATAATTAAAAAAAATTTTTTTTTTTTAATTATTTTGATATTATTGTTCAAAAAATACAAAACAAAATAAAAAAAAATATTGGTCAAAATCATTAAAAACAATTTTTTTCGAAATTATGGTGTTAATATTTAAAAAAAATGTTTTTTTTATTATTCTATGTTATTTTTCAGAAAAACAAAACAAAATTCAGAGAATTTTTTTTCAAAATTATTGTGATAATATTTTTTAACAATTTTGTTTCAAAATCTTGTGATAATATTTTTAACAATTTTTTTTTCCAAATTTATTTTGATAAAATTTTTAAAGATTGTTTTTCAAAATTGTGGTGTTAATATTTCTTAACAATTTTTGTTTTTCAAAATTATTTTAATAATATTTTCAGAAAGTCGAAACAAAATCCCCAAATTTTTTATTTTTCAAAAATTGCTGTAAAAATATTTTTTAACCATTTTTTTTTTTTACAAACCTATTGTGATAATATGTTCTTAACAAGTATTTTTTGTTTTCTAAATTATTTTGATTTTATTTTTCAGAGGGGCAAAACAGGATTCCGAAAAAAATTTGTTTACAAAATTATTATGATATTTTTGGAAGTTTTTTTTTTAATTGTTGTGATAACATTTTGTAACAATTTTTTTACAAAATTATTTTGATATTATTTTTCAGAAAGGCGAAGCAAAATCCCAAAAAAATTTTTTTTCTAAAATTAGTGCTTTGTTATCCGAAAAATGTGTCATGCATACGAAATTTTTAAAGGCACAATTTCGAAAACAGCCACGATTTCTTCACTACGTGGTATACCATTTCTATATGGGAAGATTTCACGGAAATATTATTATACTTTTTTTTTACAATTTTTAGAAGATATTTATTATACATGTAACCCGTGCGCCGTTTTTTTTGTTATTTAGTTCTTTTGTTTTTGGTTCGGTCTGTCATTTCACATATTTTGCAGGTTGGACTATTTAAAAAAAAAAGATGAATTACGAATAGCAAAGCTGTACCAATTAGTGTGACGTAAAATCATCATTGGCTCCGAAACAGTAGTAAAAATAATAATAGTAATAAAACGCACGCTTTTATAAATCCGTTCTTGCCGGTGGTTTATTCAGAAGTAAGTAAGAATGAGTACAAAGAATAAAATGTGTATGTATATAGACAGAATGACAGATCATAAGAAGATGAACGTTGCTGCGATATTGCCAGATTCCAACACTCCTCCTCAATGTGAATCTTCTCTTATCAAATCAAAAGATATTCATTTCAGTTGTAAATTTCTTATGCTTTGTCCCAGGAAGATTCTTCGTGAATATGTCAGCTGTCATCTGATCCGTAGGACAATATGATAATGTGATTACTTGATCATTAACCAATCCTCTTATATGATGATAACGAACATCGATATGTTTTGTTCGGTTGTGGTACACAGGATTAGTTGCCAGTTTCTGTGCACCTTGGTTGTCGATATGTAAAATAATTGGATCACCTTTCGAAAAACCTATCTCATTCAAGAGGCGCTGCAAATAAACTGCTTCTTTAGCTGCATTTGATGCCGCTATATATTCAGCCTCTGTGCTGCTCAAGGCTATTGTGATTTGCTTCCTTGACTCCCACGATATAGCACATTTTCCGTAAAAGAATACGAAACCAGTATATGACTTTCGGTCTTGAGGATCACTTCCCCAATCCGCATCGACAAAGCCTTCGATACAGCTGCCACCTGCACGATATAAAAGTTTAAAATTTAAAGTACCTTTTAAATAACGTAAAATATGTTTAGCAGCAGTCATGTGCTCAATGTGAGGATTTTTGTTTCTCTGCGATAATTTTGAAACAGAATGTAATATATCAGGCCTTGTTGTTAAACCCAAGTGCATAAGTGCACCTATCAACGATTGATATTGCTTAGCGTCTGCCTTTTCGCAGTCATCATTACACACAGTTTGGTAACCAGCTTCCAAGGGTACTGCCTTAGGTTTACATTCTTCCATATTATATGACTTCAATAAGTCTTTGATATATTGTTTGTGACTAAGCGCGATGTCACCTAATTCGCCACTGCGTTCAATCTCTATTCCTAAGAAGTGTTGCATCACACCTTTATCAACTACTTCGAATTCTTCAGAAATAAGAGCTTTTATTTTTAGCAATAAAGATTTGCTTTTACAAGCGACTAAAATGTCATCCACGTACACGGCAATAAGAATCAATTCATTTTCATCATTCATATAATACAAGCATGGTTCGTTGTCGCATGCTTTAAAACCGATTTGTTTTAATACACCATCTAGCTTAAAATTCCACTGCCTACCGGACTGCTTCAAGCCGTAAATTGCCTTTTGCAATTTCAAAACCTTTTCTGGTTGTTTTTCATCTATAAAATATTCCGGTTGTTGCATATATATTTCGTCCTCTAAGACACCGTTTAAGTATGCAGTACTAACATCAAGCTGATGCAAATGCATTTTTTCTTCTACAGCAATTGCTAAAATCATGCGAATCGTGCTGTAACGCACAACAGGTGAGAACGTTTCTCTATAGTCAATACCAAATTTCTGCTCGCACCCCTTAGCCACAAGCCGTGCCTTGTATCGTTCAATATCGCCGTTTTTATTACGTTTGAGTGTAAATACCCATCTATTTTTAATTGCGTTCTTGCCAGGCGGCAAGTCAACATATACCCATGTTTCATTTTTGTTCAATGCTGCAAATTCGTCTTTCATAGCATTATACCAAAAATCACGATTCGTACTTGATAACGCTTCATTTACACTTGATGGTATTGCTTCATTTACCATACTGTTTATCAAATTATATTGTTTTTTAGGTCGTCCAGGCAAACCAGTTCGCACAAACTTCGGTCTACCTCTACCTGCTTTAAGATTTTTATCTTCAATTCCGTTTTCTCTATCAGATTCGCTTAAATTTGCCTCGTCTGCACTGTCATACACTGAACTATCGCTTTCCACTTCTATATTTTCGTTTTTCGAATCTACATTTGTGTTTGCATTCTCCTCCTCGACAAAGAATTCTAACAAATCTATTGCATTGCTATCATGGCAGTCTTTGCTTTGCCCAATTTCGCTCTCATTAAAAATTACATCTCTTTTTATTACTATTTTATGCGATTCTTTGTCGTACAAACGATATGCTTTGCTCTCTAAAGAGTATCCTACCATAATAAATTGTTTACCTTTAGCTTCGAATTTACCATGCGGTGTTTTATTTAATCCGACCGCGACTGCGCCAAATGTTTTCAAATGTCCGACTGCAGGTTTTCTATTAAACCAAACTTCATATGGCGTTACGTTTGCTAAACATTTTGTTGGACATCTGTTCCTCAAGTATGCTGCTGTTGATATGGCTTCTGCCCATAAGTTCTGCTGAACTTTGCTATGTAAAATCATGCTTCGTGCCATCTCGACGAGCGTACGATTCGCCCTCTCTGCCACACCGTTCTGCTGTGGTGTGTGAGGAACTGTCAATTCGTGATGTATACCGTGCTGTCTCAAAAACTCATCAAATTCATTGTTAACATATTCCCTGCCATTGTCGCTCCTTAGCGCCTTTATAATATAGCTTAGTTGATTGGATTTTACGCTGAGTATGATGGTAGCTAACGCCTTCTCGTCCTTTATGGTCCACACCGCTAGGTCATCCGCACTTGTAGGCTTCACCTCAGTCAGTACTTTCCAAAGACCACCGTGGATTAGTACACTACGCATTTGCACTGTCCACGTTTCATAATTCGACACATCGAGTTTGTCTATGGTATATAAAGATGAGTTCGCCATTCTGGATTACTTTTTTATATAGATTTATGACTTCAAAATTGCATGGAAACTTCTGGGCCCATAACCTAATAAAACGCACGCTTTTATAAATCCGTTCTTGCCGGTGGTTTATTCAGAAGTAAGTAAGAATGAGTACAAAGAATAAAATGTGTATGTATATAGACAGAATGACAGATCATAAGAAGATGAACGTTGCTGCGATATTGCCAGATTCCAACAAATAGTAATAATAATAAATATTTTTATTAATAAACAAAAAAAAAATGTAAATCATGAGCTAGTCTAATGTACATTACACGCAATTTAAAGTTTATTTAAATTATTTATTTGGTGTTTAATACTCATATTTATAATATTTTAATATGAGTTCAAAAGTGTGAGCTCGCTCGTTGTGGTTTTAGTACTGCAAACACATTTCTATGTACGTGTGCGTGTTACGAAGGTTGCTTGATAAGTCCATTAACTTAAGAAAGAGGTGATTTCAAAAGTGCTCTCCTCAATAACCATCTGTTAAAAAACTTAGCAAGCGACGCCAGATGCGTGTCCAACTAAAATATACAAATGTCTATACAGAGAGCTTTGAGCAAATATATAATTTGCTAGGGATTGAAAAAATATTAACGAAATGCATTGAGCTAGATGTAGATTATGTTGAAAATATAATACATTTGTTTTTTTTTTCTGAAAAATTTTGTTTGTTTTTCAAAAAGTTGTCTGATTTTTTAAACCATTCTCGTATTTAAAACTTCATTCAAAACCCATTAAGCTCATTGAACCATGAAAAGCCAACTTTCGATTGAGTTGTGAAATGTAATTTAACCGCACTGCAAATAACTAACAAATTTTTGTAGTTTTATGTTTCATGATTTCATAACTGGAAATTTCTTAATTTGCAAATTAACTTAATTTTGTGATTGTTGCTGACATTGGCGAAAAATGAGTCAAAATTGTGTGAACTGCCATCAAAACAAATTGCATCAATCGCAAAAAGTTGCTCTAAAAAGCTTTCGCAGCATTTTCACGCCAACGGCCAAACTGATTTAGAACAGACTGCTGTCACTTATGAGATACAGAACTTTTTTTCTAAGCTAGTAAACGAACAGACTAAGCGTACATTTAAGCTAACACCCAACCGGTCTAACCTATATTTGCTTTTTCGAGTTAATACTAACCAGTGCTTTGCTTGATTATAAGCTAATTCCTTTTGTCAATTGCTTACATATTAATTTGCAATTAAATTATTGTTGGAATTTTAATTTACTTTTCACCATGCAACTTGCACAAATTTAATTGTCGCCAAATTGCCAATTAACAGTCGCCTACAGCAACCAATATTAAATAATTTTTGAATTTTACAAAACATGTGAAATATTTATTTGCGTTTATATTTTGTAATTGTTGTTGACTTACATACATACATATGTACATACATAAGTTGACTAAAATAATTGTTATGTTGTTTGCAAATTAAACCAATACTTTATGAAAAATTTGATTTGATGTATAAATTACAAAGCGGTTTCCTGCTTCCGAGTATGCAATAAATAAAAAATAAATAAAAGCTTCCCCACAAACCTGCTGGTAGTGCCATGACTCCTTAATATACAATCATATATGACTGTGATGTGATGGAAATGATGAGCTTTATACGGAGTGTGGTCATTTAACAGAGCAACTGTGGAGCGAATATGTTTAAGAAAAAAAAAAAAAATTGTAAACTTGTAATTATATACGAATGTGAATATAGCATAAGGATATGTTGTGACCAATAGTATTAGTCTAAGTTATGGCAACCTTGTCTAAGTTATGGCAACCTTGTAATTAATGTAAGTCATGGCAATACTGTTTGAATAAAAAGAAATGATGGTAGACCACTTCCGGTAAGCCAAAGAGAAGAATAAGACGTACTCGGTGATTAAAATCAAAGTATATCTGAATCAATCCTTATAAGAAAAGCAAGTTTATAAAATAAAAAAATGCAATGTTCCTGACACATGCAAATACATTTTCGTGAAGGCCATCTCAAGTCTTCTGCAATGGAAAAGTTCGTTTCACAAAATTGTTGATGTATCCATATACAAATATCTAGCAGATTTTTAGCGAAATTATTCACTACAAAAAGCTTCATTTAGGAGCCGTTTGGAGTCCAATATGTTGATTATAAGATAAGAAGTTGTCATATATGACTCCTATTCGAGCTCACGCGATATCTGAAATTTGGCTCATTTCTAACTCATTTATGACTCCTATCGTTTGCTGGGTTTGCACTAAAAAATCGAATGGCTTTGGTGGAAGTAGCTACTGTTCTTTTAATGATAATGCCAGTTAGTAATTTCGACTTGAGTTAAATATTCAAATTAGATTATTTGGATCCCTTTGTATTTTTTGTCAAAAATGTATTTATTTGAAGAAAATTTCAATAATTGTTTGGAAAATTATAACTGCAGTTTAATTAGCCCATTCAAGTTAATTAATAGCGTTCGAACTTTAGTTATTTAAGCTCTTCATATTAATCAACAAAGTCAATTAAAAGTAAGTATTAATATCATTCAATAATTTACGCTTATTTTTTTGTATTTAAATTTTATAAGAAATTCGAATTAAATTCAATATTTCTATTTTTATCAAGAATATGTTAGCAGACTTAACCCAAAACAGTTTTAAACAAGGCGAGCAAGTTTGTGACTTAGCGCGTGAGCGGAAAATGAAAATGCAAATGTGGGGAATTTTGCTGTGTTTGCTTGCTATTTTGATATTTGTATGTTTATGTACTTGCTTATGTCCGAAATTAGGTGATAAGTTTATTGGCATTATAGCTATGTTATTTTGAAGAATAAATAAAGCAAGAAAGCACGAAAATGCTATTTTTAGCTATTATTGTTTAATGATTTTAAAGTATTATGTCGTTGTAGTAGAAGCACGAAGCTTTTGATAGATATAGCATCCACTGTTTTATATTTTAAATCTATACTTATGTTACAAGTGCTTACAAATCAAAAGATTATTTATTTAATATCGATTTGAACAAGGTAAAAGCGCCTAGATTTATATTACACTTCTGAATTTTTCATGGCTAAAGCTTTGGTTGCTTCAAAAGCCACAATTAAGCGGCAGCTTACGTGGTCAAAATAAATAAGAAAATAAACTGAAAAGAAATTTAAAAAAAAATATTAAAAATCCTAGATTGTATGGCAATCGAACATATCTTACTCATCCAGGAAATGAGGTGGATAAGGTTGCTATGGTGTAAAAATGTTTGTTATATTGCTGTGGCGGCTAAAAAGGAGAATTTCGAGAATTGCAAGATACAATGATGAAAGTAAATGTTATAAAATTTATTTCCTTTTGCTATTTTATTGCACATACATGTTTGTTTAAAATTGATTTGAAGTAAAATTTAAATTGCGCCTCTATTGAAGAGCCCACCCATTCTCCAATAAAACTACACATTTCTAATGCGTAAATAGTCTTAGTTCTCTACTTGAGAAGCACCTTGATATCAATTTGAATTCGAAAATCAATCTCCAAGTAGATTCAAAAGAAAAATAAAACAACAAAGCCAACAACCTGTCTAACCTCACTTAAAGTTTAAGCTTTTGTGCAATTTAATAGTATCACAACAGAGAAAATACTATTCTTTTTGTTGTTGTATAAAATCACCACACATATTATGAATTTTAAATAAATTGTATATTAAAGTTATATTATTCCTTGAAATTTGTTTGATAACTCACTTTTTCACTGCCCTTAACTGCATGTGCTTTTCAATTTTTGACATTTGATTGCCCAGCATTGCCATACACGTTTAAAGTGTATAAAATGTTCAACGGCGTTACCGTATTAAAAAAAATGTTAAGTAGTACCTCAGTAACCAAGTGACTTCGAATAACTCTTAACTTGTAAACAAACTTCAGAAAATTGTTTGATGTCAAAAAGAGTTTGTGGCACGTTGCTGTCAAAATGTATATACATACCTTACTTTGTTAGCATGATCCTACATTTCTATGCACAAGAAAATCCGTGCCACTGTATCTGGATAACGTTGAAATAGTAATGCAAATCGTTTTACTGAAAATTAACGTCGGATAATACAAACTGCAAATCGTTGCTGCCTGTTAGAAGCTTTTGCAAAGCGCAAAACTGATATTATCAACGCTGTTAGTGGCATATTTCTAGTTGTTGTTTTGCCCTTTTAGTTTAATTAAAGTTTAGCAATCACAGATAAAAGGGATATACATATATACATATATGTATACTTATATATACTTCTGTAGTAACTATGTATGTGCTCAATACATTTTTGGCGCTGACATTCGAATGGCGCACAATGGCGAATTAAACTTGCGTTTGCAGTTTGATGCAACAACAAAACAAATAATTTTTGCATTAGTATTTCCAGAGGAAATGTTAATTTGGAATGCCGGAAATAGTAATTCAAATACAAAAGTACAAATACAAAATACAAATACAGCATACTATTTACAATTTGGGTGTAAAGCTTTCGAAAGCAGCATTAAATCGCTTGACGTGTTTTGATTAAGTTGAGTTGTTGCGAAATTGAAGCTACGATTTTTATACTCAGCTGGGCATGGTGTTCACAGTTCACCTAAACCTCAAATCTGACTAATGAACAGTTGCACCAGAACTTAGTAAGAATTTATACCTGTTTTCAAAATTCTGCCATTTTGATTTTGTTTCATGATTAGAGTCTCTGCCTGACAAGGAAAACCTTCCATTCACTCCATTAGAATGCGCCAACATTAAACAAAGCTCAAACTTCTCTTGTCGCACTCTGTATTAATTTAAAGTGGTTGCGTGAGATTTCGGCTTGTCCACAATGAGTGCAAACAAGCGATGCTGGTAAACAAGAAAACGGCACAAAATACTAGCATCTTGCAAAACTTAACAGCAAATATATACTTAAGTAGTTACAAACCAGTGAGAAATAATAATATTAAGCAATTACATACACAACTACAATAAGAAGTCCAAAAGATGTATTTATAAGTAGAGAAATGTACAATATTTAAGTAAAGAAAAACAAAGAGATAATAAAAAGCAAACTAGTGGGGTTAGCTGCATAGCGATAAATAAATAAAAATAAAATAAAATAAAATAAAAAAAAATAAAATAAAATAAAAAAAAATAAAATAAAATAAAATGAAATAAAATAAAATAAAATAAAATGAAATAAAATAAAATAAAATAAAATAAAATAAAATAAAATAAAATAAAATAAAATAAAATAAAATAAAATAAAATAAAATGAAATAAAATAAAATAAAATAAAATAAAATAAAATAAAATAAATCGAGATATCTCTAAAATTGAGGGACTAGTTTGCGTTCAAACAGACAGACGGACGGACAGACGGACAGACGGACATGGCTAAATCAACTCAGCTCGTCGCCCTGATCATTTCGGTATACTTAATGGTGGGCCTATCTCTTCTTCTTCTCAAAGTTATAATACCATTTCATGTTCATGAAAGGTATAAAAAGAAACTTATAATACATATTAGCATATTTCTGGGCGCACAATCCTGCAAACGAATCCGAGCTCTACGTATAAGTCACAACGTTTCTGATTAAAAATTCTATCACATACAGCTCAATCAGTTTAGTACTTGTTTTTTCATAACTTTCATATTGAACCTTTAGAAGTTAAAATGCCATAAAAAATGCGATCGCGAACTTACAAGAAAACTACTTACAACAGCCAAAACGAAATGGAAAAATTAAGAAAAAATAGCGCACACAAGCATATGATTAGAAAAAGTCCACGGGGATGCCAAAGTCATGCCACGAGCAGACGAAACGATTATTAAAATTGTAAAACCGATGTGGATTTTGGTTACAACATACCAATTATATGTACACTGCTGAAAATGTGTGTATAAATTTAAATAATTTTGCTGAATGCATGCATTTCAATAAAAAACCAAAGAATGAGGATAAATATGACTCTCAAATAAGCAAATGTGATAACTAACTCAATCGCCGGCCCTCAAATTGGCTTGCCTATATTTGAGAAGCAGTGTTTATTTTTCCCAACTGCTTACTTCCCCTTTACATGTTTCTACAAATACCTATGTCTTGGCCAATTTTTTCTGATCCTACACCTCTTTGTTCTACATTATTTTTCCCTCCTTTCTCTAACTATAACTATGACGCTAGCTTTCTTCCGCTCCTCCCCGTTAAAACCCTCATAACGATGGGTACCTTCGTCCACAATTTTTTTGAAAATAAATTTTTCACCGTGTATTATGTACATATATATACATACATCATAAATGATTCGAGTAGTATGGCCGCCGCATGTGTACAAATAGTTAAAAATGAAAATAACTAAGCACGCATGAGTGGAGCGTCGAACATAATACCCAAGCAATACTCTACTGAATATAGCAAAGTGGAATTAGGTTTCATTCTTTTAACGCGTAATCTTTTTTTGTGATATCATACGTTCTCTTGTGATTGGTTATTTAGCTCTTATTTCTTTTCTATCTCAAGCACTAAAGAGCAAGTATTCAATTTATCACTTTTGTCAACTAGTATAAAAATTCTTTTGAGAATATACTAGAGCATATATACATACATATGTTTTTATGCTTTCTTTTTTTTTGTATTTATTTGTATGTAGGATATCCTTCACTATCTTTCATTTTATGTATGAGTTAACACACTTAACGATATGTCTTGGTTAATATAAAATTTCAGCTTCAATGGAGTTCAACTAACGTCACCGGCAAGCTAACTCAAGTCATTAAACCCTCCTTCCGCTACTGCCCAATTCCCAAAGCTGCAATAGCAGTATGATGGCATATGGTACACACTTTCTTTGGTTGTATAAAATGACATATATGTATGATAGTGTTGTGTAGTTTGTGAAACAGCCATGTTATGCCGTTATTAGGTTGTGTAGTATTTTTGTTGTTGAACAACCAACACTCATACTACAGCTGTTCTGGATACTCCAAATGTGAAGAACTATTCGCTTAGGTAAGGACTAACTGAAGCGTCTAAACCAGTGGTGGCCAAACGACCACATGCGCAATTTTGCTTGTATGTGTGCCAGAGAGAGCTCAGAGCTATGCTTACTTGATAAAAGTAAACAAGATTGATCGGCCACTCTCCCGAACTTCGCCACACGACTTCATTGACACTATGCGTGTGATGGCATCGACGTCGGCAGCAAAAGGTAGCCTATGCACGCGTGCATTGATATTTTAATTCTGGCCACTACTGGTCTAAACACTACAAAGGAAAGAATAGTCCAAAAAGAAACCAAATTAAATTAAATTAAATTAAATTAAATTAAATTAAATTAAATTAAATTAAATTAAATTAAATTAAATTAAATTAAATTAAATTAAATTAAATTAAATTAAATTAAATTAAATTAAATTAAATTAAATTAAATTAAATTAAATTAAATTAAATTAAATTAAATTAAATTAAATTAAATTAAATTAAATTAAATTAAATTAAATTAAATTAAATTAAATTAAATTAAATTAAATTAAATTAAATTAAATTAAATTAAATTAAATTAAATTAAATTAAATTAAATTAAATTAAATTAAATTAAATTAAACTAAATTAAATTAAATTAAATTAAATGAAACTAAGCGAACTACATTTTTGATTATCTAAACAGCCATACATTAGGGTGTCCCGAAAAATAAATAAAATTTCCTTTATCACCTTAAAAGATACAGGCATTCTGATGAGACTACATATCTGGTCAAGATACAGAAGTACGAGTAAGTATTAAAGAGTCTGTTGCTGTCTAGAATTTACAAAGAAATCTTTGAATGGAAATCTTGTTTAAATCTCTGGACTCTTAGAAAATTTTCATTTTTAATTAGTAAGGTAAGAGCTTTGCTAGCTGGACTCATATAAGAACAACGGTTCCATGTTGTTATAGGAAACATTTTACGACTTTTATAAAATAATTATTTTCTTTACTCTCCTGTATAATACACGCAAGCGTTACAGCAGTGGGACACTTGACTAGGTATGAATTCGCTTGTTACGTTGATTATGCCCACCGATGCTGCTTAGTGAGAATGATGGCGGCTACGATGGCAATAGCTGCCAATTGAAGCCCATCCGTTGAGTAGCAAAGAGTTTGCCACTGAGCTGTCTACAACTCAAGAACTATTACTTTGCTTAGCGGGGTGTAAAATTAAATCTGCGCTGCTTCTGTGTCTGCTACTTTGTTCAAGTAATGGCTTAGTTAAGTTTTATAGTTATTTTTAAAAATAAATGAGTACAAAACACTGAGATAAAGTATTTGCTGTGAGAAAGCTGGCACTGTATATAAGAAAATGGTCCTCAATATGCTTAGAAGTTTTCATGTTTCTATCACTAAAAGGAAAAGTTAAAATAGTAGGGTGTGTATGAGTGAGAAAATGCTACTGAGTGTAACGAGTTTGGCTAATAAATTGCTAGTAAGCCCCCAGAAAGCCTTTGCTATAAGTCATAGGGATGTGAGCACGAGTCGCAAAAAAATCGATTACGGCATAAAGATGCTCTCTCTATTAGAATATGTATCGATTGTAAGAAAAAAATAGTCAATGTATTAAAATTTACAATAAAATTCATGACTAAATAAGCTAGAGCTCAAGAATAATAGCTTTTATGAATTTTGAAGGACATTTTTTTTTTAATTGTTGAGAGAGGTTTTTCATAACATTTCTCAAATTAGATGAGCAAAATGAAATTTTGTTAATATAAAAATAAGTGTTGGCTATTCCAATTTTTGTCAAAGAAGAAATTATATTTAAATAGAAAAACTGAAATATTAAATAAATTATTCAAAAGATGTTGATAGACGTAAGACCGACTCATACACCAAAACGTATACTCGCATCGTTTTACAGCTCACTAGTTTTCCAACGATTTGATTACATACATACATGCATACATCTATGTATATCATGGCACATCACACACTCCAACTCACTAACAGATTTATCACCAAAAACTCATTTAAAATTCTCGTTGTTTTAGTTACTATCGCATATTTTACTAATTGGCTTGACAGGGCTTGATTATGCTCACCAGGACGAGTAGTACATTCACTTCATGCCTATCCAGAACCAAACACATTGCTACATATTGAGCACAGTATCAATTTATTCATACATATTCATATTCAGTTAGTTGCGCCTCTATAGTTTTTCAGTGTCATTTATGTAAATAAATTGTGATAAATTATGATATTGGCAATAGCTTTATCTATCTATGTATGTATGAGCATGTGTACTTGCAGACAGGGGAATTTCTAGCGCCCTGAAGGGAAATTGAGAGAATATGTAGAAATTTTAAACTTCTTGCGTTAATGTATTTTTACTAAATCGTTGGAAATATTGATATGAGGCAAATTGGTTGTACTAAGTACAAGTAGTTTCGCTTCTTAAAATTATTGCCGAAAATATGTTGAAAACTAAAAGTTTTAACACAAAACACTAACAATGAAAACCACTTACAATCAATGTCAGATCTAATTTCCATCGATAATAATCGAAAAGTGTATTGTCACATAACTGAGAAGTCATTGCACTTTCCCTGCCAGAACACTGCTCGTGAAATAAGGCGTGATAAAAGGTGCAAAGGTGTTTTGTTAGACCGCTTAACGATTTTTAAGGCCCGCTTTCATTAAAGCCGGTTAGTGCTTAATCCGAGTTTAATCCTGATTTGTCTAAAATCCGTTTTCACCAAGGCCGATTAGCACAAATCGGCCGGTTAACGGCTGATAAACTTTACCGGCGATGGATGGCCGATTAAGCAAAAATTTGCAGCTGTGGACACAATCAACATTTGTTTATATTCCCACAAAAACAATTTTCATTTGGAAACTTTGTGCTGTTTTGTTACTGTTTTGAAAGTTGGTGCCGTTCTAGAAGACAGTTCAATGCCTAATTTGCATTAAATATTGCTGATAGGGATGTTTTGCACATAAATACCATGGGACAGATCCCCCATTTTGGACCAATTTAGGGCAAATTTTTCTCGATAACTTTTTACAGAAATACAATTTGTAATTTCCGCATTCGGATTCTTTATGCCGGGGTCTAGACGCGTCTTTTGGCACCAACCTCAGCAAAATCCGATAAATATTAGGCATTGAACAGTTTTCTATAAATTTAATTCAGCCAATTTAGTTTCTGTGAAAACGTAAAAAAAACGAAAAACAGCTGTTTTGCCTATTCACAATCCAATTTTTTGCTAATTTATTCACAATGATGGATCTAATCGGCGATAATTTAACCAGGCTTTGGTGAAAACCAAATTGTCGATTCAGAAAATCAGCGATTAAGGAGTCGCCGATTAGGAATAATTTAACTGGCTTTTATGAAAGCGGGCCTAAGTAGTAGACATAAACACTTAAAAAATTTCGATACTGGTTTTTTTTTACAAAAACAACATTAATTCCTTTCCAAACACCCTTAGTTATACGTTTAAACATTTTTTCCTACAGGGTATGTATTTAGATGTGCGGGTGGAAAATTTTTTTTGCATGATATGCTAATGAATCAACTATGCTTTTTATTAGCAAATAAAATTGGATGCTTTTCCACATACATGTCGACGAGAACGTGCAGCTAGATACCTGCACATATACATATACATATGTGTACACACATATAATAATCAGATCCCCCTTGGAGAGCACATTTCATTGCTTTTGTTTGGAGCACTAGGCTATTAAAGTAAGAGTTTTTGTGTTTGTTTACTTTGACATAATTTACGTTCACTATCATTAATCATTGACAAATAACTGTAACACGCTGCATGCAAACTAAATTCACTGAAATAATTTATTATGTTTATAGTTATTCGACGACAGAGCTTACAGAGCTTCTAATAGGTTAGAGTTTCCTATGGCTTGATTCCATAATGGTGGTTGATGTAGGCGTTTGACGAGTATGTCAGCTTTTTCAGTAAAATGAAGAGATCCAGAACACTTTTTATGTTTACTAAATGAAGGCAAAACAGCAAGGGGTTCCTCGACTTTGTAGTTCCGATTTGTCTCATACTAGTTGTATTCTAGATGAAAGCCCAGCCAGACGCTGTTTTGTGTTCCTTACATATTACTAACTATACAGATTTGCCATACATATCTCTGTCCTAAGAAGTATCAATTGCTAGCCTCTGCATCAACAACATACCAGTTAACAGACTAGTAAGTTAATACCTACCAGTTGACATTTATATGTATGTGATTTCACTGGTATAAATATTTAAATTTTCTTGACAATTGGTTTCGAGAATTTAAAAAAATATTGATCTTATATAAAATCAAATCCATACTTCTAAAAATATTTTTTTATATAAAATTAAGAAAACTCCAGGAAAGTTAAGCTTGATATCGTTAAATTATAACCTTCGAAATTCTCTGCAAATAATCATGCAGATGACTTCTTTTTATAATTCTAGTAGGAATATAACATTCAAGTTCTAAGCAACTAATTGCTTTCAAATGGACGTCCTGTTATCGTATGAGCATCTACTCGACGTTTTCGTTGTTGTAGCTTCTAAGCGACTCCAAAGGAGGTTAAGGTTGCGTAGTAAATACAACTGCATTTCCCAAACGCAATCAGTAAAATTTTTGTATTAAAAAAAATAAGCTTTTTCATTTACTTACCTACACAACAGTTTTGACAAATGAAGTGCTATAATACAGGCTGATCGTTTCATTTTCACTATTCTTCGTTGCAGTACTCGTTGTAGAGTCGCTTCGCTGCTGCTTATAGTGCCGTAGCGTCGACGCAAACAAATATGGATGCTTTTGCTAACATGCAAGTACGTACATGATGTCAAACTCAAAGTTTTTATGCACTCAAATTTTCTAAGCACAAAATTATAAAATGGATTATGATTTCACTATAAAAACTATTATTTACTAGAAATTTTTATCTTGGATTAAATTAAATTAATTATTAAAATAAGAGAATATTAATTAAACAGAAAATTAAAATGTAAGCCGGCGGTTTAACTGCACGATTTTTGCCCGAGTAATGTGAACAGTTTTCTTCTTCGCTAGTGTATGTTTGTATGTATCCATTGAGAATTTTGCATGGTTGTTGCTACTTATGATAATGGAAACGTTGCAGTCGCTCCCACTGCTATGACTAGTTTGCCTTTTGACTGCAGAGTAAATATGTATGTATGTTTGTAACGTGAAGTGTTTCCTGTAACAAATATATGTAAAATATGCTGCCGTAAACTGTCAAACGATGAGGTTGCCTACAACCAAGAACGCGAACAAACCAAATATTTGAATAACGTGATGAAAGTGTCATCAGATTGTTGTTTTATGTTGAGCGTTAGTAAGATGAAGTCTGATAATCGAAGATGACGGCGAAATAGCGAACTGAAGCATTGCGAACAACGTGAGGCTCCTACCAAGTTTCAGCGAGTCAAACGAAATTGCTTACACGTCCCATTTCCTTCCCCACCCCCTCTTTTATGCTTTTTATCAGCTAGTGTCAGTCAGTTTATTCGCAAGGCGTACATTGCAGAATGACAAAAATGGCATAAAACAAATTGACAGATGGAAGGCGATAGTAAAAATGAATCATGAAGGCCAACCAGTCAATTTAGTTGCAGGTATGCAAAAAGTGTACATTGGAAGGAAGTAAATATTTATATAGAGTGGACGACGATAGAAGGAGTCGCAATAAAGTTCAGTGAAAGAATGTGCCAGGAAATAAGAAAATGTAAAAAACATAAAAAAACCTCAAAGGAAGAAGAAATAGTGTACCTAAATGGACAATGTATAGTTCAACTAGACAGCAAGGCATCGGTTGATGTCAATCACTCACGCAGACATTTTGTATGTAAGGTGAAACACACACACACTTGCGTAACGTGAAATAAATTGCATTTGAAGGCCAGTTATGACAGTTCGACAAGCAGGTGATAGCTTTCGGTCATACAAAATATGAACAGGCGAGCGAGTGTGATTGACCAAAGCAATTTGAAAATGTGACTGATGGTTAGACACAATGAAATTATGTCAAAACATTTTCGGGGTTGAGCTAGGGTGATTGACTCAATTTTGAGCAGTTTTTCTTCAATGAATCTTCAGTTCTTTTATGCTGATTTCGTATAGCGAATAACCCGGAAAGTTGAGAAAGGCGGAAACTGGTAGTAGCACCACTGAAAGGCGTCACATCCACAGATCAATCGCAATTGCGGGAAAGTCCACTATAGAATCAAGGGAGAAAAAGTGATTTGTAACTGTATCACTCCCTTACTGCTTGACTTCTGGACATCATTAAATTTCTAATCCTACAAAAAAAAAATTGCCTCCATTAAGATAGAAAACGTTATAATGAAAATTTGCTGTTATCATTATATTGAATCGTATGGCCATGAACGGCATAAAAAGCATACCATTATACAAAAAATGTAAGAATGAATGAAGAGAGAAAAATGCAATTCCCAATGCTAAATAAAGTCATCACATCACAAGAAATTGCATTTTCAACAACGCTCCAAAACACTGATAGTACCAAGTAAGCGAGCTTGTAGACAATTCAATCGTAACTAAAATAAGCTGGTTCAATTCAGGAATGTCAATCAAACGCTTAGAAAATAATGCACTCCAATAAAGACAACTTGTAACATCCCTTGTGGGCATATGAGCACATTATTCCAACAAAAACCTCATGGTAAATACATGAATGCATTTGATTTTACTCATACGTCCCGTTGAGCGCATCATTCAACTTTTTGTGCTCATTAAATTTTACAATCTATGACAGATGAAGGGTAAGCGCTGCAGTTAAATGACAACTGACAGCAACTGATATGAACAAAGTATATGTCGGAGCCATAGTTGTTGTAATACTAATTTCAATTTTGCTAACAGAAACATTTTTGTTATTACAATAGCAGTTGCAGAGCGCTGTTGGTGCCTTCAATGGAAGTGCAATGTTTTTGTTTTTTTGTGTTGTTTGGTATGTGTGTGCGGGTGAAAAGTACCCAATAAGGATTTCTGTAAATGGTTTGAAAATAAATAAACTAATGTTCCGTCCAAGGATCTTTTGACTTTTTCAATGCCTCCAAGCAAACTGGCATACTCTTGGTATAGTTGACAACAAAATGATCAGGTATCGCCTTCCAAACTTGCTGAGTTTGCTCCCACAACTCACGCCGTTCTTTTGGTGAGTTTGGATATTGCGAAAGTTGCGCCTTGACTTTACTTCGCAAATTTACTATTGAATTTATGTCTGGAGATGGTAGGGGTTATTTTAAGACCGATAATTTTGGATGCTTCACCCTGTCTTACATAATCCGAGCCATGTACTCTAAATCGGTGTCTTCTGAAAAGATTTTTTTTCGGCATTTCGGGCTAATTTTCATTTGAAATATCGATGTACTGCTCCTTGCGCATAATTCCCTCAGTATGCACCGAACGACTAACCCATTTTTTGTTATACAGCCAAAACCATTGTAGAGCCTCCGCCGGGTTTTACGGTTTGATTTACTCGCTTCCCTGTTATGACATTGAAATCCCTTGTGTAGTATCATGACCGTCCATCGGACTGGAAAATATTTATTTTTGTCAACGGGCCCCAATGCCATAACAGCGCATTGATTTTAGTTATTACCTAAGTGCTCCTTTCTTGGCTTTATTTTGTTGCATTTCTATGCTGTTCCTTTCCTATCACTTTTTCTATTTATTTGCATACAATTCTATCTGCCTTTTAGTAACCTACGCTGGTTTCTCTCACTTCCACCATTTTCAAAATTTAAATACTTACTTTTCAATAATAAAATCACAATTTTCACAAACTGGACGTGGCTGTTCACTGTAACGCTTTAGTTTGAAATTTGTTTTCATCAAACAGCTGATTGTTGTCACGGCCTTTTGTGCTGCCACCTTGACATTTTCATTTACTTACAAATAATAGTGGTAATCAAATTGTGTACCTACCTATTCCACTGCATGAATTACGGTCTAATTAGACGTTAGTTTTTTCCAAGTATTTTGAAAATAGATTAAATTCTATAATTAGCACAAAGAAGCTTTTTATTACTAAGTTTTCTGCAGGGTTACTACTTGTAAAATAAGTGCATACTAGTACTTATGTAGATCGTAGTAAGTTGCACTTCGAATCAATAATGTGTAGACATTTTGCAAGTGAATGCACTATCAGTTATTAATGTTTACAGATGTTGAGATTGTAACAGGGACCGCGGAGATTATTTATTATTAGCTTTATTGTAGGTCTCTTTTTAAGCGCATCTTTCAATTTTCCATACAAAGTGGTAGTTGAGAATTTGATGACAATGCAAGGAAGGTAAACAATCGCCATAGTGGGTACAAGGAATAAAATATTTAGAGAATTCTTCAAGATGTGCGTTCTGAGATAGTTAATTTCGGCTTAGGAATGTGGTCATATCAGAGCAAAATAATTGCAGCCGGTATAAGATATTGACATTATTTACGTACTTTAAAAATCTCTCTTCAAAAGATCTAACATAAGGGTCCCTGCATGCTATGATGGTAGAAAATTGTCAGTTGCAATCACTTGATTGACTGTCATGCACACACTTCAAATTTTAAAAGCGCATTTCTTTTTTTTCATTCATTATTGCTGGTTAGTATGCAACGTTCATTCATGTTATCAGTGATGTAAAGCGTAATCGATTATACTGCCAATGATGGGTTAGATATGTCAAGCGGCTTTATTTTGTCATTAGCAAACTTAAGTCTTTGAAAGAAGAATAAAATTGCCAACAAAATGTTGCTTCGAACTGAATCAATGGCGGATCTAAGCGATGCATTTGGTAGTATACATTTATAAGGGTTCCAATGCCTAAGACTAAAAAATGTTAAACAATATGACTTTCGATAGTTGTTGACATTTAAGCGTCAAATACATTACACGAACATTTCCGCGAACATTCCCGTTATGTCATGTTTCTGCGAACTTTTCTCTCGTGTCTGGTGGTGTTTGCCAGTTCCCGCAAATGTTCGCCAAAAATCAAAATATTTTAATTTTTGGCGAACATTTGCGCGAACTGTTCGTGTGTGTATGGCGAAATAGCCCATAATCGTAGTAATTTCTGAACGGAACAGACGTGCGCGGAAAAGTAAAATGGACAATAAAAAATTTCTGAGTGAATTTATTGAAATGTATAAATCTTTGCCATCATTGTGGCAAGTAAAAAGCAAAGATTATTGTAATAGAATTAAAAAGAATAATGATTATGCGACTTTAATCGAAAAATTAAAAGAAGTAGATCCTGATGCCACAAAGGATACATTCCATTCTTTGCACCAAATTCTTTTTTTGCGATTTTCTTTCATTTTTTACGCTTAATTGCCACAGCGAGCAATATTGCTGCAGCACAATTGTTGTCCGTATTCATCGCTGTCTGAAAGAGAAATAATGTTCGGCCAAAAGTTCGTATGGTGGATGGCCAAAGCTGCGAACAAGATGGCGGAATGTTCGCGGAAATGTTCGTGTAATGTATTTGCCGCTTCAGAAAGCAAAGGAACTGACCAGCGCTTTTTTTTGAATAGTTACAAAACCATGAAAACCATTATAATATATTAAAGGTAGACAGATATGTTTATTAAAATTTTAAATAAAAGCTGGTAAATATTAATAACAAATTCATTCATTAAAAAGTTTATAAAAAAGCATTGAAAGCACACTGTAAGCTTATCAAAGCGCAGTACAGCATACATACCAACTAAGTTCACCTGTAGTTGTTTTCTTAATATATTAATTCCTTTTTACCTTCAAATAAGCTCTCCCACACTTTACACTTCTCCATTTCTGGCCAATCCTTAACTTCCAATTCGGTACCAATATTCAAACAATTGTAAGCAGGTTCAATATCTTTCACAGGCTGCCAATTGATCGATTCCATACCAGAAATTTCTTTGTTATTTGGATCACCGGTTTTAGCGAACTGGGTCCAAATACCAGCCATACGTTGAATGTTCTTATAGTCAGCGCTTTCTTTGGACAAACGATATGACAAAATATGAGTAAATAAATAGCTCAACTCATCACCATGACCGACACCCTTAACACCACGTCCAGCACGCCAAATACGATAAGGATATGGCATAACTTCAGAATCGAAATTGTAACGATAAACATAAGTTGATGTCGTTGGAGCGTAAGTTAAACGTGAAAGCATTAGGCAATGCTGTGGGAAGTAGAAGAGTAAATAACCGTAAATCTGCAAAGAAAAAAATTAGTTTAGTAAGTATGTTCTAGTCTAACTGAAATATTAAAAAAAATATATTATAAATAAAGTAAATTTTCAGTTCAATATTTAAGGGGTCTATAGAAGGATGGTGTAGGATACTCAACGTAATTAATATCGTACAGCATAGATAATATATACAATTCTCCCTGCTTACATCTTGATATTCTTCAGCCAGTAATTTGCCGCTATTAGCATGTATTTCTTTCAATTTTGTAGCCTTTTCTTCTAGACCTGGTTCATCCCACAATTCATCAGGCACAAAATTCTGACAAGTTTTTATGTCGTTAATCATGTTCGGATTACCTATCATAACTGCAAAAGCAAAAACATATAACAAACAAAAAAACTACAACAGCCTTACTTAGGCGATATTGAGTATCACTCACACGGCACCATCAGCAAACCTTCCTCTGAGACGCTACCAACAAGTATTGGTATTGAATTACTCCACGAGGTCTTCATTAGTTCACGCGGGTGTTTTGAGATCGCGCACTGTGGCGTGTCATATTGTTCAATGCATGGCACAAAAGGAAATGATAACTTGCGTGATTCTTCCTTTACGCGATCTTCTAACTCAGTCAAGCGTGATGCCTTGCATTGCATAAGATAATCGAGTACTTGTTTTTCAACATTTTCACCCTTATAGCCAGCCAACTGTGCTAGACGGAAAGCATATTGCTCAGTGCCAATATTTGCCCAATATGCATTCGCTGTGCCCGACATTATAATGGCACGATGGAAAAGATCTTTCGTTTGTTCTGTGATGCAAAGATAATGAGCTAAGGCACCACCAGCACTCTCACCAAATACAGTTATACAATTGGGATCACCACCGAAGTTTGATATATTGTTCTTAACCCACTTCAGTGCTAATATTGCATCTTTCAAACCAGCATTGCCAGGCACATTTAATTCAGGTGTGCTTAGATTGAGAAAACCTGGAACGAGTAATTAAAAATATTTTAAATTTTAGGTCATATAACCATTGGGTGTAAAATTGCTAACCAAAAACACCGAGACGATATTGCACAGTAACCAAAATCACATCTTGCTCTACTAAATAGTCGGGTCCAAACCATTCTCGGTTTGCTTCGCCGTGCAGAAAAGCGCCACCGTGTATCCAAACCATAACAGGAGCTGGCTTACTAGGTTTCACCTATTTAAATTTCAAATAAAGAACAGCGGATAAATACATGGTGTTCTAGTGACAGCCTTTGCTGTTTTAAGGCAGCGTTCTGTCATGGTTTCAAAAGGCTGGAATTTTTAAAATGAATTACAACAATAAGCTATTAAAAATAATTATCTTCAAATCTAGTGGCCTTATGTTAAATTAAAATTATCTCAATATAATTTGTTTACAATCTTAAACACACACACAATCTTAAAATATTTAAAGTGATTACTAAAATAGCATACATATATACTTAATTAGAAGAACGTGATCATAATCTATGACCTCTTTTTTCATAAATACTCACATTTTTAGTATACACGCTCAAATATAGACAATCTTCTGATCCCTCCACATTGCCCAATATAAGACCCAACTGTGTCGCTTTACCTTTCATGGCACTACAATCAAGCACATCTTTCCATGGTTGAGGTTGTTCTGGCGCTTTGAATCGGAGTTCTCCAACAGGCGGTTTCGCAAAAGGTATTCCCTCGAAACTGTAGTAGGGTACATTGTAAAGCGTTTTACGTTTCAATCCCTTCACTTGACCACGATCAGTATTGACGATGGACGTCTCATTAGTGCTAAGGCGATATTGAGCGAATTTGTGCTCTAGGCAACTGAAGAGAGAGGACACTTTTTAGTTTTATATTTCTTGTACCGCTGACATTTAGATGGACCTTTTATGATCCCAAGTAAATTGTGTGAACTAAATAGAGTTCTCACAGACGCGCTCAGCTAGAGTCTTGCAGTCGTATTCTTTATCTTTATATTTTATTGTGATATGATTTATATGAACGGTGAAGTGAAATATACAATAAGTGAGGATCATTTTGTGAAAGCTTTTAGAAATCAAGTTTTAAAGCATATACAAAATTGATGGGATAAGAAATTGCTTTCAAAAATTAAAATAAGAAGTATACCATATGTGAAGTTAAACAATATTTTAAGACAATACTGAATTTTATTAATTTCGGCTTGAGTTGTTTCAGAGTCTTCTGCCCACAAGCTCGTTAGACGAGAATTATATATAAAAGATAAATACACAACTGCAAATATATACATACAAGAATAGCTCGTTTAAAGTTATAAGACAATTTATTGTCTATTTTTCACTTTTAAACAACAACGACAACAAACAAACACAATAACTACGTCTCAAAAGCCAGAGCTATAGAAGTTCTTCAGCTTTCTAAGTGCAAAGATACTTATGTATATGCTCTCATGGGCGTTCTCACCTACATATGTATGTACATACCAACAACGAAAATCAACAAATAATTGTGCGCATTATAAATCAAAGCTAAAATCTAATTATTACAAAGCTTCACATTATCTATATTTTAATGATGACAGATAGGTCACTTCTCCATGGTTATCACTCACTTTATATGCCATCGCAGCTTGTCAATAAAACTCAAGGTAGAAATCATTTCAACTTTGGATACTTTTCGAAATTATTAAGCAAAATTCAAAACTTTGTAGCATTAAAATAAAATGATACCATGCGATTCAACTATACAGAGCGTACTAAAGAGAATATGAGAGGGTATTTTGATAACAAAATATCTGCGCCATAAACATTATAATATACATACTTACTTTATTTGCTTCGACTGTTTGTGATAAGATAGAAAGAGAATGAAATTTACACAAGCTTTGTTCGTTCGCATCTTGAATATGCTGTATTCGTGTGGAGACCCCATACTCAACTTCAGATTAGGAGAATAGAGCGTATACAAAAGGTGTTCCTTAAATTTGCCTTACGGTGTCTGAATTTTGAGAATCCGACTCTAGCCTATACGGACCGTCTGAAATTGATTAACTTAGCTGACTTGGAAAGCCTCCGACTTACCTTGTGTTTAACCTTCACCTTCAATATAATACAAGGCAGCATCCACTGTCCTACTCTCCTAGAAAAAATTACGTTCAATGTCCCTAGGCGTAACCTTCGTGTCTCTTATCCATTTTATTTAGCCAAAATGAAAAGGAGATTTGCCGGAAATGCACCCTTGGTTCGTTCTATGCGCGAATTTAATATATTATCAGAAACAATTGTTATTGATTTTGCCTTGTCAAAACAAGCTTTTTTAAATCTTCTTTATTCTGTATTGTAACGTTTGTGTATTTGTATTAGTTGTAAGCAAATTTGTACTTATTAGTCTGTAAGAAAGTTGTATTTCATTGACTAATTAAATAAATAAATAAATAAGTTGCGCCTAAAAATATATTGTTGTCAATACTTCTTTCACACTTGACTAGAAAAGGTGGCCACCATTTTATAAAAAGTGTCACATAGCGAATACTTAATAATCGATATTTTTATTTTATTATTATTTATGAACTAGCAGGGTACCCGGCGTTGCTCGGGATGTAAGTAGTTAGGGGGCCTTTCAAAATCAATAATATACTTTAAGATTTCATATTTATATAATATAGCTGACCCGGCAAACTTCGTTCTTCCCAAAATAGATTTTTTTATTAATTTTTCACTACTTCATTGTGCATACAACTTCAAAAATATACAATTTTAGTATTCCGTTTAAGGCTACACGATACACAAAATTTTTAGTTTTCTGTCCCGGAGCGTAAGTAAATAGCGAAAAAAATTTTCCTACACGGGAACACGCCACATAGAGCTATTGATATCATTGATCTCCTGATCAATTTTCAGGTCCTAACTTTAAACGCTTTTACGATAACCCCACTTTTATGCGCAAAAATTGTTTTGATATCATTTAGCTCTATACCAATTTCCAGGTTCCTGCCTTAAATACTTTTAGAGATATTTAGCTTTAAAAATTAGTATGGGATGTGCCACGCCCCCATTTTCGTTAACCCCAATTTTTTTGGAGGTGGTAGGGATCAATCTCGTTTAACCTTTCACCAAATTTCAGTGGTGTAACCCGAATACTTCCAGAGATACGGACAATGAAAAATTCCATTTGTATGGGAGGTGCCACGCCCACTTTGTCGTTATCCCCAGTTTTTTTGGAGGTGGTAGGGATCCATTCCATATAACCCCTCACCAAGTTTCAATGATCTAACAAAAATACTTCCAGAGATATCGACTAAGAAATATTTCATTCGTATGGGAGGTGCCACGCCCCCTTTTTCGTAACCCCCAGTTTTTTGAAGGTGGTAGGGATCAATCTCGTATAATCTCTCACCAAATTTCAGTGGTCTAACCTAAAAACTTCCAGAGATATCGACTAAGAAGTATTTCATTCGTATGGGAGGTGCCACGCCCACTTCTTCGTTATACCCAGTTGTTTTGGAGGTGGTAGGGATCGATCCCTTATAACCCCTTACCAAGTTTCAATGATCTAACATAAATACTTCCAGAGATACGGACAATGGAAAATTCCATTTGTATGGGAGGTGCCACGCCCCCTATATATATCAAAATATTTTTTAGCCTGTGACCATCTCTGGAAGATGTACAGTGGGTGTGTAAAATTTGGTTACGATCGGTTTATAAATTTAGGACGCAAGTCGATCTATACCTACATACATACATACATATATATTTACATAATTTGAATTTTATATATATAGATAACTAAATCAGTTTTATGTAAGCTTGTATATATAAAGTAAAATTAATGGAAAGTAAATCAAATGAAAGTCATTTCAGGTAATACGAGTATTTATAACAACATGTGATATGAAGTAAAATAACGTTCAAGATTAATTAAATATTCGTTTGAACAAAAAACATGAAATATTTGATTCGTAAGTAAACTTAATTCCCTTGCTAATAGATTAAATCCTTTTTCCCTTCAAATAAGCTCTCCCACACTTTACACTTCTCCATTTCTGGCCACTCTTTAATTTCCAATTCGGTACCAATATTCAAACATTTGTAGGCAGGTTCAAAAGCTTTCACAGGCTGCCAATTAATCGATTCCATGCCCGATATTTCAGTACTATTTGGATCACCCGTTTTAGCGAACTGGGTCCAAATACCAGCCATACGTTGAATATTCTTATAGTCAGAGCTTTCTTTCGGCAACCGATGTGACAAGACATGCGTAAATAGATATGTTAACTCATCACCATGACCTGCACCCTTATTATCACGCGCTTGTAGCCACAAACGATAAGGATATGCCATAACTGCAGAATCAAAATCGTAGCGATAAAGATAAGTTGCTGCTGTTGGAGCATAAGATAAACGAGAACGCATAAGGCAATGATGAGGGAAGTACATATGTACATAGCCAGAAATCTGCAAATAAAACAAATTACTTACAAAAGTGAATTTAAGTAACTAAATAATATTATTTTAAAACTCAAAAGGACAAAAGGGTTTGCTTTTCGCTTTACGCAGTAAAGCTTAGCTCAACAACATTTTATAAATATTGTAAAAAAATGCAATTACTCACGTCTAAAAATTCCTCTTCAAGCAATTTGCCGCTGTTCGCATGTATCTCTTTCAATTTCGCAGCTTTTTCCTCGCGACCTGCTTCATTCCACAATTCCTCAGGAACAAAGTTCTGACAAGTTTCTACCGTTTTGATTATATTTGGATTCGCTTTTATAACTATAATTATTACAATTGACACAGATTTAGTATAATATATGTATGCATTCATTTATTAAGCCTAACTTACCTGGCACCACCAGCAAACCTTCCTCCGACACACAACCCGTAAGTAACGGTATTGAATTACTCCATGCGGTCTTCATAAGTTCAACCGGGTGTTTGCGAATTACAGAATGTGGCGTGTCATATTGCTCAATGCATGGCGAGAAAGGAAAAAATAACTTGCGCGGATCTTCTTTTACTCTCAATTGTAATGGAACCAACTCTTCTGCCTTGCAGCGCATAAGATAATCTAGCACTTTCTTGTCATCATTTTCACCCTTATATCCAGCCATTTGTGCTAGACGGAACCCATATTGCTCAGTGCCAATATTGGCCCAATATGCATTCGCTGTGCCCGACATTATAATGGCACGATGGAAAAGATCTTTCGTTTGTTCTGTGATGCACATATAATGCGTTAAAGTACCACCAGAACTTTCACCAAATACAGTTACACAATTGGGATCACCACCAAAATTTGATATATTGTTCTTAACCCACTTCAGTGCTAATATTATATCCTTCAAAGCAGCATTGCCAGGCACATTTAATTCAGGTGAGCTAAGATTGAGAAAACCTGCAATGAGTAATTAGAAATATTTGAGATTTTGGGTCATTCCATCATTAGGCGTAAAATTGCTAACCAAAAACACCGTGACGGTATTGCACTGTTATCAAAACAACATCCTGCTCTATTAAATAGTCGGGTCCAAACCATTCTCGATTTGCTTCACCGTTAACAAATCTGCCGCCATGTAACCAAACCATAACAGCAGCTGGTTTACTTGGCTTCACATTCTTCGTATACACGCTCAAATATAGACAATCTTCTGATCCCTCTACTTTTCGTAATATTCGATTATACTGCTTGGCTTTGCTTTTCATGGCATAACAATCGAGCACATCTTTCCATGGTTCAGGTTTTTCTGGCGCTTTGAATCGGAGTTCTCTAACAGGCGGTTTCGCATAGGGTATTCCCTCGAAACTGTAGTAGGGTACATCGTAAAGTGTATTACGTTTCAATCCTCTCACTTGACCATGATCAGTGTTGACGATAGACGTCTCATTAGTGCTAAGGCGGTATTGAGCGAATCTGTGTCGTAGTAAACTGAAGAGAAAGGGAAGTTAATTATAATAACTTAAGTATCGATTTCAAATGTAAAATAAAATTAACAGGTCTGGCCCGCAAGGTATTCTTTTCGAAACACACCTCAGAGGTTAAGAGTATTGGAAAGATTAAGTGGAGAGACCTTTCCTTACTTTTTATATATATAAATTAATCTCCCTCTTTTTATTTTCGTCAGCGGCTTGAGACTGACATTTGTAAAATATGTAAGTTTTCTTAATTTTTGTTTGGGCTAAATAAAAAAGCAAGAAAATATTTAGTTATCTGATGCCACTCTTATCGCATATGAGGTTTAACAAATAATTCAAACAAATATTTTTTTTGTACAACTGTTAATGAACTACAAAGAAGATATTGACAACACCAACAACAGCTAGATTTCTATTACCAAACAAAAATAACAAACGATAGAGTGCAATTGGTTGATCTGATTGTGATATTTATACTAATTTATAAATGTGTAAGCAGGGGAAATTTAATATGAGTTATTGTTGAATTGTTTTAGGTAAACTTTTTCACGTTTATAAAAAAAATTGCTTATGTTTTAAATATACAGACTTTCCCGATAAAGGTGCGAAAGTGCTACAACACGTGGGAAGGAAAAAAGAAAGTGAAAATACTTTCTCTTATTTATTACTAATCAAAATAGCTCCAACCCAGCATACAAAATTAAAATAGAACTTGGTCCAAAAAACTTATCCAACAAAAAATATGTATTTGACTCTGATGTGCTTGAAAAAATGCTTCCCAATCCTAATCCAACTCTTGCTTTTGATCACGTTCAAGTTGTTGAAAAAATGCATAGTTAAAACCGACAACACTGATCCCGGGGCACAATACAAATTAAAAAGTCCAACACACACAATTTTACAAATAGACAGAATGTCTTAAAAAAACAACAACAAGAAAAAGGAAAAATTTAAATATAGAAGATTGCATCGTGACGTCACAGGGCATCGTAGCTTAGTTTTTAGAGCATTCTAACAGCGGCTTTGGTGCAGACACTGGTTCGTATCCCATTATCCGAAAAGGTCTCTTATGATAAGTGGGGACACTTTGAAACTTGTAATCCTATCCACCGCTGTGTGAAAATCTTTGCAATTTTTCTCTAATATAAATTTGTCCATGAAAATAACTGTAACTTCACTCACTATGCACGCCATAGCTGCCTGTAGACAAAGCTATTCCTAGAAGACATTTAAAATAAAAAATATTCGTATCGAAAATATGACAAAATACCATGCGAGCCCCCTTTATAAAGCGTACTAAATTGTATGGCTTTCTTTACTTTGTTGATATAGTATGTGAAAGCGCTTATCAACAATAGGATAACGCTGACGGTTTTTCGACACACACGAAGTTTACCTACAACAAACAAATATATGTACAAGGGTACCCTTTTATTACGAGTTTTATTTATGTTTATTTAAGGTGAGTTTAAAAATTAATAGCGATGATTTACTACGATTTTCGAAGTGCATTATCAAGACAGGAGTGTATCAATCATCTTACTTTTTACAGTGAAACCATGGTACAACGAGTTCTCACGTGATCGCCAATCTTTGCAGGACGAAAAATCTGGTCATGTCGCAACTGTTCCACTAGAAAATGTAAAACGGTCAATTCTTAGTGCTATAAGACCATTTGTTTCCCTTATTAGACGCAAAATCTAAAAGGCAGCCCTCGTACTCATACAAAACACTTATTTCAAGAACTCACCTTTAGTAGTATTAACCAAAAATGATGAGTACATACATGTATTTATTTATAGACCTTTGCAAGTTAGTGAACAAACAATTAATTAACGCCAGTGTTGGTAAAAATTTAGTTAACTAATGATTGATGACTAATGATTGAATGTGTAAGTCATGATTGATGACTAATGATTATTTAGTTCAATCACGAGGTGCTGACTAACGATTGATTAGTTTTAATCATAATCAAATAATCATGATTATTTATTTATGATTGATATTTTTTAATATCAGGAAAAGTAAAATTATTTTCTGCATCTGAAAAAAATACTGAATTGCACACAAAACGTTACTGTAGGTTAGGTTAGACTTTGGTGTTTTAGTGTAAAATTCAGTATTTTGTTCAGATACACAATACATGCCCCGGTAAAATACTCGTAAGGCACTAAGAGAAAATCAATCGTTTGATACAGGGTGTAAGGTACAGCCCCTGAAAGCTGAAAACTCAGACAATCCTCCTGAGCAAAATCCACTAAGAAATTTTTCTCGGAAATTAAAAGAATTTTTGACATCTCCATACAAAATTGGCTGCCCAGTCGCATATTTTGTATGGGGAGAGAGTCAGAAAATTCTTTTCATTTGCGGGAAAAATTTCTTCATGGAGGTAGGTCAGGTTAAGAGCTCCCATACAACAATCGTGATTTTTAACCGTTTTTTTAACACATGGGCCAGTTTCAGAATCTAATTCTTAAAATAATTTAAATTATTCTTCATAACAACTCTGTCTGTCTTCGGTCAGCTGATCCTTACACCCTGTATGTGTAGTGTACCAACACCTGTGCACCGAGCTTAGTCATACATTCATGATTAAAACTAATGATTGCTGATTTGCGATTAACGAATTTAGTAATGACTCGTTAGTTAGGATTAAATTAGTCATGACTAAATTAATCATGATTAGATCAATCATGATTGATCAATTGATTGAATATGTTAGTTGATTTGCCCAACACTGATTAACACAAACAAATTTTGGAAAAGTGGGAGCTTTCATATCATATATTAGTAACTAAGAGAGACAGAAAATAATTAAAATTAATATATATATAATCAAAAAAGAGAATTATGATCAAACAGATATGAAACTAACAACGGAAGCTACCAAAATAAGCTGAAAGTCGAAGACACTCTTCAAGAAATATTAAGAATGTAGAAGTGCCAAATGCCCAAATCAAAACCGTAGCGCAGATTTTTCAGAGATAAACTTCCAAATTATATTCAAACTTTAGGCGTAATAATACTGAGCAATCGGGTTTTTGCTGATGGTACATGGATCTAATGAATATTACTTATATCAAGGAGAAGTCTGTCTGGAGAAAACTGCCAACAATTATCGGTAATAGCGATTACTATCCAAAATGAGCGAGCTAATTGCTTAATCACCACTGGCTCCACAACAACTTTAAAAGGGCCACACATTATATTTTAAGAGTCTAACTGAAATTCATCAAGTCGAACATCGAATACTTGATAATATATATCTATTTTTATGTTTTTAGGAATAACTAAATCAGTATTATATAAGCTTTTATTAAACAAAATAAATGAAAAGTGAATCCAGTGAAAATGATGTAAGATAATACAAGTAATTATAACAAGATTAATTAAATATTCGTTTGAACAAAAAACATTAAATATTTCATTCGTAAGTAAACTTAATTCTCTTCCTAATAGATTAAATCTTTTTTCCCTTCAAATAAGCTCTCCCACACTTTACACTTTTCCATTTCTGGCCAATCCTTAACTTCCAATTCGGTACCAATATTCAAACATTTGTAGGCAGGTTCAATATCTTTCACAGGCTGCCAATTGATCGATTCCATACCAGAAATTTCTTTGTTATTTGGATCACCGGTTTTAGCGAACTGGGTCCAAATACCAGCCATACGTTGAATTGTCTTGTAGTCAGAGATTTCTTTGGGCAAACGATATGACAAAATATGAGTAAATAAATAGCTCAACTCGTCACCATGACCTACACCCTTAGTACCACGTCCTTGTCGCCAAAAACGATACAGATATGGCATGACTGCAGAATCAAAATCGTAGCGATAAAGATAAGTTGCTGCTGTTGGAGCATAAGATAAACGTGAACGCATAAGGCAATAATGTGGGAAATAGAATAGTAAATAGGCGTAAATCTGCAAATACAACAAATTAATTACAAAAGTGTGTTTAAGCAAAGAACGTGAAACTATAGTAGGAAACACCATCAATTTGCTGGTAGGAAATCCAACACTGGGAAAATGTGCATTTAAATCGCTAGTTTTAAGGCTATTAGCACTTTTATTTTTATTTATAAGATTCACAAGTACACGTTTTTGTAACTAAAACTGTTGTTTTTTGTGCAAAAAAAAATTAAGACGCCGTAAACTCAAGCAGTTCAAATGCAGGTAGAGTGGTGAGTTTCACGTTCTTTGGTTTAAGTAAATATATTATTGATGTGTCAAGATCTTTGAGCTTTGTAGTGGCTGTCCAGAAAACGCAGTTGTCGCTGCTTGTAAGCTCTATGGGCTCGGTAGGTCAGCAATCCTACGTGTAATGTCTGCCTGCGTCTGTTTGTGACTTGTTGTTGATGTTGTTTCGTGCTACTGTGTATGACTGCTTTGTTGATATGTATGTATGTATGTGACGTTCTGATTATGTGTGCGTATGCAATTGATTTGCTGATAGTTATTCGGCAATCGTCAGTGAACACGATGAATTCTATCAATCGGCAAAAGACGAAGGCAAAAAAAAAAAAGTGCTTACACAAACAAAATAATAACTCACCCAAGACGGTAATTAATTTGTTTGGTTTGTGGTTATCTCTGTGGATTGAAATCTTTAAAAATTAACTAATAAAACATAAAATAAAATAATCAAAAATAAAATTAGATAAAACCAAATATAGTATAATATAATGAAATAAATTAAAAATAAAAACAGTTAAAGATAAGAAAAGGTATTAAAATAAAAATATATTAAATTAAATTAAAAGTATAGAAGAGAGGGGAAAGAAGGATAATAAAGGATTTCTAATAACTGAAATGAAATAAAGTTTCGTGATTGAAACTCAACCGAATTAAGTTTTCTTTGTACAAATAGGTTTGGTTCAACACTTTGTATATGTATGTATACGTATATTGTGTAATTGCACCACTAAAAGACCTTACGTCTAGAAATTCTTCAGCTAGTAATTTGCCGCTGTTCGCATGTATCTCTTTCAATTTCGCAGCTTTTTCCTCGCGACCTGCTTCATCCCACAATTCATTAGGAACAAAATTCTGACATGTTTTTACGGTTTTGATTATACTTGGGTTAGCTTTTATATCTATAATTATTACAATTGACACAGGTTTAGTATAATATATGCATTAATTTATTAAGCATAACGCACCTGGGCCCATCAGCAAACCTTCCTCCGAGGCACAACCCGTAAGTAACGGTATTGAATTACTCCATGCGGTCTTCATTAGTTCCACCGGGTGTTTGCGAATTACAGAATGTGGCGTGTCATATTGTTCGATGCATGGCGAGAAAGGAGAAAATATCTTGCGCGGTGCTTGTTCTAACTTTCCTTCTAACACAACCAAATCTTCTGCTTTGGATTGCATTAGATAATCGAGCACTTGTTTATCATCAGTTTCACCCTTATATCCAGCTAACTGTGCTAGACGAAAAGCATATTGTTTAGTGCCTATATTTGCCCAATATGCATTCGCTGTGCCGGACATTATAATGGCACGATGAAAAAGATTCCTCGTTTGTTCTGTGATGCATAGATAATGAGCTAAAGGACCACCAGAGCTCTCACCAAATACAGTTATACAATTGGGATCACCACCAAAATTTGATATATTGTTCTTAACCCACTTCAGTGCTAATATTATATCCTTCAAAGCAGCATTGCCAGGCACATTTAGTTCAGGTGTGCTAAGATTAAGAAAACCTACAATGAGTAATTAGAAATACCTGAGCTTTTAGGTCATAGGCGCATTTAAGTGTAAAGTTGCTTACCAAAAACACCCAGACGGTATTGCACAGTAACCAAAACCACATCTCTCGCCATAAAATAGTCGGGTCCAAACCAATCTCGATTTGCTTCACCACGAATAAATCTGCCGCCATGTATCCAAACCATAACAGGAGCTGGTTTACTTGGCTTCACATTCTTCGTATACACGCTCAAATATAGACAATCCTCTGATCCCTCTACTTTTCGAAAGATCATATTAAACTGCTTGGCTTTGCTTTTCATGGCATAACAATCGAGCACATCTTTCCATGGTTCAGGTTTTTCTGGCGCTTTGAATCGGAGTTCGCCGAGAGGTGGTTTCGCATAGGGTATTCCCTCGAAACTGTAGTATGGTACATCGTAAAGTGTATTACGTTTCAGTCCCCTCACTTGACCATGATCAGTGTTGACGATAGACGTCTCATTAGTGCTCAGGCGATACTGAGCGAATCTGTGTCGGAGTAAACTGAAAAGAAAGGGAAGTTAATTATGATAACCTAAGTATCGATTTCAAATGAAAAATTAACCAAATTGAATTGACTTGTCTTATAATACGGCCTGTATTATATAATCATCCGTCCGCCTGGGCAACGTATCTTTAAATTAACAGTTTTGAAGAGTTTGTAGTAATTGTAAATAAGGATTGGACACTTGAAAAAGTTATGCGTAGTCATGAAAGCACAGCCCCTTCCTTACTTATTATATATAAAAATAAATCTCCCCCTTTCTATTTTCGGTAGCGGCATGGGGCCGACGAATAATCGTAAATTTTTTCTTTCTTTTTTGTTGTGCGCTAAATAACAAAGCAGTAAAATAACTAGAAATTTATTGCGGTTTTTTATTGGAATTCTAATTTACGTCTTGAATGTCTCTTATGGAACATGATTAGAAACCATGATCAAAGTCCTCATTTCGTGGAGAGTGCTGTAATTACCGACAGTCTCGTGAGCTGTAGTGGAATTCACTAACTTATAGTGATTCGATTCGGTTCGATTTTTCGAGATTTTCAATAGCGATTCGGTCGCTTGCACTATCGAATATGCGATTCACTAACTTATCTATAACGATTAATAAAAAATTAAAATTATGTGCATTTTATTTAACGACATAGAAAACAACTGCAATTTGTGTGTCGTTTAGTTTGCGAAACAGATGATTGCGAATAAGCGAAAATCGAGGAAGTGAATACCAAATATCGTGATAAATATCGGTATGACAAAATGTCGATTGCGAATGTCGTAGTCGAAGTTAGTGAATTCCACTACTGCTCTCGAATCTTTTACCTTTATCTGACATCAAATTTGCTGGGATATAGTTTCAAAACTAAGTGACTAGTCTGCGTTCAAAGAGATAAACGGACCGACATAGCCTAGTCGACTCCGCTCATAGTCCTGCTCATTTCGGTATACTTATTGCTGGGCCCATATCTTCTTCTTCTTATTTTTAGAAACAGTGCACAAAATTTGAAAAGTTATTCAATACTTTGTCTACGCCACCTTTGAAGCTTGCTTTCATTTTGAATTGAAAAGGTTCTTCCCAATCCTAATACCACTCTTGCTTCTGATCACGCTTAAGTTGTTAGAAAACTTTACATTGTTAAATATTTAAATCACTATTGGTCGGTTACTTCACTCACTACATGCGCCACAGCTGTTTGGAGACAAAACTCGTTCTAGAAGTCATTTAAAATAAACTAGAAATATCTGTGAAAAAAAAAATAAAAAATTCGTAGCAAAAATATATCAAGATACCGGACGACTTCACTCTACAAAGCGTACTAAAGGGTATATTTGATATGAAAGCTTTCTTTACATGATTGATATATGTATGTATAAACGCTTATGACTTAACATGTGGCAACTTTCTATAAATATACCATTTAGATTTATGACATTTTACATTCCACCGGAATCCGCGAAAAACAAAATTTAATTTAGCTCTAAACTAAATGTGCGCTTGTACATATGTATGTATGTACATACATGTGTCTTGTAATAGTGCACTGGGAAAAGATGATAATAGCGGGTAAACAATAGCATTTACAAGAAATTTAAGACACTTTTGATGAAGAATCACTTCGCAACGAACATCTGTCTATAATGTTGCCACTACCGAAATTAATAAAAAACAAGTAAGGAAAGGGCTTCTTCGGCTGTGCCGAAGGCTTTATACCTTTCATGAATACCTACGCATATCTTTTTTAAGTGTCCTACATGGCCAAACCACATTTATCGGAACAATCGGTTATAAGGAAGCTATATGTTATCTTACTCCTATCTGTATGATTTTCATTACACACATCAAATTTATAATAAGTACCAACTTTGCAAAATTTTACGTTCCTAACTTCTTAACTGCAAAATTTATAGCCCAAAACCCATTTATCGGAACTATCGATTATATGGGAGCTATATGTTTTGTTGGTGCGATCTGGGTGATTTTCACTACACAGGTTAGAAATATAATATGTACTAAACCTGCAAAATTTCGCTCTCCTAGCTTTTTGATTGCAAGAGTTATAGGACAAAACCCATTTATCGGAACAATCGATTGTATGGGAGCTATACGTTGTATTTGTCCGATCTTACTGGTTAATTTTAATTATTTTCTGTCTCTCTTAGTTACTAATATATGATATGAAAGCTCCCACTTTTCCAAAATTTGTTTGTGTTAATCAGTGTTGGGCAAATCAACTAACATATTCAATCAATTGATCAATCATGATTGATCTAATCATGATTAATTTAGTCATGACTAATTTAACCCTAACTAACGAGTCATTACTAAATTCGTTAATCGCAAATCATCAATCATTAGTTTTAATCATGAATGTATGACTAAGCTCGGTGCACCGGTTGTTGGTACACTACACATACAGGGTGTAAGGACAAATGATTAATATAATACAAAATGGCGGTTCCATACCAAATTTCATCGAGATATCTCTAAAATTGAGGGACTAGTTTGCGTTCAAACAGACAGACGGACGGACAGACGGACGGACATGGCTAAATCAACTCAGCTCGTCGCCCTGACCATTTCGGTATACTTAATAGTGGGTCTATCTCTTCTTCTTCTCATACTTACAAACATCGGACCAAAGTTATAATACCATTTCATGTTCATGAAAGGTATAAAAACGGAAAAATGCACTTTTAATGACTGCAGCAAATTATGGTCTGCAAATTTTTGAATTATATATTTTTACACTTTTATAGTAGGAGATTTAGATAAGCCGAAAACCCCTGGTCCGCGTCACTTCTGTATTTAGTCGATTTTCTGTCTTCCTAGCCTGGACTATGAGTGGAAAAGAAATACAATTCAGTATGAAGCTCAGGCACTTTCATATGAACTTGAAATTTACATTAAAAAATTGAAAATTAAAAATTTTCTCAAAAATATTGGAGCAATGGAAAAAATTTATATACAGAACTGAATCTACTCCAATTAAATTGAACAAAAAGTAAAACATATAGGAGAAAAAGTTTGGGGAATTTTTAAAACCATTTTTAAAGTCCTCTACACTTGAAGCCCTGGTTTGTTTTCCAGTGAAAAAAATAAAAAACATAAATTTATACTTCAAGAGGAAGTTTTTTGGCGAAAATTACGAAAAAAATAAGCACTCTAATGTCAAAAATAAGTAAACAAAAGAAAACAATAACAAAAAAAATGTATTCTTACAACAATAGCTAATTTAATTGCTATCTGAATGTATTTTAAAATAAATATAATTATCTTCAAATCTAGTAGCCTTATGTTTACTTAAATTTATTTCAATACAATTTATTTGTTTATTGTATTATCATAATAATAGAATCTTAAAATGTTTGAAGTGATTACTAAAATAGGATATACATATGTACACTTAAGTAGAAGAACGTGATCATAACCTATGACCTCTTTTTTCATAAATACTCACATTCAAATATAGACAATCTTCTGATCCCTCCACTTTATCCAATATTAGACCCAACTGTTTCGCTTTACCTTTCATGGCACTACAATCAAGCACATCTTTCCATGGTTGAGGTTGTTCTGGCGCTTTGAATCGGAGTTCTCCAACAGGCGGTTTCGCATACGGTATTCCCTCGAAACTGTAGTAGGGTACATCGTAAAGCGTTTTCCGTTTCAATCCTTTCACTTGACCACGATCAGTATTGACAATGGACTTCTCATTAGTGTTTAGGCGATATTGAGCGAATTTGTGCTCTAGGCAACTGAAGAGAGAGGACACTTTTTAGTTTTATATTTCTTGTACCGCTGACATTTAGATGGACCTTTTATGATCCCAAGTAAATTGTGTGAACTAAATAGAGTTCGCACAGACGCGCTTAGCTAGAGTCTTGCAGTCGTATTCTTTATCTTTATATTTTATTGTGATATGATTTATATGAACGGTGAAGTGAAATATACAATAAGTGAGGATCATTTAACGCATATACAAAACTGCCCACAAGCTCGTTAGACGAGAATTATATATAAAAGATAAATACACAACTGCAAATATATACAAGAATAGCTCGTTTAAAGTCAAGCAATTTATTGTCTATTTTTCACTTTTAAACAACAACGACAACAAAACAAACATAATAAGTACGTCTCAAAACCCACAGCTATAGAATTTCTTCAGCTTTCTAAGTGCAAAGATACTTATATGCTCTCATGGGCGTTCTCACCTACATATGTACATATGTACATACCAACAACGAAAATCAACAAATAATTGTGCGCATTATAAATCAAAGCTAAAATCTAATTATGTATTACAAAGCTTCACATTATCTATATTTTAACTAGCAGACCCATATGTATGTTAATTTTGTTTTTATTTAAAGCGTCATCCATACATACATATGTATGTATGTACGAAGCGAAGTACCGCTACCGAGCGCTCGCTTAACTTAAATCGATTAATTTGGTTGACAGCGAACAAACACACAAACAGCTTTTTTTAGAAAAGGTGCTCCTATTGTTTAAACAATTTTGGTTAAATAATATATGAATCAACTATTTTTTTTGATGCAGAACGAAAGTAAATATTTCAAAGTTTAACTTCAAGTAAGTTTCATTCTAATCGGTGGATCCGTTTATGATTTGTGGCTGTGTAAACAAAAAAATTTATGGTTTTTTACCGATTTCCACTCCCCCTTGAGATATAAGGTATCCTATCTTTCAAGTTGGATCAAACTGTAGATGCTGTGCAAATTTCATTAAAATCGGTTGAGTAGTTTAGGAGCTCACCCTGATCGAACATGTGACACGTGATTTTTATATATTAAGATGATGACAGATAAGTCACTTCTCCATGGTTATCACTCACTTTATATGCCATCGCAGCTTGTCAATGAAACTCAAGGTAGAAATCATTTCAACTTTGGATACTTTCCGAAATTATTAAGCAAAATTCAAAACTTTGTAGCATTAAAATAAAATGATACCATGCGATTCAACTATACAGAGCGTACTAAAGAGAATATGAGAGGATATTTTGATAACAAAATATCTGCGCCAAAAACATTATAATATACATACATACATACTTACTTTATTTGCTTCGACTGTTTGTGATAAAAAAGAATGAAATAAGTTGCGCCTAAAAATATATTGTTGTCAATACTTCTTTCACCTTCCTTTATTGAGACATTTAGTGCAAACATTTTCCATATGAAATTCTTTAAAATAAGGTTCTCTGTATTTGCAGCAAAACAATGAAGTCCATTTGTTTTTTTTTTTCCGGAATTATAACTCGCATCTTCCTCTATTCATTTTTAACGAAATTTTAGTTTTCGCACCTTTTGATGACTCAACCTTACTATCGTCTGCACTGCTAACAGCGTTTATTGAAAAAATCACCGAAGAGTTATTATGCGAACGACGCGAACGTTTTTCAACATAAGGTTGGGGTAAGGAACTACCTAGATTATGAAGAAAGCACTTTTGCTTTGTATGTTTGCTGGTAGGTTTACAGCTTGGATCTATTACATTGTATATAACACGCGTTAAATGCCGAGATGTCGATCATATTGGATAACAGCCATGCTCCAACGATCGTTTTTAGCCGTACCACAACTTGTGGCAATATCTTCATCGAGATTAGATATACAAATTTCATTTGAATCACTCACGAACACATTGTTTTCCATTCGAGCTTCAGAATTGGATATACTTTCATTATTCGATCTGAGCTCTTTTCCATCACTTCATTCACGAGTTCCTCCAGAGTTACATATTGAGAACGCTTTTAACTTCGTGCGCTTTACATTTATACATTTGATTGGCCAGCATTGCCATACACGTTTAAAGTGTATGTAATGTTTAACAGCGTTAAGGTATTAAAAAAATGTTTAAGTCAGAGTGACCTCCATTGACACTAAATTTCAAAAAAAAATTTTGAGAAAATGTTTGGATTTCAAATTGATATAAGTTGGATATCCATTTGAGCACTGCGCAACTTCTGAAAAGTTGTACTCGTGTAGGTATATCGTTATCACAAGCAAGATTAATTAAAAATTCTTTTGAGCAAAGTATATGAAATATTTTATTCGTAAGTAAACTTAATTCCCTCCTTAATAGATTAAATCCTTTTTCCCTTCAAATAAGCTCTCCCACACTTTACACTTCTCCATTTCTGCCCACTCTTTAATTTCCAATTCGGTACCAATATTCAAACATTTGTAGGCAGGTTCAAAAGCTTTCACAGGCTGCCAATTAATCGATTCCATGCCCGATATTTCTGTACTATTTGGATCACCCGTTTTAGCGAACTGGGTCCAAATACCAGCCATACGTTGAATATTCTTATAGTCAGAGCTTTCTTTCGGCAACCGATGTGACAAGACATGCGTAAATAGATATGTTAGCTCATCACCATGACCTATACCCTTATTATCACGCGCTTGTAGCCACAAACGATAAGGATATGGCATAACCGCAGAATCAAAATCGTAGCGATAAAGATAAGTTGCTGCTGTTGGAGCATAAGATAAACGTGAACGCATAAGGCAATGATGAGGGAAGTACATATATACATAGCCAGAGATCTGCAATTACAACAAATTACTTACAAAAGTGAATTTAAGTAACTAAACAATATTATTTTTCAAGCTTAAAAGGACAACTAGGTTTGGTTCTTGCTTCATGCAGTATTGGCAATAAAACTTAGCTCAACAACTTTTTATGAATATTGTAAAAAAATGCAATTACTCACGTCTAAAAATTCCTCTTCAAGCAATTTGCCGCTGTTCGCATGTATCTCTTTCAATATCGCAGCTTTTTCCTCGCGACCAGCTTCATTCCACAATTCCTCAGGAACAAAGTTCTGACAAGTTTCTACCGTTTTGATTATATTTGGATTCGCTTTTATAACTATAATTATTACAATTGACACAGATTTAGTATAATATATGCATTCATTTATTAACCCTTAATTACATTCGTGGGGTAATTTCTACCCCACGCCTCCATTTTATGCTTGTTACTCAGTTTTGGTTGTTGCTGCTGTGTTGAAATTCAGTGTATTCTCAGTTCTTGTTGTGCTCTCGCAGCGTGCGGTTGTTTATCTCGTTAAGTGGAATAATAGCTGTGGTAGGCGGACGCTGGGGTATAAAATTACCCCACAAATGTACTTACGTAAGTTTTTTTACTTTTGGTAATTTTTGTGTTTTTGAACTTTTTAGTAAATATGAAGCGGTTTTTGACTGTAGAAGAAATTGCAAAAATTTTGTGAAGTAGAGGAGTATCTGAAGATGACGAAATCAAAAATTTTGTAGAAGATAGTGGTTTCAGCGACGGAGAATATAAAGACAGCAAACATGATAGCGATGATAGCATTCAAAGGAATCCAAAATATATACAGAATGTGACAAATAAAATAAGTCACTTTTTATATTATATTTGTAGTATTTTATGTAGTATCCCAGTTGGAAAAGGTAATGTTTGGTAATGTATAAAGTAATCTATCTCCTTGGCTATTTAAGCATTACAGCATAGATTACTCTTAACACAGCACATGTCCTACGAAAGTAATGTGTCGCTTTCCCTTTCAAGCGACACATGACCGGTTGCATTACATGTTCTTATATGAAATAATATATCAAAATATGTTCAAAATACAAGCTATGACCATTATTAGGACTACCACAGGGGTTGGCATAAGCATAATGAGAACGACAGCTAAGAGGTGGCGACTTCTAGTCTAGGTGTTACATGACACCGTACCGACTAGTGTAATTCCAAGACGGCAAGTTCACAACATACCTACATATGTATATCGTGGTCACTTCATGAGTTGCACGAACCTTACCGCATCATGGGACTCTGCCTTTGAGGACGGGATAAGTACCTTATCCATCTTTTGAGCTTTGAGCTCGCCATATGACAAAAAGAACGGCAAAAAACGAAAGCGCCCTCCAGAAAATTTTAAAATGTATTTTGTTTTTTTCATTTTTCAGAATGAGTTTGAAATTTTTCACATTGGCTGCTTCTATAAAAAAACCAAAAAACACAGTGAAAAAAATCAAAAATGTAGCACTACAAATAAAAATAGAGCGACACATTACTCATTCGATTGCTTTTGGATTGATCTTTTCTTACAACAATTTTCGTATATCTTTTCATGCATGAAAAAGGTAATGCATTCCCCATTTTCCCACTGGGATTATATGCAGTACTTTTAGTATTTTATGTAGTATTCACTGAAGAATGTATGCACGAAAAGATGCAATGTCAGAATTTGTACGTTATTTTATAAAAAATTTTCTGTTTTACTGTTGTCATTAACTATGTTTCTTTAATATAAATTACCACAAACATTTTCTTTAAAATCATTTTTTAAAAGTTTTTTTTACAAAAGTAATGAACTATATCTTTAAGAGTGTGATTTTGAGGGTGTATGAAGAAACGCCAATTTTGTTTTTGTTGTAACTTGTTTAAATAAAAATAAATGTGGTTTTAATAAAGAATTATTCAATGTTTTATTCTGTATTAAATGTTTTTTTTTTAAATCAATGCCTTTGAAAATATTTAAAAAATGGTATTGGGGTGGAAAATTACCCCACGAATGTAGTTACGTAAGTTGAAATAGCGAATGTAGTTGAGGGTTAAGCCTAACTTACCTGGCACCACCAGCAAACCTTCCTCCGACACACAACCCGTAAGTAACGGTATTGAATTACTCCATGCGGTCTTCATAAGTTCAACCGGGTGTTTGCGAATTACAGAATGTGGCGTGTCATATTGTTCAATGCATGGCGAGAAAGGAAAAAATATCTTTCGCGGATCTTCTTTTACTCTCAATTGTAATGAAACCAAATCTTCTGCTTTGCAGCGCATTAGAAAATCGAGCACTCTCTTGTCATCACTTTCACCCTTATAGCCACCCAACTGTGCTAGACGAAAAACATTTTTCTCAGACCCATTATTTGCCCAATATGCATTTGCTGTGCCCGACATTATAATGGCACGATGGAAAAGATCTTTCGTTTGTTCTGTGATGCACATATAATGCGTTAAAGTACCACCAGAACTTTCACCAAATACAGTTACACAATTGGGATCACCACCGAAGTTTGATATATTGTTCTTAACCCACTTCAGTGCTAATATTATATCCTTCAAAGCAGCATTGCCCGGCACATTTAACTCAGGTGTGCTAAGATTGAGAAAACCTGCAATGAGTAATTAGAAATATTTGAGATTTTGGGTCATAGGCGCGATTAGATGTAAATCTGCTTACCAAAAACACCGAGACGGTATTGCACAGTAACCAAAATCACATCCCTCGCCATAAAATAGTCGGGTCCAAACCAATCCCGATTTGCTTGACCGTGAATAAATCTGCCGCCGTGTATCCAAACCATAACAGCAGCTGGTTTACTTGGCTTCACATTCTTCGTATACACGCTCAAATATAGACAATCCTCTGATCCCTCTACTTTTCGAAAGATCATATTAAACTGCTTGGCTTTGCTTTTCATGGCATAACAATCGAGCACACCTTTCCATGGTTCAGGTTTTTCTGGCGCTTTGAATCGGAGTTCTCCAACAGGCGGTTTCGCAAAGGGTATTCCCTCGAAACTGTAGTAGGGTACATCGTAAAGTGTATTACGTTTCAGTCCCCTCACTTGACCATGATCAGTGTTGACGATAGACGTCTCATTAGTGCTAAGGCGATACTGAGCGAATCTGTGTCGTAGTAAACTGAAAAGAAAAGGAAGTTAATTATGATAACTTAAGTATCCATTTCAAATGAAAAATTAACCAAATTGAATTGACTTGTCTTATAATACGGCCTGTATTATAGGATCATCCGTCCGCCTGGGCAACGTATCTTTAAATTAACAGTTTTGAAGAGTTTGTAGTAATTGTAAATAAGGATTGGACACTTGAAAAAGTTATGCGTAGTCATGAAAGCACAGCCCCTTCCTTACTTATCTTATAAATAAAAATGAATGTGTGTCTGTGTGTCTGTGTGTCTGTGTGTCTGTGTGTCTGTGTGTCTGTGTGTCTGTGTGTCTGTGTGTCCTTTATGGGCGTCCAAAGTACTCAACCAATTTTTATGAAATTTTCACAGTATATTCTTGAGATCATGGGTTAAAGCATAGGCTATATTAATTTTTGGAAAAGTGGGCGGTGCCACGCCCCCAGGCTATATAAAACTACAATTTTTCATAACTCTGAACATATTTGGTCTAAATTAATGATTTTTGGATATGTGCGTCCTTTGGTCAAGATTTATGTAATTTTGGAAAAGTGGGCGGTGCCACGCCCACATTTTTTGTGTTTTGTTTGTACTTCAATAATGTCCAAAGTTTATGGTCGATCTCTTTTAAACTTTCAAGATTGGTTCAGAAGATTGTTGTGTACGATTTAGGCTATATCAATTTTTGGAAAAGTAGGCGGTGCCACGCCCCCAGGCTATATAAAATTTAAATTCTTCATAGCTCTGAACATATTTGGTCTAAATTAATGATTTCTGGATATGTGTGTCCTTTAGTCAAGATTTATGTAATGTTGGAAAAGTGGGCGGTGCCACGCCCACATTTTTTGTGTTTTGTTTGTACTTCAATAATGTCCAAACTTTATGGTCGATCTCTTTTAAACTTTCAAGATTGGTTAAGAAAATTGTTGTGTACGATTCAGGCTATATCAATTTTTGGAAAAGTAGGCGGTGCCACGCCCCCAGGCTATATAAAATTTAAATTCTTCATAGCTCTGAACATATTTGGTCTAAATTAATAATTTTTGGATATGTGTGTCCTTTGGTCAAGATTTATGTAATTTTGGAAAAGTGGGCGGTGCCACGCCCACATTTTTTGTGTTTTGTTTGTACTTCAATAATGTCCAAAGTTTATGGTCGATCTCTTTTAAACTTTCAAGATTGGTTCAGAAGATTGTTGTGTACGATTTAGGCTATATCAATTTTTGGAAAAGTAGGCGGTGCCACGCCCCCAGGCTATATAAAATTTAAATTCTTCATAGCTCTGAACATTTTTGGTCTAAATTAATGATTTCTGGATATGTGTGTCCTTTAGTCAAGATTTATGTAATTTTGGAAAAGTGGGCGGTGCCACGCCCACATTTTTTGTGTTTTGTTTGTACTTCAATAATGTCCAAAGTTTATGGTCGATCTTCTCTAAAATTTCCAGATTGGTTCAGAAGATTGTTGTGCCACGCCCCCAGGCTATATAAAATTTAAATCATCATAACTTTGAATATTTTTGGTCTAAACTAATGATTTTTGGATATGTGTGTCCCTTGGTCAAGAATTATATAATTTGGGAAATGTGGGCCGTGCCACGCCCACATTTTTTGTATTCAGTGCTTTGTTTGTACTTCAATAATGTCCAAAGTTTATGGTTGATCTGTTTTAAACTTTTCCAATACGTTAAAATCTTCGTTGGGTACGACATACATAGGCTACATTTGTAAATTCTTTGGAAAAGTGGGCAGTCCCAGGACCACAAGCTAAGTAATATTTCAATTCGTTATATCCCTGAATGTATTTGCTTTAGTGACATTTTAACGTTCTTAAATCTTAATCAAAGCACTTAATTTTTTTTGTTTGTTATTGCCGTTCATACATACCTATCCAGAGTATTATAGGTAGATATAGGATATAATTAAATAAGTACTAACTATACATCTGCTCAGCAGCGCATAATGGTTTTTGTCATACCCATTGAGTTCAAAAGATCCGTTTTTTGAGTTGGACATCCAAAAAATTTATTTGTTTATACCAAAGACTTTAAAGCCAGAAACATTGCATATCCTAAAGCACTGCAATAAATGGAATGTTAAAAGTTAAAGAAAAATATTTGAAAATGTATTTCTAGGGAAGTCACTGGTCAGGCAGAACAACGTCTGCCGGGTCTGCTAGTTATATATAAAAATAAATCTCCCCCTTTCTATTTTCGGTAGCGGCATGGGGCCGACGAATAATCGTAAATTTTTTCTTTCTTTTTTGTTGTGCGCTAAATAACAAAGCAGTAAAATATAAATTTATTGCGGTTTTTTATTGGAATTCTAATTTACGTCTTGAATGTCTCTTATGGAACATGATTAGAAACCATGATCAAAGTCCTCATTTCGTGGAGAATTGACTAACTTATAGAGATTCGATTCGGTTCGATTTTGCGAGATTTTCAATAGCGATTCGGTCGCTTGCACTATCGAATATGCGATTCACTAACTTATCTATATCGATGCGGGCAAAGGATTTCTCATCTCGCTATATAACATACCTACTCTATGTTCTCAAATGCCATTTTTTAATGATAATAATATGGATATAGTATTATTATTACAATCTCTACATATAATAAAATTGTAACAGGTCCGATGTCTGTACATTGAAGATATTTAAAAAAAAATTATGTCAGGGGTCATTATTAAGCCTCTAGAACCCAAATCAATTGTCTGTCTGTCTGTTTGTATGGTTGTCCGGGCATCACTCAAAAAGTACTGAACATAATTGAATGAAATTTTTACCACTCTATCACTTAACGTCTAACTTAAAACTTAGGATAACTTTCATTTAGATATCTCATCCAGTTCCCGGGTTATTGACCAAAATGTGGGTCCGGGTGACCAAAAATGTGCGTTTTTTACAATTATGCCCACGACACATAAAAACTATGAATGAAAATTTCACCATTATAATACTAGACGTCTATCCTAAAATTAGGACATCTTTATCGGGATATCTAATCCCGTTCCAAAGATATTGACAAAATGTGACCCAAGTTACTTTTTCCAACATGGGTGTCAAATGAAAGGTAGAAACGAATACTACATAGTGATGTGAGTTTTATTTCAATAATGGGAAAGGTAACAGTTTTATTTTGTGGAGAGTTCCGTCAGACACTTCCCGTTATAACTGGGGGAACAAGGGCTGATGATGTCAGTGTATTCCTCAAACGCTCGGTGCCCTGGCCAATGGTAAATAAATTAAATCTAACGCGCAACATGAGAGCGCAAGAATTTTCGGATATCCTGCTGAAAATAGGCCAGGGTTTACTTCCCGAATCGAATGGATTAGTAACTCTGCCAGAAAATCTTTGTAATATTGTGCCTTCAGTGGAAGAACTTATTTCTTCGGTTTATGGAGACGTTTCTCAAGTACCGCGCCAGAATAATTCTTGGCTCTGTAAACGAGCTATACTTACGCCCAAAAACAACCAAGCAGCAGAAATAAATTACAGTATTTTAAAAAAAGTTGATGGAGAAGAGGTGGTATACCGATCAATAAACACGGTTTTAGACAGAACCGAGACTACGAACTATCCTGTTGAGTTTCTCAACCCTATTTCTGCGCCCGGACTTCCCGCTAATAGCATCGCTTTAAAAAAAAGGCATTCCGATTATGTTGCTTCGTAACTTAACCCCTCCAAAGTTATGTAATGGAACTCGCCTTAAAGTTACTTCTCTTCGAAATAATATTATAGAAGCAGAAATTCTTACGGGTTGTGGAGTAGGCGAAATAGTTTTCATACCACGCATACCCATACTACCAAAAAATTTTCCATTTCACTTCAAACGCGTGCAGTTTCCTGTGAGTGTGTGTTTCGCTATGACAATTAATAATTCGCAAGGCCAGACACTTCGAGCAGCCGGTATCGATCTTAGGACACACTGTTTCTCACACGGACAATTGTATGTTGCTTGCTCAAGGGTTACTGGCCCAGAAAATTTGTTTCTAATTTGTAATATGGGAAGAACATCAAATGTTGTATAGAAAACAACTGCAATTTGTGTGTCGTTTAGTTTGCGAAACAGCTGATTGCGAATAAGCGAAAATCGAGGAAGGAATACCAAATATCGTGACTCAGCTCAGCCGACTCAGCTCATAGTCCTGCTCATTTCGGTATACTTATTGCTGTGCCCATTGCATTGCACAAAATTTGAAAAGTTATTCAATACTTTGTCTACGCCACCTTTGAAGCTTGCTTTTGAATTGAAAAGGTTCTTCCCAGTCCTAATACCACTCTTGCTTCTGATAACGCTTAAGTTGTTAGAAAACTTTACATTGTTAAATATTTAAATCACTATTGGTCGGTTACTTCACTCACTATAGACGCCATAGTTGCTTGTAGATAAAACCATTCCGAGAAGTCATTTATGTAGATTAAATTGCAAATATTTAAATATCGTTTCGAAAATATGACAAAATACCACACGACTCCACTTGATCAAACGTACTAAAATGTATGGCTTTCTTTACTCTGTTGATATATTTATAAACGCTTATGAACTACTAGAAGGACCCGGCAGACGTTGTTCTGCCCAAATTTAGGGAAAACAATTAAGGAAGTCTAAGTTCGGGTGAACCGAACATTAAATACCCAGCGTTAGTTTTCAGAACGAGATACAAATACCATGACTTGGCAATGATATAGGCCCTAGAATTTTATTTGAAACTTTCTATATCAAAAAAGGCGGCGTGGTTATCATCCGATTTCGCCCGTTTTAAACACCAACCTGCCTTGGCCAGAAAGTAACCTGTGTACCAAATTTCATTCGAATATCTCAGTTTTTACGCAAGTTATCGTGTTCACGGACGGACAGACGGACAGACATGCCTTAATCAATTAGTCTTTTCAACCTAAGAACTTGCATGTATGGAACTCTATATCCAACTCGATTATTTTGCACCGTTACATAGTATCTACCGTTATGTGGACAAAATTATAATACCCTTGTACTAGTACTAGTACGCTGGGTATAAAAATCGCACGATAAATAAACAAGTTTGGAATATTTCGGTCCTTGCTAGACTTCCCGGAATAAAACTTTACATAAACACTCTCCGGACTCCTACTGAGCTATCCTGTCAATATGAATAAAATCGGCGCCGTAGTTCCGGAGTCTATAACATACATACACACGCACATATGTACATCCTATTTTATATATATAGATAAGATTTAACTGTCGGTATTTCAAAATAAGCGAAACTTACCTGCAGCCGGATATACGAAGGTACCCTTTTATTTTATGCGCCCTACGCAACACTACAAGTGATTAGCTGTAGTTAGATATTTGTTTTGGTATTTGATATTTGTGTTTGGTTTTTTTTTGGCATAAATTTGCATATAACATTTTCACTAATAAGTTTTATTTGTAGTGAGTTTAAAACTCTTCAGAGTTTTTGAGTACTCACAAGGTCTTGCCAAAATTCAAAAATAATAATTAAATTAGTTCTTCATTTCATAAGCTTAAATTGTTTTTTACTTTTATTTGTGGAAAGATTATTTATAAGTTTTACAAAAAAAATAATAATAAACAAAACATGCCTACATACAAACTATTCGTCATAAATACGAGTCGCGAATATAAGCCAAAAAAAATTGGATTTAGCAACGAATAACTATCGGAAATACAGAAACAATAAAAGATAAGCCTAAAAATAGGAGTACATTAACGTTGAGTCATACATATTTATTTATAGACGTTTGCCAGTTACACGAGTAAAAATTTTAGCATAAATTTTAAACTTTTTTGGGCTACATACATATGTATGTATATGACCAAACCAAAGAAATGCGCGTAATAAAATTTATTTAAATATTAAAAGTTTTATTTTTTTAAGAAATAGTAATAATATAAATGCCCCCCAAAATCAAAACAATAGATATTCTTATGCACTGCAGAACAGATTTTTTAGCGATAACCTTCCAAATTATATTCAAACTTTAGGCATTGGATATTGCTAATATCGAGGAGCAGTCTGTAAATTTTCTCTAGGACAAAAATGCAAACGATTATCGGTAAATATTCCTCAAAGTAAGCTCCAATGACACAAATTCACTACACTGCACAAATTCTCAAAAGTTGCGCTCGTGCATATCGATATCACAAGCAAGATTAATTAAAAATTCTTTTGAACAGATACTTAGGTAGATATATTTTATTCGTAAGTAAACTTAATAACCTTCCTAATAGATTAAATCTTTTTTCCCTTCAAATAGGCTTTCCCACACTTTACACTTCTCCATTTCGGGCCAATCCTTAACTTCCAATTCGGTACCAATATTCAAACATTTGCAGGCAGGTTCAGAATCTTTCACAGGCTGCCAATTAATTGATTCCATGCCCGGAATTTCCCTACTATTCGGATCACCGGTTTTAGCAAACTGAGTCCAAATACCAACCATACGTTGAATTGTCTTGTAGTCAGAGCTTTCTTTGGACAAACGATGTGACAAGACATGCGTAAATAAAGAAGTTAGCTCATCACCATGGCCCACGCTTTTAACGCCATGTTCTTGACGCCAAAACCGATAAGGATATGGCATAGCTGCAGAATCAAAATCGTAGCGATATACGTAAGTGGGTGCTGTTGGCGCGTAAGTTAGACGGGAATGCATAAAGCAATGTTGTGGGAAGTAAATGAGTAAATAGCTGTAAATCTGCAAAGAAAAAAATTATTAATTATAAAAATAATTAAATCTCTTTTATAATTTAAAAAGATAAAAAAAAAATTAAACTTAATTTGAACAGTACAGCATTCATTTTAATTTGTTAAGTACATAATTTTTAAATACGCATATTTTTTTAGAACTAGTACAGTAAGTAGTCATCAAAATGACTGATCCCTAATCTGCTTTTGGGAGGCAGTTTATTTTGTCTTTCAAACATAAACACTTTATATATTCGTGCCAAGAAAACTAAGCTCCACTACTTATTCTACATGTAGAGGAATTGTACCAGGATAATACATAATAGTTATTAAATACAACAGTTAAAAAATTAAATTACTCACGTCTAAAAATTCCTCTTCAAGCAATTTGCCGCTATTCGCATGTATCTTTTTTAATTTCGCAGCTTTTTCCTCTAGACCAGCTTCGTACCACAATTCATCAGGAACAAAATTCTGACAAGTTTCTACGGTTTTGATTATACTTGGACGCGCTTGTGCAGCTACAATAAAAAAAATGTATTATACATAAAAGGGTATAACAAATTAATTCATAACTTCAGCATCACTTACCTGGCAGCATCACCAAACCTTCCTCTGAGACGCTACCCACAAGTATCGGTATCGTGTTACTCCATGCGGTCTTCATGAGTTCCACCGGGTGTTTGCGAATTACAGAATGTGGCGTGTCATATTGTTCTATACATGGCGCAAATGGAAATATTAAATTGCGCGCTTCCATTTTTACTTTTCCTTCTAATGGAGTCAAATCAGCAGCTTTGGATTGCATTAGAAAATCGAGCACTTTCTTATCATCATTCTCACCCTTATAGCCAGCCAAACGTGCTAGGCGAAAAGCATATTGTTCACTGCCTAAATTTGCCCAATATGCATTGGCTGTGCCCGACATTAAAATGACACGATGGAAGAGATCCCTCGTTTGTTCTATGCTGCAAAGATAATGAGCTAAAGCACTACCAGCACTTTCACCAAATACAGTTATACAATTGGGATCGCCACCAAAGTTTGAAATATTATTATTAACCCATTTCAGCGCTAATACTACATCTTTCAAGCCAGCATTGCCAGGCACATTTAATTCAGGTGTGCTAAGATTGAGAAAACCTGCAATGAGTAATTAGAAATATTTTAAATTCCGGGGTGCATCGATAATTAAAAATTTGCAAACCGAAAGGACCGAGACGATATTGCACCGAAACCAAAATCACATCATTCGCCATAAAATAGTCGGGTCCATAAGTTTCTCGATTTGCTTCACCACTAGCAAATCCGCCACCATGTATCCAAATCATAACAGCAGCTGATTTACTTGGCTTCACATTTTTCGTATACACGCTCAAATATAGACAATCCTCTGATCCCTCTACCTTTCCAAATATCTTATTAAACTGTGCTGATTTGCTTTTCATGGCATAACAATCGAGCACCTCCTTCCATGGTTGAGGTTTTTCTGGCGCTTTGAATCGGAGTTCTCCGAGCGGTGGTTTCGCATACGGTATTCCCTCAAAACTGTAGTATGGTACATCGTAAAGTGTGTTACGTTTCAATCCTCTCACTTGACCATGATCAGTGTTGACGATGGACGTCTCATTAGTGCTAAGGCGATACTGAGCGAATTTGTGTTCCAGACAACTGAAATGAACGGGCAGTTAGTTATGAAAACTTCAGTATACATCTTAATTCAAAAATTTTAAAATCTTAGCTGCGTTAGAAGAAGTCTGTTGGGACAACATTACTAACAGTTTAGACTAATAGGCATCTTCCACACCGTTTTCAAACACTGTAATTAAAGTCGTTTACTTAAATGTTAGAAAACTTCACACTATTGAGTTGGTCGGTAATTTCACTCACTATATACGCCATAGCTGTTTGGAGACAAAACTCGTTCTAGAAGTCATTTAAAATAAACCAGAAATATTTATGAAATAAAAAAAAATATTCGTAGTCAAAATACTTGTATAACAAAAGCTACCACACGACTCTCTGCACACAAACATACTGAAGTGTATATTTGATAAACAGAAATACTTACTTTACTTGCTTGATATATGTATGTATAAATGCGTATGTACTATAGAATTACTCTGACAATTTTTGTTATTTCCCGAGCAGTGCGGACTTGTTGATGCACTCTTTGTATCTCAGTAAATGGTACCATAGTCCATATAAAATCCGCTAATCGAACCAACGTTATCGAAGTACATATATGCTTCCAATAAATAGTGCCAAAAAACGAGCAAGGAAGGAACTGTCTTTGTTTGTGTCGTAGGCTTTATACCTTTCATGAACAGTTATCACGGCTTTCAGACGCGAATTGTTCAAGGGTTTCAATCCTCTCACTTGACCACGACCAGAGGCGACGATGGACGTCTCACTACTGCTAAGGCGTTGTTCAGTTGGACTCCTCCTGCAGTGTGAAAAACCACCGATTTGTGATTTCATATATAAACTATAGCTTTATAAAATGTAATAAGCTGGTTGTGAATTACAGTAGTAGGCAACGCAAATGAAATAAATTAGAATAATCACCGCTTATGACGCTTAAAAACAAGTAGTTCTGGTTATTATTAACCGTGAAAAGCTCTAGACTAAAATTACTTATTTTACTCGAATTAAAAAACATTTTAAGTTAGCTAAAAAGATTCTAACGGCAAAAAAATTATTGTTGTCATTATAATCTAGTTCTTTGCTTACTATTTGGGTTTGTCGAATTAGTCCATACATTACCGATAATCTTTTTAAACAATTTTGTAACCAGACCCTTATTCTTTCGTGCCACTTTTTCGTACACCCGATATATAGTCAAGAGTTAAGTGGGAACGAATGGGTACTTAACGTTATCATATCATTGTCACAAAAATTTAAATATAACTATTGCTAGAGTCCAAGTTCCTATGAAACCAAAAATTATACATATAATCTGTTATGAGATTTTGAGAAAGTTTTACCTTACCTTTCTTCTTTCCTTAATTACTTTTCTCTTTAGTTTGAAATCCGTGCCTCGCAAAGCATTATTTCAGTTAAATGCTCCATATCCAAACCGTCCATTAAGAATAATTATACATAAATCGAAAAACTTTTTTTTTTTTCTTTTACATAAAGTAGTTACATATCGTATATTATAAACAAGATCATTACACAATGCTGAGTTAAGAAATTAAATAATACAAATATATAGTCAAAAGTTATGTATTTATGAAAATCAGTACAAGTAATTGACTACTTAATAGATCAGCTCTTTCTTCCCTTCAAATAGGCTTTCCCACACTTTACACTTCTCCATTTCGGGCCAATCCTTAACTTCCAATTCATCAGTAATATTCAAACATTTGTAAGCAGGCTCAGCATCTTTCACAGGCTGCCAATTTATTGATTCCATGCCGGGAATTTCTTTGCTATTTGGATCACCAGTTACAGCAAATTTGGTCCAAATACCAACCATACGTTGAATGGTCTTATATTCAGGGCTTTGTTTGTGCAAACGAAATGACAGTGGATGAGTAAATAGATAAGTCAGCTCATTAGTATGTCCTACACCCTTACTACCACGTCCCTGGATCCAAATACGAGAAACAAATGGCATAACTTCAGAATCGAAATCGAAACGATATACATAAGTTGGTGCTTTTGGAGCGTAAGCTAAACGTGAACGGACCATACAATGTTGTGGAAAGTAAAAAACTAAATGACCGTGAATCTGGAAAAGAGTAAAAAGTTTGTTGTAGTAATTATAAAATACATACAGAAGTAAAAAAATTAATTGAATCTATAAATGGTCTTATGTTTGATCAAGGTCTTTAAAGTTTAAACACATTTTACAGCCCTCAAATCGAATCAAGCATTTTTACCTTGCATGTGGTGTGGTGAATTACTTAATGACACTCTCAATGATGCGTCTACTCTTTGCTGTTGCCTTTTATGCGCGAAAAGTTTTGACAGCGACCAGTTGCCATTTTTCAGTTCAATTGTAGAGGCGTGCGATTGTAAAAACAAAGGAAAAATTGAATAATACCAAACATATTGGTTTGATTAAATAATAAGTAAGGTTAGTTATATCTTGAACTTTTTGCAATAAAATAGACATGGACGGACTGACATGAATAAAACGATTCAGGTCATTGCTGTGATCATTTTGTTATACTTATTGGCGAGTCGATCTCTGCTTCTTCTCACACCTATAAACAGCGCACTAAGTTATAATAATCATAATATATATTATTTCTGCAAGATCTTTTTGTGTTTGCTCCTAATTTTCTGCTCTCATTTCGAACCAAAATTAATAAGTAAGGTATCGTTTTAAAGGTGTGGGTTACCGCTACATACATAAAAATTAATTTGTTTAAATAAACCATTGTGAATGCACAAAAAAATCAATTTATACTGCAACGCCATTGTGAATCAGAGACTTTATCTACTGGGTTGTAGTTGTCGCTGAGGGTAGTGGTGAAACTCTTTGCGCAAGGCGCGCACGGGTCCATCTAGTATTTTATACTCACGAAAGGCATACAAAATCCGGCTCCCGTCATAAATTCAGACAACAAAAATTCAGAAACACATTTTCAGAAAACATTAGTCAGAACCCTTTTTTCAGAAAGCCAAAATTCAGAAGTCAAAACTCAGAAGTCAAAATTCAGAAGTCAAAATTCAGACGTTAAAATTCAGAAATCAAAAATTCAGAAGTCAAAATTCAGAAGTCAAAATTGAGAAAGTAACCAGAAAAAACATTCCCAATTCCAATTCGGGACCCGATCCACGTTTTTTATGTGCAGAACACCTTTCCGCATAGGCGGCCTTCGGCCGCGCTTCAAAAAATAACCCTGGGCTACGCCATTCCAACTCCGGATGTGTGCCATAGCCGTGGCTACCGCCACGGTGATGTCCTTCCGCGTGCCACGTTTCCCACTCTTTTCTCAAAGGGTAATTTGTGATTACAACAACCACATGAAAATGACAAAAAAATTGTGAACTTGAACTGCAAATATCTCGCAAAATTCTAAAAATATCGGACTTCCCCCTCCAGATTATTCATTTTTTCATTCATTTTTCTGTTAGGTGATTTCTGAATTTTTCATTCTGATTTGTTGTTTCTGAAAAAGTATTTCCGACTTTTTCATTCTGACTTTTTGTTTCTGAAAAGTGTTTTCTGAATAAATGTTTCTGAAAAACAGTATTTCTGAATTTTTTCCGTCTGAATTTATGGGGGGCACCACAAAATCCATTTACTTACATCTGTAAATTCCTTAGTAAGTAATTTGCCACTATTCGCATGTATCTTTTTCAATTTCGCCGCATTTTCTTCTAGAAAAGTTTTGTCCGGCAATTCATCAGGAACAAAATTTTTACAAGTTTCTAGATCTTTCAATAAGCTTGGATTCAATTGTGCAGCTACAAATAAACCATACAAACAGTTATGGCACAAATCGATTCAATCACTCAACATTACTTACCTGTTTTCATAAGCAAACCTTCCTCTGCAACACAGCCCACAAGTATCGGTATTGAATTACTCCAAGTGGTCTTCATTAGCTCACGCGGGTGTGTCCGAATTACAGAATGTGGCGTGTCATATTGTTCAATGCATGGCGCAAAAGCAAATGACAGTTTGCGCGGATCTTCTTTTACTGCCAATTGTAATGGAAGCAAAACTTCTGCCTTGCATTGCATAAGATAATCGAGTACTTGCTTGTCATCATTTTCACCCTTATATCCAGCTAACTGTGCTAGGCGAAAAGCATTTTGCTCAGCCCCATTATTTGCCCAATATGCATTGGCTGTGCCCGACATTAAAATGGCACGATGAAAAAGGCCCTTCGTTTTTTCTGTGATGCACATATAATGCGTCAAAGCACCACCAGCACTTTCACCAAATACAGTTATACAATTGGGATCACCACCGAAGTTTGATATATTGTTCTTAACCCAATTCAGTGCTAATATTGCATCTTTCAAGCCAGCATTGCCAGGCACATTTAATTCGGGTGAGCTAAGATTGAGAAAACCTGCAAATGATTAATTAGAAATATTTTAAATTCCTGGGTGCATCGATAATTAAAAATTTTCAAACCGAGAGAACCGAGACGATATTGCACAGTAACCAAAACAACGTCCTTCTCCATAAAATAGTCTGGTCCATACCAGATTCGATTCGCTTCACCAAAAATAAATCCTCCACCGTGTATCCAAAACATAACCGGAGCTGGTTTATTGGGTTTCACCTATTAAATGAAAAAACATATTTACATATATCAAGGCAGACTCAAAAGCTTTAAGGTTACATTCTGCAATTGATTTCTTGAGATGTAAGCTAGTTATTAGCTTTGTTAGCAAATAAAACTTGCAAGAAGTGTTAGTAAAATGAGATTGACTGAAAACTCTCTTTCGAAACGCAATTAGTTAAAATCTTCAAGCGAACAGGAGTAAGTAAAAACTTGCAGCAAAAGCAGCTGTTGCCATTTTGGTTGGTTAAAAGTTCAAATTTTTTAATTTATGTTGTTGATATCCCTTGTCACGATCAGCTGTTTTTCACTTACAATTTGGAACAAGTGGAATTCCCACAGTAAAAACTTGTAGCTCTCTCTGTCAATGAAATGTCCAAATGCTCTCTCTCGCTGCAAATGTTTTGTGTTAGCAAACACTTTCTCAGTAAAAACTTTATTACAATGTTTAAAGATTTTAATTTACGCAAACAAAGCCATTTATTAATTCACGGTGGAAAGAAATTTAGTATAATTTTTTATTTTTATCTCAAATTTTATACTCACATTTCTTGTATACACGCTCAAATATAGACAATCCTCTGATCCCTCCACTTTCATCGAAATCTCATTGAATTGAGGTGCTTTACTTTTCATGGCATAACAATCGAGTACACCTTTCCATGGATCAGGTTTTTCTGGCGCTTTGAATCGGAGTTCTCCGAGAGGTGGTTTCGCATAGGGTATTCCCTCGAAACTGTAGTATGTTTCACCATAGAGTGTATAATATTTCAATCCTCTCACTTGGCCATCCTCAGTGTCGACCGTGGACGTCTCATTGGTGCTAAGACGGTATTGGGTAAATTTATGTTGGAGTAAACTGAAAAGAAAGTTTGTTGATTATAACTTCAGCATCCATGTAATTTTAAAACCAAAGTTGATAAATGTAATGCGTCATGCTTAGAATGGAAGATAGCTGATGGGGAAAGGCTTGAAATGTACTTTAAAAAGTAGTAAAATTAATAGGTGTGGGTGTGAGTTCGTTCAAAACTCACTTGGCTGATTTGAAGATTTTTATTTTTTTATTTTTTATCTAATTCAGGTTTCAGTTAGGACAAAAAATATTTAAAAAAAAAGCCCGAATTGAATTGGAAAACTCTCAATTTATTAGTTTGTTAGCTAATAAAAGTTTAGCTGGGAAACTTATTCATTTAGTTATTTTCAAGATTCTACAATTTGATATACAAGTTTACTGCTTCACTGTGCCCATGAACTTACATATAATATACCGAGTCCCGATTTTAATAATTATATCTCCGAGAACAGATAAGATATGAAAATTTATTAAATTGTCTATTGAAGCACTTAGCGTTGCGTTTGAGAGCCATGTATACGAACACATTCTGATTCACATATTGATCGATATGTCCGAAACCGCTCAAGGTATTTTGGCTTAACATGTTCTTTCATGTTCTTTATTTGTTTAAAGTCGACACAGACATAGAGCGATCGACATCAAAAATATACACATTCATATATACAAAAACAGAAAAGTTAATTAACTTCATAGCAATTTACAAAGAATATTGTCAATAATATTATCTTAATTCTATGGATACAATTAATATAATACTAAAGCCGGCAACCAAGCCTTAACGAGGAACGTAATGCTTTTAATATCCATATATAATTAACAAAATTAAAATTAGTTAAATAAGCTCAGTAAGGAGCTGACGCGTAGAGCCCAGAAGGGGGCGCATGCGCCAGGAAGGACTCCATAGAATGAGCTCAGTAGGGAGCTACATATTTAAGGCTGAAAGTAGATATTGTTGAATACTAAACAGTGAGTTACAGGCATCCATATTGTTGCAGTGCTTGTTGAAATCATAACACAAACAACGGAGAGGTTCGTGCTTTAGTTTTAGGTTAGATGGATAGTAAGGCAACGGTGCAAGTTTTTTTCAAATCCCCTAAGCAGTTTATAAGTGATGCGCTTCTGTTGGTTCAATAGTGAACTCTGCTATAGATTTTTCGTAAATATATGTATCTGCAATGTACTAGATACATACATCGATGTTGCAATTTTATTATATATACATATGTATATAGAGATTTGTTCAAACTAAAATGATCGGTCCAATATAAATAATTGGTTGTTCCGGCAAATGGGTAATAGACTATAAATAATTCTGACTAAAAGCTTAGTTATTGTCTTTGGAATTACTCAAGCTTTTGGGATATCACTCACTTTATACGCCATCGCAACTTTTCTATAAAACCGGCATTGAAAAACATTTTAAGTTAGCAAAAAATATTTTTGTATACAAATTTCAATTTTCTAACACCAAAATAACGAGTCACCGCACAATTCAACTATACAGAGCGTACTGATGAGTATGAGATTAGAACATAATATTTATGTTGATAGCACAATGTGAGTGCTATAATTGCTTTATTTACTTCAGTCATAGATAGATACATATGTATGTATGTGTTTATAAACCTGTTGCTGTAGTAAATATTTCTAGTTCTAAACCGATGTGATTCTATTCTAGTTTACTAAGATATGAAACTAGTTTGGCGTAAAAATAAATTTGGCATACATTTGGATCGTATCATGCCACGTAAGCTCTCTATAAAATTCGAATTAAGAAACATTTTCAGTTAGCTAAAAAGATTTTAAAAAATTATTGTTGTCATATTACTCTAGTTCTAAGCATACTCTTTAGGTTTATCGAATTAATCCAGACATTACCGATTTGCTTTTTCAACAATTTTGTAACCATTCCCGTATACTTTGGTGTAACTTTTTCGTACATCCGATATATAGTCAATAGTTAAGTGGGAACGCATGGGTACTTAACGGTATCATATCATTGTCACATAATTCAAAGTCTGATTACACTGGTTTGAAGCCAAAAACCACCAAAGCGCGAATATAAAATGCATATGTAAACCCACTCCTGATTCCAAAAATAGAGGTTACTTTTGTTGCTATGGTACTGTTTTTGAGATATTTACGATTTAACTTTAATTGAAAAAAAAAAAAAAAAATGTATATCTCAAAAACAAATTGACCAATTCCAAAACCTCCTTCGTATAGAATTTGAAAAATAGTTTGTGATAAGTTGTAAGATATGTTACCTGAACATCGGATGAAAGGAATTCAAATTGTTTCATACGAGAGGCCGGTAGCTCGCTGTTAAAAACGAAAATTGCGCAAAAGATAAAAAAATGCCCACGGGAACGAGACTTTACTGATTCTTGCACTCACTCTCTAAAGCATAATTAATAACGAAAAGCTTTGGAACAGCACTCAGTAATTGGGAAGAACTGTTAAATTAAACAGCAAAATGTGTTCGGGTTTGTATTCGGTGTTGAACAAAGCATTTTTTCAGTTAAATGCCCCATAACAAAACCTTCAATTAAGAATAATTATAAATCAGGAAACATTTTTTTGAAAAACAATAAAAATCATATCGTATATTATAAACAAGATCATTACACAATGCTGAGTTAAGAAATTAAATAATACAAATATATAATCAAAAGTTATGTATATCTATGTGTATATCAGTACAAGTAATTGACTACTTAATAGATCAGCTCTTTCTTCCCTTCAAATAGGCTTTCCCACACTTTACACTTCTCCATTTCGGGCCAATCCTTAACTTCCAATTCATCAGTAATATTCAGACATTTGTAAGCAGGCTCAGCATCTTTCACAGGCTGCCAATTTATCGATTCCATGCCAGGAATTTCTTTGCTATTTGGATCACCAGTTACAGCAAATTTGGTCCAAATACCAACCATACGTTGAATGGTCTTATATTCATGGCTTTGTTTGGGCAAACGATATGACAGTGGATGAGTAAATAGATAAGTCAGCTCATTACCATGTCCTACACCCTTACTACCACGTCCCTGGGTCCAAATACGAATAGCATGTGCAATAAGTTCAGAATCGAAATCGAAACGATATACATAAGTTGGTGCTTTTGGAGCGTAAGCTAAACGTGAACGGACCAAACAATGTTGTGGAAAGTAAAAAATTAAATGACCGTGAATCTGGAAAATAGTAAAAAGTTTGTTGTAGTAATTATAAAATACATACAGAAATAAAAAAATTAATTGAATCTATGAATGGTCGTATGTTTGATCAATGTCTTTAAACACATTTTACAGCCCTCAAATCGAATCAAGCATTTTTGCCTGAGTGTCTGTATTAAATCACCACTATAATCGAAAAGTGTGGTGAATTACTTAATGACACTCTCAATGATGCGTCTACTCTTTGCTGTTGCCTTTTATGCGCGAAAAGTTTTGACAGCGACCAGTTGCCATTTATCAGTTCAAGTGTAGAGGCGTGCGATTGTAAAAACAAAGGAAAAATTGAATAATACCAAAACATCTTGGTTTGATTAAATAATAAGTAAGGTTAGTTATATCTTGAACTTTTTGCAATAAAATAGACATGGACGGACTGACATGAATAAAACGATTCAGCTTATTGCTGTGATCATTTTGTTATACTTATTGGCGAGTCGATCTCCGCTTCTTCTCACACCTATAAACAGCGCACTAAGTTATAATAATCATCATATATATTATTTCTGTAAGATCTTTTTGTGTTTGCTCCTTATTTTCTGCTCTCATTTCGAACCAATATTAATAAGTAAGGTATCGTTTTAAAGGTGTGGGCTACCTCTACATACATAAAAATTAGTTTGTTTAAATAAACCATTGTGAATGCACAAAAAAATCAATTTATACTGCAAATCAATTTGTAGTTGTCGCTGAGGGTAGTGGTGAAATTTTTTGCGCAAGGCTCGCACGGGTCCATCTAGTATTTTATACTCACGAAAGGCATACAAAATCCATTTACTTACATCTGTAAATTCCTTAGTAAGTAATTTGCCACTATTCGCATGTATCTTTTTCAATTTCGCCGCATTTTCTTCTAGACCAGTTTTGTCCGGCAATTCATCAGGAACAAAATTTTTACAAGTTTCTAGATCTTTCAATAAGCTTGGATTCAATTGTGCAGCTACAAATAAACAATACAAACAGTTATGGCACAAATCGATTCAATCACTCAACATTACTTACCTGTTGTCATAAGCAAACCTTCCTCTGCAACAGAGCCCACAACTATCGGTATTGAATTACTCCAAGTGGTCTTCATTAGCTCACGCGGGTGTGTCCGAATTACAGAATGTGGCGTGTCATATTGTTCAATGCATGGCGCGAAAGCAAATGACAGTTTGCGCGGATCTTCTTTTACTGCCAATTGTAATGGAACCAAAACTTCTGCCTTGCATTGCATAAGATAATCGAGCACTTGTTTGTCATCATTTTCACCCTTATATCCAGCTAACTGTGCTAGGCGAAAAGCATTTTGCTCAGCCCCATTATTTGCCCAATATGCATTGGCTGTGCCCGACATTATAATGGCACGATGAAAAAGGTCCTTCGTTTTTTCTGTGATGCACATATAATGCGTTAAAGTACCACCAGCACTTTCACCAAATACAGTTATACAATTGGGATCACCACCGAAGTTTGATATATTGTTCTTAACCCAATTCAGTGCTAATATTGCATCTTTCAAGCCAGCATTGCCAGGCACATTTAATTCAGGTGAGCTAAGATTGAGAAAACCTGCAAATGATTAATTAGGAATATTTTAAATTCCTGGGTGCATCGATAATTAAAAATTTGCAAACCGAGAGAACCGAGACGATATTGCACCGAAACCAAAACAACGTCCTTCTCCATAAAATAGTCTGGTCCATACCAGATTCGATTCGCTTCACCAAAAATAAATCCTCCACCGTGTATCCAAAACATAACCGGAGCTGGTTTATTGGGTTTCACCTATTAAATGAAAAAACATATTTATATCAAGGCAGACTCGAAGGCTTTAAGCATACATTCTGAAATTGATTTATTGAGATGTAAGCTAGATATTAGCTTTGTTTGTAATAATAATAATTCCCAACGGATTACCCACCATATCCCGCCCGACCGGCGCGAGGGGCGCATCCGCATGACGCGCGGATTGTTCTTTCGTGCCGAGTCTTTGAAAGGCTTTGGTTTGTTAATCGTCGAGATCTAAAACTGCTCAACTACAGAGAAAACCTCATCAGCTAAGTAAAAAAGATTACACAATTTATAAATCATTAGTTGACAGCGAAAAGTTAATTGTTAAGAATAAAGATAAGAAACAAAGGTTATGAAAAAAATGGTTACTATGTATTTAGGATAGAAAGAATTGACTTTTTTATGCTGCATAGTAAGTCTGAAATATCAAACGTACCAGAATGAGAATTACAATCTTGACACAAACAACGAAAAGGCTCATTTAATTCAAAATTAGTCCGGCACTGTTTCAAGATAAGTGGTTTAAAATGTCTTGATGGACGAGAAGGTACATTGAAGTTCACTTCGCTCAAAAGAAACGGGCTTACGATTGAACCATTTAGTAATTTAATCATGAAGACAATTCCAAGCATTTTCCTCCGACTAGAAAAGCTGTGAAGATTAATTAGTTTTAAGCGACTCGTATACGGTGGCAAATTATACAAGGGATCCCAGTGAAGATCTCTTAAGGCAAATAGTAAAAATTGTTTTTGAACTGATTCTATGCGATCCACGTGGACTTGGTAACGCGGGTTCCAAATTATAGAACCGTATTCAAGTATCGGTCTGACTAATGTAGTAAAGAGAGTTTTAGTTACATAAGGGTCGCTAAATTCTTTAGACCATCGTTTAACAAATGCTAGAACGCCTCTAGCTTTATTGACTGTTACGTTAATGTGGCAGTTGAAACTGAGTTTGTAATCCATAGTAGCCCCAAGGTCAACAAAATCATACATTTGCTCAAGACTATAATTGTTAATTGTATAGGAAGCTGGCTGTGAAATTCCTCTCGAAAAACGCATGTATTTACATTTCTTTGGATTAAGCGGCATATAATTTAAATCGCACCAAGTAACTAGTGTATTTAGATCCGATTGAAGCTTATTGCTATCTTCGGATGATGCGAATGACATGAAAAGCTTTACATCGTCGGCATACATTAACATTTTCGAAAATTCTATTACTGTAGAAATGTCATTTATAAACAACAAGAACAGAATCGGGCCCAGATGGCTTCCTTGAGGAACTCCAGAGGAGACATTAATAACATCGGATTCACAGTTTTTAAACACTACGTTTTGTGTTCTGTCACTAAGGTAAGAAGAGATCCAGCGATTGAGACCCGGCTGGAAACCCAGCTGATCTAGTTTATGAATAAGTAACGAGTGACACACCTTATCGAAAGCTTTGCTGAAGTCAGTATAAATAACGTCGGTGTGCAGATTTTTTCTAAATCCATTTGAGACATGATTTGTAAATTCAAGTAAGTTTGTAACGATGGACTTTCCCTTACAGAACCCGTGTTGGCAGTCAGAAATCAAGGTAGAGATAGGATTCGTAAGCTGATTGGTAACAATAGCTTCAAACACTTTTGGGATGGCAGACAGCTTTGCTATGCCACGATAGTTCTCTATAGAAGCCTTGCTTCCGCTTTTATGAAGCGGTAGAAGAAACGACTCTTTCCATGCTTTTGGAAAAACACCACACTTTAGTGACAGATTGAACAAATTGGTAAGGGGTTTGTAAATATTGTTAGCGCACTTCTTCAAGAAGCATGTAGCAATCCTGTCAGGACCACATTTAAAAGATTCTTTCAAGGTTTTCAGACAAACATGAGAATGACTGAACACTCTCTTTCGAAACGCTTTTAGTAAAAAGCCGCCAGCGAACAGGAGTAGTAAAAACCGAATTTGGAGTATTCCAGCGATGCTAACGGCGCGTACCGAAAGGAATTTAACTACAATTTTTTATTTTTATCTCAAATTTTATACTCACATTTCTTGTATACACGCTCAAATATAGACAATCCTCTGATCCCTCCACTTTCATCGAAATCCCACTGAATTGAGGTGCTTTACTTTTCATGGCATAACAATCGAGTACGCCTTTCCATGGATCAGGTTTTTCTGGCGCTTTGAATCGGAGTTCTCCAAGAGGTGGTTTCGCATAGGGTATTCCCTCGAAACTGTAGTACGTTTCACCATAGAGTGTATAATATTTCAATCCTCTCACTTGGCCATCCTCAGTGTCGACCGTGGACGTCTCATTGGTGCTAAGACGGTATTGGGTAAATTTATGTTGTAGTAAACTGAAAAGAAAGTTTGTTGATTATAACTTCAGCATCCATGTAATTTTAAAACTAAAGTTGATAAATATAATGCGTCATGCTTAGAATGGAAGATAGCTGATGGGGAAAGGCTTGAAATGTACTTGAAAAAGTAGTAAAATTAATAGGTGTGGGTGTGAGTTCTTCAAAACTCACTTGGCCGATTTGAACATTTTTTTTTTTTTTGCATCTAATTCAGGTTTCATTTAAGACAAAAAATATTTAAAAACAAGTAAGGAAAGGGCTGTCTTCGGCTGTGCCGAAGGCTTTATACCTTTCATGAATGCCAAACCACACTTATCGGAACAATCGATTGTATGGGAGCTACCCGTTATGTTGGCCCGATCTGGCTGATTTTACCTACATATGTTACATATATAGCATGTACTAAACCTGCGAAATTTCGCTCTAATAGCTTCTTAATTGCAAGAGTTAGAGGCCAAAACCCGTTTATCGGAACAATCGATTGTATGGGAGCTATGCGTTGTATCGGTCCGATCTTGCTGGTTCCGACAAATGATTAATCATATGCAAAATGACGCCTGCTTGCAAAATTTCATCGAGATATCTCTAAAACTGAGGGACTAGTTTGCGTTCAAACAGACGGACGGACAGACGGACAGACGGACGGACGGACAGACGGACATGGCTAAATCAACTCAGCTCGTCGCCCTGATCATTTCGGTATACTTAATGGTGGGTCTATCTCTTCTTCTTCTCATACTTACAAACATCGGACCATAGTTATAATACCATTTCATGCTCATCACAGAAAAAAATGGTCTCAGTAAAATCAACAATTTGGTGCTGTTGATATTCAGTTAACAGAATTCTAGGTAAAATGATCGAATTTCGGTCAAACAAACGAAATTGTATGTCAAAACAACAACTTGTTTCTGTTGTGTTAACAAAAGAGAAATTGTTCCCTCTAATTCAACAAACATTAGTTAATCTGACCGATTTGCAGTTAGTCCAACTAACTTCCCTATTAAACCAACTTATTTGGTATGTCATTTTAACCGACAAGAACTGTTGATTATCAATTGTATTGCATCAGTAAATTTTAAGAGATTTTTGCGCTCACGGCTCTCACCACCATTCACCGAACATTTGTTAATCTGACCGATTTTCAGTTAATCCAACTAACTTCCCTATTAAACCAACTTATTTGGTATGTCATTTTAACCGACAAGAACTGTTGATTATCAATTGTATTGCATCAGTAAATTTTAAAGAGATTTTTGCGCTCACGGCTCTCACCACCGTTCACCGAACATTTGTTAATCTGACCGATTTTCAGTTAATCCAACTAACTTCCCTATTAAACCAACTTATTTGGTATGTCATTTTAACCGACAAGAACTGTTGATTATCAATTGTATTGCATCAGTAAATTTTAAAGAGATTTTTGCGCTCACGGCTCTCACCACCGTTCATACAATAAATATTTGTACGTAGATTAGTGTCATTCGTATTTGAAGCAAAGATGACTTGATACGAAACTCTCTCATTTCGGTCCTCGATTATGCAGTGTTGCCTACTTTTTTATGTGTGCGCTAGTTGGCAATACTACACAATGGAGGACCATCTGACATTAGATACATAAACAATGAGGAGCCAGAAAGCAAAAAACGCACCAAATTTGGGAAAATCAAACAAGTGAACATTTTCGATATACTTAAAATATCGCACGATTGAGAAAAAATACGTAAAGTATGAAAGAAAACAGTCTAAGAAAATAGCTGCAGAAAATATATGTAGAAAATGCATTTTTTTACGCATTTGAGTGGTTTACAGTTATAAAAAACGTTACAAACAATACGCCTTTTCTTTTTGTATTATTTTCAAATATTTATTTTAATTATAATTATTTTTATTTGAAGTCATATTATTTCCATTACCATGTTCTATTTCATTACGAAATGTACATCATTAAGGATTTTACCTTATTTTAAGAAATCTTGGAAATTTTAACTTTATATTATGAATTATTTCTTATTTCATATATTTTACTTTAAATATATCTTGTCTCATTTTATACGTTCCGAGCAAGACAAATTCAAAAATTAATTCCATAGCACATTTTTGCACACCTCTTGGTATGTGGGAATTGCAAAATTCCTAAGAAGCTACTCAAAATGCCCATATTTTGTTTTCACCATACTGGCATCATTGCAAAATGTTATAAAAAATGACCACTTTTTGAGCGCTCTCAGAGAGCGCGAAGTTTCGTATCTAGTCATCTTTGATTTGAAGTGTGAAACGTTCTTGTTCGGTGATTATTGTTTGCAAATAAAAATAAAGCGTTCACAACGCACGATAAATAAAATTATTAATAAAAGTGGTACGCGAAGACGTTGAATAAACTTTATTTAAATAGTTTGCAATAAAGGTAAGTAGAAAAAGTGGTTAAAACAAGAACTATGAAGTTGTGAAATTGACGCCACTTTGGCTGCGTCAAATAAAGTGCCGTTATTTTTGCGAGTGGATTCACATACATACATACGTGTGTATGTAAATCTAGAAGCATCTGCATAGCCTGCACACGATTGTATGAAATAAAAATGAATGTGTGTCTGTGTGTCTGTGTGTCCTTTATAGGCGTCCAAAGTACTCAACCGATTTTTATGAAATTTTCACAGTATATTCTTGGGATCACGAGTTAAAGCATAGGCTATATATATTTTTGGAAAAGTGGGCGGTGCCACGCCCTCAGGCTATATAAAAATTCAAATTGTCATAGCTATGAATTTCAAATCGTCATAACTATGAACATATTTGGTCTTAATTGATGATTTTTGGATATGTGTGTCCTTTGGTCAAGATTTATACATTTTTCGAAAAGTGGGCGGTGCCACGCCCCCATTTTTTGTGTTTTGTTTGTTATTCAATAATATCCAAAGTTTATGGTCGATCTCTTTTAAACTCTCCACTTTGATTTAGAAGATTATTGTGTAGGATTTAGGTTGTATACATTTTTGGAAAAGTGGGCGGTGCCACGCCCACAGGCTATATAAAATTTCAAATCGTCCTAACTATGAACATATTTGGTCTAAATTAATGATTTTTAGATATGTGTGTCCTTTGGTCAAGATTTATACATTTTTCGAAAAGAGGTCTTTGCCACGCCCCCAGGCTATATAAAATTTAAATTCTTCATAGCTCTGAATATTTTTTTTGTAAACTAATGATTTTTGGATATGTGTGTCCCTTGGTCAAGAATTATATAATTTGGGAAATGTGGGCGGTGCCACGCCCACATTTTTTGTATTCAGTGCTTTGTTTGTACTTCAATAATGTCCAAAGTTTATGGTTGATCTGTTTTAAACTTTTCCAATACGTTAAAATCTTCGTTGGGTACGACATACATAGGCTACATTTGTAAATTCTTTGAAAAAGTGGGCAGTTCCAAGACCACAAACTAAGTAATATTTCAATTCATTATATCCCTGAATGTATTTGCTGGTCAGGCAGAACAACGTCTGCCGGGTCTGCTAGTTTTCTATATACATGTATGTATGTATGCTATGAAAGTGCAGTAGATAAGAAGCTTATTATTTGTTAAATGGAAATGTACGAGCATTTTTAAATATCTTTTCCAGGATGGCAGAAGACGAAAAGCTTATAAATTTGCTGAAAGATTGGACATTGGAAAGTATTTTCCCCATTCTCACAATAAATTTATTTGTGACATAAATTAATGAAAATATTTCGCAGAATCGGGCATTGGTACAAATGAACTTCTGTATCTAACTGAGTCGGACTTGGAAAAAATATTTCCGGATTTGAAATACCTGGGAATAAAGGCTAAATTTCGGTCAAAACTACTGAATTTAAAAAATGTAAGTACTACGCCTTATTCATTGTTTATGCTCACATTTTTACAAGTTTATGTGTGTGCAAATATTTTTTTAGAATGCATTTGAAGCCCCATTGCAGTCTCCTATTGCTCAAAATGGCATTTTTACTATAGGGGTAAATTTTGTCAACATTTCTTTAACTAAAAATATAATAATTATTGATTCTATACTTGTTTACAGGAGTTGCAATCAATTTTGGAAGCTACGCCAATTGGAAAAGATGTTCTGGAATACTATACATTTAACAAAACTTTGACACCACAGTATCAGCAAGCAATCGTAAATTGTATTGTGGACTATGTCATAGTAAAGGGTCAGACGCTGCAAGTTAAGGACCCAGCAAACACAGCCTCTAACGTTAGAGAAATACTGTAGTTTTACATTAGAATTCTAATGTAGTTCTCTAATGTATCTCTAATCGAAAATCACGTTAGAGAACTAGGCTAGAGGACGATTAGAGAAACACTCGAATAGCGAAGATGCGTGTATTGTCAAGTATTGTATTTATAAACTGAGGTATAAAAACTTTGAATTTTATTCCCATTAGATATTTAAGCTTAAAACATGTCAAACATATTTAAAGCAATAAATTTATCGAAATAGAATTAAACAAGAACAATTGGATTTCATTTCATTTCAGTTAGAAATTTCTCATTAGAATCCCATTAGAATTTCACGTTAGAATTCGAATCGATAACTAACCTTTTTCTCGATATCGAGAACTAAGTCCCCTTTTTGTCGAGAATGCTATAATTCGCGACAGTTTCACAAATCGTTCTCTAACCTTCTACCTTAGAGAATAACATTAGAATTCGAGTCGTTTTCTAATCGTCCTCTAACCTTAATGTTTGCTGGGGACATGCAAGTTTTAGCGGAATGCATATGCAAGCGCTTCTGTGGTGAGCTTGCAGTGAGTATATTTATATAAAAATATTTACCCATAGAAAGAGTTATATTTTATGTGCATGCACACTTGTAGCTGCTCCACATTCGCATTTTGTAAACATTGTTATGATTTAGTTTTATTGACTATTTATCAAGATTAAAACTTATCAAGATCATAGAATCAGAAGGTGCGAATGCAACCGATTTTTGGAGAGGTTTTTATGAAGCTTGTACTTTTTGGTGCATCATAATAAAACTAAATGATAATGATGTTTAGAAAATTCCAATGTGGAGCAGTTATAAGTGCATATGCAATATATGTGTGTACATAGTACATCGACTATTGGAAATAGGAAGGTCGTGATTGAAATCACTGGACAAGAAAATCGGTAACACAATTTTTTTTTAAAAAGACGTAATGGCTGAACTAGCCTTAAGATTCACAACTCAAATTATTCTTATGTTTAACCGCCTATCTGAGGTACAAATACGGCTTTATAACGACATCGCTGACATACGTGCTTTTTAAAAAAAGAATTGTGTTACCGACTTTCTTGTCCAGTGATTTCAGTGAATTTAGAGTCACAACCTTTTTATTAGGATAGGTCGACATACAGTCATTCACATAAGCATAAAATAAATTTGGCAAATGTAATCCTACGTTATTTCAAATAGGCAACGTACTTCCATCGTCGTGAAAAAAGACCATCAGGTAAACTATATGACCGTTATTGTAACGTACGCAAAAAGCGCCGATTGTCATTGACACCAAGTTCTTCGAGTACTGTAGTAGATTCTGATTCCTTTTGCGAAAATTTTTTGGATGAGATAGATGACAATGTTTCTGATGTATATAAAACTTGGCTAAAATACAACGACTCACCATTGGAAGAAGTTGATGAGAAATGGAAGATAACATTTGCAGCGCGAAGACAATCTGTTCTAAATTTATCTTTAACTGATATAATTACTGAATGGCCTCTCTACAAAAGTAGCACACTTGGTCCTAAAATGGTAAGTAGAAGTGCATCGAGGTAATCTTCTATTATTAATAAAATTGTTCTCTTTTTCAACGTTTTATTTCAGGTTCAAAGTGACTTCACAACGTTGTACAGTGAGATTAATGCTTCGGTATTCGTAACATGGGAGAAATTTGTACTCCATATAATTAAGTTCTACAGAGATGATATTAAGGACAAGGCCTCGAAAGAGATTTTATCAAAAATTGATTACAAATCAATCAATACTGGTAAGGTAGAATTTTTTTCAAGCCTAAACTATAACATAGAATTAAAATATCTATTTATTTATAGACTCTAGAGACTGCATTCTTGCTCTATTACTGAACGCAGTAATAACTCCTACAGCGAAATATAGATTTAATGGGAAGCTGAAAAAAGTGACTATAAGTGAAGCCATGGACTGCTTCATTTTGCATATCAAGTCTGCCTCAACATTGGAAGAAGAAATTCTTGGTATGAGACAACGTTTCGAGCGGCAAAACGGTACCCTGCAACCTGTCATGGTTGTTGTAGGAAATAGTATAGTTAATTTAAGTGAATTTTATGTATGTTGTGATGGGTTGAAATTTAAGTTATCATCTTTCGTCAAATGTTTAGATTTATGCTTCCAAATTTTTCATGTTTTCAACTTAAATTACCCTGTTTATTGCAAAGGCGTATGGAATTTCATTCAACACTTTTTTTATAACGTTCATACTCCACATGATGAAAAATCATCGAAAATAACCGGATTAATTTCACATTTAACAGCTCTGTTAAAAGAAAACTAAATTTTTTTGTTCAAAATGTATATCTGCTACGTCTGCAGTAAAACCTTTGGAAGCATCCGGGAAATTCTCAATCACTTTAAAAATGTCCGTAAATTGAAAAACCATGGAATTTTTAAGTGCTGCCAAAAAAATTGTTTTCAACACTTTTCAAGCAAGTATTCATTTTCAAAACATTTGAAACTACATCATGAGGAAGATGATAGCTTAAATTTGAAATCTGAAACCATAAAAAGTATTATTGATTGTGACATATCCGGTATACCAATACCAAAGATTACAAGCTCTGTAAATGTAAATGACGATTTATGTAATAATGGTATTTCTAACTCTAATTTTTCAAATGAAATTTTTAAATCAGCCTTGTCATTAACATCGGAATTGTATGCAAGAGAAAATTTTTCACGTAAAGATGCTTTGGATATTCAATCCAAAATTACAAACTTTTCTAAAGTTATTGTTTCAAATATTAAGTCGTGTGTCACAAACCCCCTATACAATTCTCAAACTCAAAACGTTTTTGAAATCGCTTCAAATCCTTTTCAAAATATACAAACCGAGCATAAGTTTACGCAATATTTGAAGGCAAATGATTTATTAAAACCGTGCAACACGCATTCTATAAATAACGAAATAGGAGAACAAAACCATTTAGGCTATACAACTTTTAAAGAGTCGAAATCGGAATCATATGTATTTAGTTTGCGATTTCACTTAAGAAAAATTTTTGAAGTTGATACGCTTCTTATAGATACACTTAAAAACACAGAACTTTTAGAGAAAAGTTCAAATTATTTAAACTTTGTCAATGGTTCTATCTACAAATTAAAGAAATCCATACTAGGTCCTGATAAAATAATATTACCATACTTCCTATATGCTGATGATTTTGAGGTCAACAATCCATTAGGGAGCCACACTTCGAAAGATTCTATATGTGGAATATATTTATCGTTTCCAACTATTCCGGACCATTTAGCCTCTAATTTGAATTACATATTTGTAGCAGGGATTATTAAATCAAGTTTTGTCAAAGCCTACGGAAGTAATAAAGCTTTATATGCACTTAAGGAAGAAATTAGATATCTTGAAGAAGAAGGAATTCAAATTGCTTCTGGGGATACCACCTATCATGTACATTTTGTTTTAGGCTTGATATTAGGGGATAATTTGGGCGTCAAAAGCATTCTCGGTTTTAGTAAATCTTTCAATTGTAACAAATATTGTCGTTTATGCAAAAGAAACAAGGAGAACATGCAAACTGATCCAAAAGAATTTGAGCTATTTTTGAGAAATGAAGATAATTATAAGGCAGACCTGAGCATGAACAATCCAAAAGAAACGGGAATTCTAGAAAATTCGATATTTAACGATATTGGCACTTTCCACGTATGTTCTAATTATTCTGCAGACATAATGCACGACATTTTCGAAGGAGTTTGTCGTTACGAACTTTCGAAAAGCATTTTATATTTTATAAAGAAGAAATACTTCACTTTGGACTTTCTAAATATGCGAAAAAGAGTATTTCCATAAGGTGAACCAGATATTGGTCGTGTTACAGCCCCATTAACTATGCATAATTTAAAAAAATGTAATATAAAAATGTCTGCATCCGAGGCAAAAATGTTTTTACATTATTTTCCCCTTATTATTGGGGATAAAATTCCTCGAAATGATAGAGTATGGAAGCTTGTAATTCTTCTAGTAAAAATAACTGATTTGTGCCTTATGTCTTGTTTTACTCAAGATAACGTAGAAAATTTGAAACAGAATATACTCAAACACCACAAACTCTATGTTAAATGTTTTGGCAAATTAAAACCGAAACACCATTTTATGGTGCATTACTGCAATATCATAAAACAGGCAGGACCACTAAAAAAAATGTGGTGCATGCGATATGAAGCGAAACACAAGTTTTTAAAAAAATATATGAATATTATTACTTCAAGGCGTAATATTGCACATTCTCTTGCCAAAAAAGTGGCGTTTCAATTTTCTAACTTTATTCTAAAATATTGTAGCGTGCCACCTGAATTTACATTTAACGATTCAATTAATATTGACGACATTTTAGAGCAAACGAAATCATTTATACAAATGCATTTAAATGTCAATGATCTTACATTTCTAAAAGAAATTCAATACAAAGGAACATTGTACAAAACTAATTTTTACCTATGCTTAGTTTTGAATGATATTTTACATTTACACAAAATTGAAAATATAGTTATCGATATTAACAAAAAAATCTACATTTTATCATCAGAAATTGAAGTTCAGAATTTTGAAGAGCATTATCAAGCGTTTCGTATAAAAAAAAATACAAAAGTCCTCTTTTTGAATGAAATTAATAATTTTATCAGTTTTCCTTTAAATATACATACATTGTTTAATGGTTCATCTTATATAAGATTAAAACACATATAGTATGTATTTCGTATTATAGCTTTTTATATTTGTGTAAAAACATGCAAACGAAAAAAATAAATAAACATTTTAGTTGAAAAGCAACTGCGTTTTGTTATTTTAACAGATATCACTATGGATTTCTAATCAACAGTTTTTACAGTTGAAATTAAAGTAACACAAATATCTGTTATTTAAACAGTCTGCACCGGTAATCCGAAGTTAACAGAAATTCTTAGTTACTTCAACAGTCTAAAATGTTAATCTGAATATAACAGGAATTTAGGTTAATTTAAATGCGCACCTGTTGATGAAGGACAAACAGACTTTTCCATTGATTTGACAGCTAACAAGGTTAGTTGAAGGCAAACAGTTTTGGCTTGGTTGATTCAACCGTTCTATACAATGGATAAAAAATGACCGTAAAATTGGTTGAATTAACCCCTATTTTCATTGATTTTACCAGCGTTTTTCTTTCTGTGATGAAAGGTATAAAAAAGCCCGAATTGAATTGGAAACTCTCAAATTTATTAAATTGTCTATTGAAGCACTTAGCGATTCACATATTGATCGATATGTCCGAAACCGCTCAAGCTATGGAAACAAGGTATATCTTTAGTTTTAGGTTAGATGGATAGTAATGCAACCGTACAAGTTTTTTCAAATCCCCTAAGCAGTTTTTAAGTGATGCGCTTCTGTAGGTTCAATAGTGAACTCTGCTATAGATTTTTCGTAAATATATGTAGAGTAAGGGCGGGTATTGTGGTATACCTATTTTGTTTTCCCCTGTAAACTCTGTAGTGTGCATGCAATTTCAACGAAATTAGGCTAGTAAGATACTACAAGTATTGCACACAAAAAAAATATAACGCAATAGCCTTACTACGGGAAGTATTCGAGATTTTTGAAGAAATATCTTAAAAGTCTTAAACAAGCTTTGCCAGAAATTGGCGGGTAATGTGGTATACGTATACCACAATACCCGCACATCGCATCCTTAAATAAAAAGAAAGGTATTTTAATTGGAAAACTTATATTTTATATCAAAAACTTACAAATTGGGAAAGAAATTGATTGCAACACTTCAAACAAATTCAATACATTAAGATAAGCAACCCAGGTTCAGATGCAGATGATTTTATAGCTTTTAAAAAATGTCTGAACCATTCAGTGAATATGGGGACCTGAACCCGTCCTGAACAATGACAAGCTGATCCGGAGCCAAGCGGAGCGTCCTTCATGAGAAGAGGATTGTGACTTTTACGTGGAAATATAAAAAATGGTGGAACGAACCCGCCGCCCGCACTCATACAAGTGATGACAGTTGCAAGTGAGCCTCGTTCAGCTGAAGTCATTGACCCAATTTGTTTTTTGCCTTTTCGGTCTATTATTTGTAGTTGTTGTGAAGGTATTACCGAAATTCCGGTTTCGTCCACGTTCCATATACGAGTTGGAAAATTAAGTTTTATGTATTCATTTTCAAGTAGTTTAAACAATTCTTCCACATTTTCCCGACAGAAACCACGCACACGGTCGACACTTGCACCAGTTGGCTTTCGAAAATTCAAAACATTCTGGTGACCCTTCAAAAAGCCTTTAGGCCAATCTTTACCTGCGCACTCTTTCATGATAGAGAACTTATTTGGAATATTGTTTTTTTTTTCGCAATTTGATAGAAAAAATAACCGGACATCTGGACGTGTTAATCCCCAATATCTCGACTCCATCTCTAGAAAATATTAAACCAAATCTTTCTCAATTGCTGCAGTTAAATTTGTAGCCCGACCACGTTTAGTGTCCAATAGTTCAGTCATGGGTTTCTCACTTCTGGACATGCGCTGCAGTGTAGTATGGGGGACACCAAGTCAAAAGAATACCCATATCTCCTTTCCTTACTGCTTGCATAGCTTTTTTCATGTCATTTGCACTCCATTTTCGCATTTCACCTTTTTTCGGCTTGTTTGTGATCGGAAGCTTTATATGGTATACTATACCACTTTACCCGCCTGCACCTATACCACAATAGGCGACATCGAGTTTTGTCACATTATTTTTCAATAATTAGCTATACTCAAATATATACAAAACTTTGCAAAAACAGTTCACTATAACAATATTCTCTTATAACTTTCCCACTAATAAGATTAAGTAACAGTTCTTGATTTTTTTCTAAAAAATCGTTTTTCAGGGCACAAAAAAAGTCAACCATACCACTACGCACTTTTATTAAAACCAATTAACAGCATCGCATGCAGGACACAAGATAAAGCACGTATTTTTGATATCATATGAACGCCGAGCTATTTAGATAGGTCTCGTCACTTGCACATTTGTAGTTTCGGAGAAACATTACCCGCCTATACCACAATACCCGCCCTTACTCTATGTATCTGCAATGTACTACATACATACATACATCGATGTTGCAATTTTTTATACATATGTAGGTATATAGAGATTTGTTCAAACTAAAATGATCGGTCCAATATAAATAATTGGTTGTTCCGGCAAATGGGTAATAGAATTACTCAAGCTTTTGGGATATCACTCACTTTATACGCCATCGCAACTTTTCTATAAAACCGGGATTGAAAAACATTTTAAGTTAGCTAAAAATATTTATACAAATTTCAATTTTCTAACACCAAAATAACGAGTCACCGCACAATTCAACTATACAGAGCGTACTGAAATGAGTATGAGATTAGAACATAATATTTATGTTGATAGCACAATGTGAGTGCTATAATTGCTTTATTTACTTCAGTCATAGATAGATATGTACATATGTATGTATGTGTTTATAAACCTGTTGCTGTAGTAAATATTTCTAGTTCTAAACCGATGTGATTCTATTCTAGTTTACTAAGATATGAAACTAGTTTGGCGTAATAATAAATTTGGCATACAATTAGATCGTATCATGCCACGTAATCTCTCTATAAAATTCGAATTAAGAAACATTTTCAGTTAGCTAAAAAGATTTTAAAAAATTATTGTTGTCATATTACTCTAGTTCTAAGCATACTCTTTAGGTTTATCGAATTAATCCAGACATTACCCATTTGCTTTTTCAAACAATTTTGTAACCCTTCCCGTATACTTTGGTGTAACTTTTTCGTACATCCGATATATAGTCAATAGTTAAGTGGGCACGCATGTGTACTAAAAGTAAAAACCACCAAAAGCGCTGATATAAAATTCATATGTAAACCCACCCCTGACTCCAAAAATAGAGGTTATTTTTGTTGCTATGATACTGTTTTTGAGATATTTACGATTTAACTTTACTTCAAAAAAATAGAAAAATGTATATCTCAAAAACAAATTGACCAATTCCAAACGAACAAACAATTTGGAGCTGGCGGGTTCTTGATAGAGGTCTGCCAGAATTACCCTCTCAATGCGCCTCTTCTGTAGAGGATATAGAGGGCATGGTTACGACCTTCACCACGGCACTCTCAAACGCCTTAGAAAAGGCCTGCCCAGTACCAAAACCGCGAGGTAAGCATAAACCTTACTGGTGGTCCCGGGATCTGGACTCATTACGGAAATCCTGCAGGAAACAGTTTAATATAGCCAAAAACTTCGATTGTGAGACTCAATGGCTTGAATATAAAAGCAAACTGAGGGCCTATAAAAAAGTCCTGAGACAAGCGAAGAGAACTTCGTGGAGAAACTTCTGCACTGGAGTCGAAAGTGTCGACGACACAGCAAGACTTAGGGCCGCTTTCATAAAAGCCGGTAACCGCTAACCAGAGTTTAATTGACGTATTTTGTATGGTTAGCTGTCAAATTAATCGCCGATTAGGCTTAACCGGCTTTTATGAAAGTGGCCCTTAGGTGCGTCCTATCAAAGTCGAAAACGGCCATGAGCTTTCTGCGGCGACATGACGGTACCTGGACCAGCTCCGAAGAGGAGTCTCTAGAACTGCTCCTGGATACTCACTTTCCGGGAAACATGCTTTGTGCTCCAAATGCACCTGCAACCAACCTTGCCGTAAATATACCCATCACCGTGGAGGGAGTTAAATGGGTGGTCAAGCGCTTCAAGCCGTTCAAGTCCGCTGGACCGGACGGGATTATTCCCGCACAGCTAATCAACACTTCCGAGATATCAGCTACCTGGCTGTATTATAAGTACATTTTCACGGCCTGTTTGTCTCTCAACCATATTCCGTGCTTATGGAGAAGCGTAACGGTGATCTTTATTCCGAAGGCAGGTAAGGCCTCTCACTACGAGCCCAAAGACTACAGACCGATAAGTCTAACGTCTTTTCATCTCAAAACCCTAGAGAGGATAATAAATAACTACCTCACTACCACAATTGACAGCAACCATATATATAAAGCTTACCTCAAAGGTAAATCTACGGAGACTGCGCTCCACACCCTAGTCTCTACCATAGAGGCATCCATGGACGAGAAAGACTACTGTCTGGTTGCCTTCCTCGATATCGAAGGAGCCTTCAATAACATTAGCCCAGTTGCTGATAACACCGCACTAACAGATCTGGGGGTAAACAGGTCCCTGGTGGGACTGATCGACCAACTACTCAAAGGGAGAAAAATTCTCTCATCTCTGGGGTCTGTTGATATAACACGATACGCCACAAGAGGCACTCCTCAAGGCGGCGTTCTCTCGCCTCTCCTGTGGAACCTAACAGTTAACTCGCTGCTAAGAGACACATGCTGGGGCAGCAGCAAGGTGGTGGCATATGCCGACGACATAGCCGTGGCATACAGAGGCAAGTTCCCACAAACCCTGTGCGATCTGATGCAGGCGGCGTTGCGAGAGATCTCAGTATGGTCCTCTCGCTGCGGGCTTAGCGTCAACTCCGAGAAGGTGGAACTTGTCTTATTCACTAAGCGATACAAAATACCACCGTTAATACTACCAGAACTAAACGGCGTGCGCCTTAATCTGGCCGATAAGGCCAAATTTCTAGGTGTAGTTCTGGCTGAATTGGAAAGAAAACGTCATTCAGCGCCAAAAGAAAGCGTATATTGCATTATACACGTGCAAGAGGGACATAGGCAGGAAATGGGGTCTTAGCCCCAAGATATGCAAATCGATTTACACGACTATCATAAAACCCATATTGCTATACGGGGTCGTCGTGTGGTGGCCTGCCTTGTGCAAGGCCTAAAACTTGAACCTATTAGGGAAGGTTCACAGGTCTAGCATGATCAGCATAGGCGGAGCTCTGAGAACTACTACGAGCGAAGCTCTACAAGCCATTCTAGACCTCATTCCTATAGACATAGAGGGTTACCGAGCAGCGGCGACATCAGCCCTGAGTCTACGGGAATCGTCTATCTGGATCACTCGGACCAAAGGACATTCCACCATACTAAATAATTTCACTTTTATTCCCGGAAGTACGGATCGCTGCGTGACTACTACAGTTACGGAGTGCGACTTTACGGTAAACATCCCCAGTAGGGAAGACTGGGTTGAGCCGGACTGGTGCTATGGCGCAGAAGACAGTATCTGCATATACACCGACGGCTCCAAACTAAACGGGAGAGTCGGCGGAGGGGTCTTCTCAATAGATTGCGACTTAGAACTCTCTTTCAGACTACCTGATCACTGTAGTGTCTTCCAGGCCGAAGTCTGTGCAATAATGGAGGCCACAACCCGGATCGAACGGGACACTATCGCCAAGGAAATATTCATTTTCAGCGATAGCCAAGCCGCCATCAAAGCACTTGGCTCTAACACGTTCAATTCTGAACTAACGCTAAACTGTCGCCGATCTCTTCAGGAGATGGCCAAGCAGAACTGTGTCAACCTCACGTGGGTACCGGGCCACAGGGACATTGAGGGTAAATGTAGGGCAGACGAGCTTGCTAGGTACTACCAAGCAAGTTCTTCCTGATAAAGAACGCTTGCGCATACCCTTTGCAACGTGCAGGCTAATACTAAACGAATTCACCTATCGACAAGCCAACGAAAGATGGCTTCAAACCCCAGGTTGTCTGATATCCAAACAAACCTGGCCAAAAAGGGATCCAAAGAGATCCCGACAGATCTACACCCTAAGAAGGGCTGATATTTCCAAGATAATAGGAGTGCTAACTGGCCATTGTCTTATTGGGAGGCACGCAGAGAGACTGGGTGTGCCTTACCGCCGTTGCTGCAGGAGCTGCAAAGACGACGAAATGGAAGAAACTGTAGAACACCTCATCTGCAACTGCCCCGCACTTAGCGGCGTTAGACGTCGCTGCCTGGGTGCTCCCTTCCTGGACAACATTCGCCAAATTGCGAAGTATGACATCAAGGAAGTGATGCCCTTCATCAAGTCTTCCAAGTGGTACGAAAAGGAGGAGGTATAAAGGTGTCTCTATGTGGTATTACAACGGGCCTAATGTTACTGGCCTAAGTGTGCCTCTTTGGCAGCCATTTCAACCTAACCTAACCTAACCTATGTATGTATTTATAAACCTGTTGCTGTAGTAAATATTTCTAGTTCTAAACCGATGTGATTCTATTCTAGTTTACTAAGATAATAAACTAGTTTGGCGTAAAAATTAATTTGGCATACAATTGGATCGTATAATATGATGTATCGGGTGTTTGGAATTAGAGTTACCAGTATGAAATAAAAATTTAAATTTCATATGAAATGGTTACTCAAATACTGAGTTTTGAAATGAAGCTTACCAACGTGTTAGTATTTGGGGACTACTTATTTATTTGCGAGAGCAACCAAATTTCATTTACATTTTTAGCGACACGAGGCATTATATGTATGTATAATATACATTGTATATACATATATAGACGAAAATACACTCATCCATGATAAACATTATAATGGATTTACACCAAATATGTTATGTTTACTCTGTAAAATTTTGTTCTTAAATTTTTATAATATTTGCGTCTCAATTATTTTCCTATTTCTACTAATTATTTTTTCATATTGTGATAGTCATGATTATATGATTATTTAGAAGCTATTTATAGGTTTGCTATTGCTACCGTTTTGTCGCCGGTTACCTCGTCTAGCTTTAGGTAATAAGTATGGTATAATAAGTAGGGTAATTTAGGTACGTATTTAATGAAGCATTATATACTGCCTCGTTGTGACATATCTTATTCCCATATCTGTTCTTTAGCGGTTCACTAAGCTTGTGCAAAGTTGGAATAAGTTCTCTTAAGCCAGCTACATAAAGCTGCCCGTTGTTAATAGAGTAACACTTCTTCCATTTTGATATATTTCTATCGCTACAAGCAACCCTTTAACGAACAAAATTAGAATAACTTGCACTTGGCCTTAACTAGGTATAAAATTATTAAATGAAAAATGAGCTGAGTCATGAACGAGTACAAAGTATTCCCATAATCTCTCATATGCTTGTACTTCTATATCAATTATCAGAATATTTTGCATTCGTTCATGACTTGGCATATATTCAATTAACATTTTTATACCAGGTGGTTGCGTAATACACAAGACATACTGTGGTAGGCTTAGTTGAAATTCCTCGGAAAGAAAGGTCACATTGATACCACACACAAATTGTTGTGCTAATATAATACCTCCTTTGGTGTGTAAAATTTCTGTTGTTAGCTTAAAATTTAAATTTATGGATTAACTAAGTTCCTATCAGACACTATGGGAAAGAAAAACGAGTTAGGGAGTTTTTCCTAAATTTATGAAACATAAGACCACAAACACTCTACACAACTACTATTACTTCAGCTTCCCTCGCATTAAGGCCAGTATCTAAGTATAAGAAATCCCATCGGAAATAAACAAATCACTGGAGATGGCGGAACTCCAAATTCGTATCCCTTTCTCGATCATTATCTATTACATAGATACTTTTTCAGATGAAAATATTCCAATTTCTCCTCTTCAATAACATATTGAATCCTGACATGAATTCTATCAATGTTATTCAATTGAAAGTGTGAATTTCAAATTTTACTTTTTCGTTGTCAGATGTGACAGTTAATAAGAGTGCTGCCATGAGTAAAAATTTGCAGGAGCACTTTTAAAACTAACTCCAATGTTGTTCGAAATTGAAATCAAATTCGGAAAAAAAGATTTATCATCAAGCAAAGAAAACATGATGGAAATTTCTCTGGTGGTCTTTTCCAAAAGCAACGAATAAAAGCAGTCAAAGCGAATTGTTGAACGCTGTCAATTAATGGGTTAGGAATTCAAACACAGAACAGTTTGTAAGTATGGATGAGTGTACATCGCTTCAAATAAACCTATATTAATAGCCGTCATCCGCTAGTCGTGATTCGATTTGATTTTTTTTATATTTCGTGCCAAATCATTAATATTTTATGAAGTTGTTTCGTTTTTATGAACATAAGAAATGAAATATTACTGATTTCTACTATTTGTATATTATTGATTGGAAATTATATAGGCTACTTAAATTATTATATAACCATCGTATCCCTAAAATGAACATCTGCTTTTGAAGTCATCTAACGACCCGGAGTATTGCTTTGAAAATTGAGCGCCACACGGAGCTTTATAACCCACCGGAGGCCGCCTAATGAATGGCGAAGCGGCACGCGATTATTGATCATTTTGTTTAAAATTAAAGCAAACAATTAAAAGTATTGTGAGTGTAACAACAAATTTTTATTCCACTGCGTAGTATGCTTATCAGTACATGTAATTGTCTACTCAATATATTAAACCCGGTTTTCCATCAAATAGGCTTTCCCACACTTTACACTTTTCCATTTCTGGCCAATCTTTAATTCCCAAATCATGACTAATATTCAAACATTTGTAGGCAGGTTCAGAATCTTTCACAGGCTGCCAATTTATTGATTCCATGCCCGAAATTTCTTTGGTATTTGGATCACCAGTTACAGCAAATTTGGTCCAAATACCAACCATACGTTGAATGGTCTTATATTCGGGACTTTCTTTGGGCAAGCGAGGAGACAAAAGATGCGAAAATAGGTAAGGTAGCTCATCACTATGACCTACCGAATTGGGACCACGTCCTTCTCGAGCAATACGATAAGCTATTGGCATAACCGCAGAATCAAAATCAAAGCGATATAGATAAGTGTGTGCTGTTGGAGCGTAAGATAAACGTAAATGCATAAGGCAATAATATGGGAAATAAAACAATGAATGACCGTGAATCTGCAAGATACAAACGTATTGTTTAAAATAAATATTCAAAATTATCGCAATAAAATATTTTCTTCAAAACTCTGTTTGCTTACATCTGTAAATTCCTCAATAAGTAATTTGCCGCTATTCGCATGTATCTTTTTCAACTTCGCAGCTTTTTCTGCTAGACCTGGTTCATTCAGCAATTCATCAGGAACAAAATTTTGACAAGTTTCTAGCTCTTTCAATAAGATTGGCACCGATTTTGCAACTACAAAGAGAAACGCACACATTTATTACAAATCAAAAATTCTATATTTAGTTACATATATTTATTTATTTAGCATAACTTACCTGGAAGCATGAGCAAACCTTCATTTGAGGTACAACCCACCATTATCGGTATTGAATTACTCCATGCGGACTTTAGAAGTTCACGCGGGTGTTTTGAGATTGCGCACTGTGGTGTATCATATTGTTCAATGCATGGCGCAAACGCAAACGTTAGCTTGACCGTTTGTTTTAGTGTTAACGACAAAGGAGCCAAATCTGATGCCTTGCAGCGCCTAAGATATTCTAGCACTTGTTTATCATCATCTTCACCCTTATAGCCAACCATCTGTGCTAGACGGAAACCATATTGCTCCGTGCCAATATTAGTCCCATATGAATTAGCTGTGCCCGACATTATAATGGCACGATGAAAGAGATTTCTCGTTTGTTCTATTATGCAAAGATAATGCGTTAAACAACCACCAGCACTTTCACCAAATACAGTTATACAATTGGGATCGCCACCAAAGTTTGATATATTATTCTTAACCCATTTCAGAGCTAATATTACATCTTTCAAGCCAGCATTGCCAGGCACATTTAATTCAGGTGAGCCAAAGCTGAGGAAACCTGTAATGAGTAATTGGAAATATTTGAAATTCCTGGGTGCATCGATAATTAAAAGTTTGCTTACCGAGAGGACCGAGACGATATTGCACAGTAACCAAAACAACGTCTTTCTCCATAAAATAGTCGGGCCCATACAACGTTCGATTTGCCTCACCAAGAGCAAATGCGCCACCGTGTATCCAAAACATAACCGGAGCTGATTTACAAGGCTTCACCTTTTACAATTTCAGAGAAACAATAACACATAAATACAAGGTGGCAGCAATAACCATAAAGTTTAAAATTAGGGAATAATACTGGTTAAATCATTAAGAGGCATTGTTTATACTATGAAAAAAAACAAATATACATTTAAAATTCATTTTTTAATTAGGGACATTCCAGCCAAAAGAGGAAAACGACATCAAATTTGAAATGCTACTAATCATTCCTATTTATTCAGTTATCTGTAACTAAATGTGTATATTTTCCTAATATGGTCACAGAAATATAGAAAAATATGTAAAAACCCAAAATTGTTGTCCTTATAACGTTGACTTCACACCTTACTATTTTGCGGAAAAAGTTTGGTCATGTTTGCATTGCTGTATTAGCTATATTTTCATTTATAGAAAAACATTTGCAAGTCATTCAAGTAAAGCAGAGAAAAATTAAAATAATTGCATAACATAAAATAAAAAAAAGGTATGTGATTCTTGTGTATATCTTCATTAAATTGATTCATATGGGGTGTCCCAGGAATCAGACGAAAAGGCATTGTTCTGGTAACCTTAGGAATGACAATACGAAACCAGATATTTCTGGAAGTAGGGATAAGGGGCTTTTCACCGTCTAAATACATTTTTTGAGTTAAAAGGGTCATACTATGGTTTCTAGACTATTTTGAAATGTGTCCCAGGAGTCACACGGGTCTAAACTCTCATGTATTATTCAGATGAATTTTTTTTTTTAACTGTTTTTATTTTTTTTATATAGTTTTAAATAATTGTTTCGAGAGATGTTGAATTCGACTTGTTTATAATAAATATTTAATCAGAGTTTTGAAGTCAATATAAATATTATTTTGCCTTCACTTTATTTTATTTCATTTAATTGGCTTGGTTTCAATTCTGCTGGGAGAAATTTATGAATAACTTGGTCAAAAAGGGTTGAAACAATAACAAAACTGATGTCAATAATCTCGTGTATATATAAAATATCTCGTTTGAATATATAAAATATTTTTATAAAATATGGTACTATGCATTATGTTTTTTCGACCATATACAAATTGTAGGCGAAAGTTGAATAGTTGAACTAAAATTCGTATTCGTTGTCACAAAAATGCAACAAAGGGCTTTTTCGGTGTCCCAGGAGTCACACTCAGTTTCTTAGTAGTTACAAAGGTACTTGTTGTTATTTGGCCAATTCTTTTAATGCATTAATTGTATTGGATATTTATCCACGTCGATAAATATATTTCATATCAATTTAAGTCCCGATGTCAGTTTTTCAAGGCAAAGTTGACTCAGCTCTGGAGTCAAATGTCCCAAGAGTCACGATGGAATGTCCCATTATTGTTTATACCTACTCACATTTTTAGTATACACACTTAGATAAAGACAATCCTCTGAACCCTCCACTTTGTCTGTCATTATATCTAGTTGTGGGCATTTGCTCTTCATGGCATAACAGTCGAGCACCTCCTTCCATGGTTCAGGTTTTTCTGGGTCTTTGAATCGGAGTTCTCCGAGCGGTGGTTTCGCAAAGGGTATTCCCTCGAAACTGTAGTAGGGTACATCGTAAAGTGTATTACGTTTCAATCCTCTCACTTGGCCATCCTCAGTGTCGACGATGGACGTCTCATTAGTGCTAAGCCGATACTGAGCGAATTTGTGTTGTAGCAAACTGAAAAGAAAGCGGAGTTATTTGAAATGATTCGTTTATTTTATTTTATTTAGTTTATTTACTACAAAGTTTCACGATTTTAATTTTTAATGATATCTTAATAATAGCTTCATAATTTCACTCACTCTATACGATATCGTAGCTTTTGGGCGAAGCTTTTATTGGGAATCATTTTAAATTAGCTAGATATATGAATCAAACAACAAAAAGTTTCCGCAAAAGAATAGTATTACTACACGATTGAACTAGAGCGAGCGTACTAAAGTGAATAGAGAATGAGAGATATAATTTAAAATTCGATGGCACAAAATTAGTGACGTAAATTTTATTTTTAGTTTGCGAGTGCGTAAATTTGGTAGTGCAAGAAAATTATGTAGTTCAGGACCAGTTTTATCTTGATCAATTCGGTGCCTTTGCTAATTTCTTATGAAAAAAATGTTTCATACAATCAACTGCCGCTTATAACACGATCATGTATGAGATGACCGGTAAAGCATGTTGAACTTGTATATGGCTAAAATTTCAATGGAATTTATTAGTATTCGTAGACCGAAATAAAGCGTTGGCAACACTGTTTTGAGTAGCTGTTTCTTATTTCTTTTTACAGCTATTAATGGGAACAAGCAGACATACATATCTAAGCAGAATGAAAATTTATGCTGGGTTATATGATGAATTTAAGAGGTGACTTGCATTATTGCAGTAGATACATACATACATAGCTACTGGCTATCATTGTTAAGGCAATGTATAATCCAAATCAACAATTTTTAGAATTTTTGTTTGTTTGTTTTGGTGAGCAGCACGCAATCGAAAGATTTTTACTGGAATAAAATAAAATATCAGTTGTTTAAATAACTTTACCGGTTGTGGAGTGTACTAGGTTGACCCAAAATTTACGCAATAAAGCTATATATTCATCAACCTCATAAATTTTAGTTGGTGTGATAACTTGCACGAGATTTGAGAATTCAAGTGCATTATTCTTAAATTTTTTTTGACAGTACCTACTATTGGGTTTCTTTTGCTTTATCTACAGCTATTGTTATAAAATATTTACTTCATAGATTATAAACGTTCTTATCGTTCTTTTTCTTCATGTTAGTTATGTAGGTGGCTTTGATCAATTGAGGTATTTTATTAAGGCCAATATTTTTGAAAATCGGTACTGTGGGTACTGTAGTGTGACCGACAAATACGATTACGAAATATCTACTGTCTGTTGTATGTACTCGTATGTTTTGATCGTTAACTCATAAATGCCTCACCACATGATAAACTTTGTGGGGGCCAAAATGGCAAATGATTCAATAGGCATGCAAAACATACGCACTTATGTACTTACGTCAACATACATTTTAATCAGCAATGCTCATTTTCTAGCACGTGAGTGAAGCTTTTCAAAGCACTTACAAGAAAAAAGCTTTTTAAATTTAAATAAAGCTTTTAAAATCATTCTAGCCTCACCGGGCGTTGGTAAACTTCATTGACTCCACGGAGTGTGTCGTTTTGGTGGCTTAAGTGTTGTTCTGAGTGCTGGTGTTTCAACCCAACCCTCACAATCTAACTTAGAAACTAGAAAAAATTCCAAAAGCTCAGTGATTATTTATAAACTTAAAGATGCCCATTTTTGTGGAAATTCCCTTATGTAAATGAAAGCAAAACCAAATATTTATTCGAAATAGTGACTGAGGTTGGTGCGTCGCCGCAGATAAACGACGTGAAGTAAAGCTCTTGATGGACTTCGTCATTTGAAATAAGCTCAAACAGTAAAATTTATATGTCGCATGAACACATTTGTGTGACACAACTTATGTATTTGCATTCATAGATTTTTAGACTTACGAGTATGTACATACCTAGATAGTCGCAGAAATTTAAATTTCTTATGAAATGGTTACTCAAATACTGAGTTTTGAAATGAAGCCTACCAACGTGTTAGTATTAGTCTTCATCTTCGCATATCTAATTATGAAATAGAAACTTTGCGAGAGCAGCCAAATTTCATTTACATTTTTAGCGGCACGAGGCATTATATGTATGTACATATGTACTAGCTGAGCCCGGCAAACGTTGTTTTGCCTTTGTTTTTTGTTATTGTATACCTAGGATCATTATGAACCTAAGATCATTGTGAGCCTCTGTTAAAAAGAAAACTATGAAAATAAACACCACTAATTTTCTCAATTCATTGTATTTCTTTAAAAAATAACGGTTATATAAAATAATTTAATTAGCCAATAATACATCCACAGCACATAAACTATTTTTTTCTATAACAAATTATTCAATAGCCAATATGGTAATATAACACCAGCACATAAACGTTTTTTTAAATAAAAAATTATTCAAAAGCGAAAATATGCTCATTTGATTTAATAGTTTTTTGCCCAATCAAATTTGAAATAAAAATTTGTCAAATGTTAAAATATTTTGATTGAGAGGAAGAGGGGTAGTGAAAGCTTTCTTACCTCGCGGTAATACTAACCAAGGTTTATGATACAAAAGCTACAATAAATAAAAAGTTCTTAATTTTCTTGTCAAAATGATATATTATCAAAAGGATATATTATACTTTTATACGCTACGACATCCGTCAGCGTACCAAACCACTCCCTGTTGAAACCTTAGTCAACACCTTTCTTTTGGTATCCATATTGTCGAAACCCTTTCTAGGGTCACACATTTTGGTCGATATCTAGGAAAAGAGGTCCCATATTGGACTTTGAACCACTTCCTATTAAAACCCTCATCAACACCTTTCATTTGGTACCCATATTGTGTAAACACCTTCTAGGGTCACCCCTGGTCCACATTTTGGTCGATATCTCATATAAACCATATATGGACCACTGCCTACGTAGTGTATAAGTTTGGTTGAAATCGCACAACGCGCTTATGAGTAGTTCGGCGACGTACATATACGGGGACTTATTTTTATATATATAGATATACACATGTATATAGACGAAAATACACTCAACCATGATGAAATCAAGATTATAATGGATTTACACCAAATATGTTATGTTTACTCTGTTAAATTTTGTTCTTAAATATTTATAATATTTGCGTCTCAATTATTTTCCTATTTCTACTAATTATTTTTCCATATTGTGATAGTCATGATTATATGTTTGCTTTATAAAATTATTTAGAAGCTATTTATAGGTTTGCCATTGCTACCGTTTTGCCGCCGGTTGTTTAAACTACTTACACAGAGAAACCCCTCGCACTGCTAATAAAACACCACGGTTAGAGCTGGAAAAAATGGTTAAAAAACCCAACTATTTATTAATAGACTCGCTGATTTTCCTATCTCATTGTACATTTATTCCTTCTGAATTATCTCTACTTCTTCAATAAAATTACATATATGTAATTTTTGCTGGCAAGCGCAGAATTGCCAGACTTACGGAATCAAAAATGTGCCACCGAGGATTGACATATGTATGAGATGACTCGTATCCCGATACGATACAAAGTAAAAGTAGTAGTAATATGTTTTATTAAATAGCATCTTTGTTTACAAAGTTGATTACAATATAAAATGTGTAAAAACTAAACTTTGGCTTAGTGCCGTCAGTTTATAAGTTCTAATAGAGAGTTCTTCTGATCATTATATACTAAAGTATTTCTTAAATATAAGATTCAGAATTCCTCCTCCAAAATTTGCTTCCTATATTTTAACGCTGATTTAACGCATTGGTTCAATGTTAGCCAGTTTTTACCATTTAAATATTCATAATCTCTTGGTGTGTTAATACACTTTTTTTAAAAAATAATATTCTATATTCCCTAAGTACGGGACAGCTACCCAGAAAGTGTAAAACGTTTTCTTCATTTCCTGAGTTGCAAATTGGACAGCGGTTATCTGGACGCTCAAGATGAGGTTCATAATTTAGTTTCAATAGTTCTCCTCTTACGCGAAACAAATTGCTGATCGTATATATGCAAAATTCATCTCTAAAATAATTACGCTCACAAAGATTATGTTCGAGGGCGGGGTAAGTACGTCTTACTTCGCTAGCTTGAGCCTTTAACAGAAAATGATCCCTTTTCACCTCATCTATTTTAGCTAATATATTGCGGTGCCAATGTCACCACAAAGTGGTATCATTTATTACTACTGGTGCACCGTACTCGTTGGCGAGCGCATCCCACTTTTGGAAACATTGAGACCTAGTTTGTAGCAAGTGCATTGCGATTAGCTTTGGAAGACGGTTATTACCCATTTCCATAACCCTGCAAATATAATTGAAATGAGTTTTCAAGAAGTCAAAATACAATTCTGGAAGTCCGGTTTCGATATGAATCATATAGTTCGCAGTATTACGAGGTAATCTGAACAGCCTTTTAAAAAAGTACGTCAGCAATTTTTCTACTTCTTCGTAATAATCAATTCCCCACACTTCTGCTGCATAGCCCAATACAGTTCGTACAGCTGCTTCAAATAGTTTGTACTTATGACTATGAGGAACGTCTTTTTTTTGACAAGAAAGATCTCCAGGTGCTGTTTATAGCATATTTAGCTGATTTAAGCTTGCTTGAGAAATGTTTATGGAACGATGCAGTATCTACCTTTTGAGCACCTGAATATAAGTACCTTTGTCTTATCCGATACGATAAGACACATCTAGATATAGGTAATAAGTATGGTATAATAACTAGGGAAATTTAGGTACGTATATTACGTATATCGTTGTGACATATCTTATTCCCATATCTGTTCTTTAGCGGCTCACTAAGCTTGTGCAAAGTTGGAGTAAGTTCTCTTAAGCCCGCTACATAAAGCTGCCCGTTGTTAATAGAGTAACACTTCTTAAATTTTGATATATTTCTATCGCTACAAGCAACCCTTTAACGAACAAAATTAGAATAACTTGCACTTGGCCTTAACTAGGTATAAAATTATTAAATGAAAAATGAGCTGAGTCATGAACGAGTACAAAGTATTCCCATAATCTCTCATATGCTTGTACTTCTATATCAATTATCAGAATATTTTGCATTCGTTCATGACTTGGCATATATTCAATTAACATTTTTATACCAGGTGGTTGCGTAATACACAAGACATACTGTGGTAGGCTTAGTTGAAATTCCTCGGAAAGAAAGGTCACATTGATACCACACACAAATTGTTGTGCTAATATAATACCTCCTTTGGTGTGTAAAATTTCTGTTGTTAGCTTAAAATTTAAATTTATGGATTAACTAAGTTCCTATCAGACACTATGGGAAAGAAAAACGAGTTAACTCCGACTTTCGTAATGAAAAACTTAGGGAGTTTTTCCTAAATTTATGAAACATAAGACCACAAACACTCTACACAACTACTATTACTTCAGCTTCCCTCGCATTAAGGCCAGTATCTAAGTATAAGAAATCCCATCGGAAATAAACAAATCACTGGAGATGGCGGAACTCCAAATTCGTATCCCTTTCTCGATCATTATCTATTACATACATAGATACTTTTTCAGATGAAAATATTCCAATCAATAACATATTGAATCCTGACATGAATTCTATCAATGTTATTCAATTGAAAGTGTGAATTTAAAATTTTACTTTTTCGTTGTCAGATGTGACAGTTAATAAGAGTGCTGCCATGAGTAAAAATTTGCAGGAGCACTTTTAAAACTAACTCCAATGTTGTTCGAAATTGAAATCAAATTCGGAAAAAAAGATTTATCATCAAGCAAAGAAAACATGATGGAAATTTCTCTGGTGGTCTTTTCCAAAAGCAACGAATAAAAGCAGTCAAAGCGAATTGTTGAACGCTGTCAATTAATGGATTAGGAATTCAAACACAGAACAGTTTGTAAGTATGGATGAGTGTACATCGCTTCAAATAAACCTATATTAATAGCCGTCATCCGCTAGTCGTGATTCGATTTGATTTTTTTTATATTTCGTGCCAAATCATTAATATTTTATGAAGTTGTTTCGTTTTTATGAACATAAGAAATGAAATATTACTGATTTCTACTATTTGTATATTATTGATTGGAAATTATATAGGCTACTTAAATTATTATATAACCATCGTATCCCTAAAATGAACATCTGCTTTTGAAGTCATCTAACGACCCGGAGTATTGCTTTGAAAATTGAGCGCCACACGGAGCTTTATAACCCACCGGAGGCCGCCTAATGAATGGCGAAGCGGCACGCGATTATTGATCATTTTGTTTAAAATTAAAGCAAACAATTAAAAGTATTGTGAGTGTAACAACAAATTTTTATTCCACTGCGTAGTATGCTTATCAGTACATGTAATTGTCTACTCAATATATTAAACCCGGTTTTCCATCAAATAGGCTTTCCCACACTTTACACTTTTCCATTTCTGGCCAATCTTTAATTCCCAAATCATGACTAATATTCAAACATTTGTAGGCAGGTTCAGAATCTTTCACAGGCTGCCAATTTATTGATTCCATGCCCGAAATTTCTTTGGTATTTGGATCACCAGTTACAGCAAATTTGGTCCAAATACCAACCATACGTTGAATGGTCTTATATTCGGGACTTTCTTTGGGCAAGCGAGGAGACAAAAGATGCGAAAATAGGTAAGGTAGCTCATCACTATGACCTACCGAATTGGGACCACGTCCTTCTCGAGCAATACGATAAGCTATTGGCATAACCGCAGAATCAAAATCAAAGCGATATAGATAAGTGTGTGCTGTTGGAGCGTAAGATAAACGTAAATGCATAAGGCAATAATATGGGAAATAAAACAATGAATGACCGTGAATCTGCAAGATACAAACGTATTGTTTAAAATAAATATTCAAAATTATCGCAATAAAATATTTTCTTCAAAACTCTGTTTGCTTACATCTGTAAATTCCTCAATAAGTAATTTGCCGCTATTCGCATGTATCTTTTTCAACTTCGCAGCTTTTTCTGCTAGACCTGGTTCATTCAGCAATTCATCAGGAACAAAATTTTGACAAGTTTCTAGCTCTTTCAATAAGATTGGCACCGATTTTGCAACTACAAAGAGAAACGCACACATTTATTACAAATCAAAAATTCTATATTTAGTTACATATATTTATTTATTTAGCATAACTTACCTGGAAGCATGAGCAAACCTTCATTTGAGGTACAACCCACCATTATCGGTATTGAATTACTCCATGCGGACTTTAGAAGTTCACGCGGGTGTTTTGAGATTGCGCACTGTGGTGTATCATATTGTTCAATGCATGGCGCAAACGCAAACGTTAGCTTGACCGTTTGTTTTAGTGTTAACGACAAAGGAGCCAAATCTGATGCCTTGCAGCGCCTAAGATATTCTAGCACTTGTTTATCATCATCTTCACCCTTATAGCCAACCATCTGTGCTAGACGGAAACCATATTGCTCCGTGCCAATATTAGTCCCATATGAATTAGCTGTGCCCGACATTATAATGGCACGATGAAAGAGATTTCTCGTTTGTTCTATTATGCAAAGATAATGCGTTAAACAACCACCAGCACTTTCACCAAATACAGTTATACAATTGGGATCGCCACCAAAGTTTGATATATTATTCTTAACCCATTTCAGAGCTAATATTACATCTTTCAAGCCAGCATTGCCAGGCACATTTAATTCAGGTGAGCCAAAGCTGAGGAAACCTGTAATGAGTAATTGGAAATATTTGAAATTCCTGGGTGCATCGATAATTAAAAGTTTGCTTACCGAGAGGACCGAGACGATATTGCACAGTAACCAAAACAACGTCTTTCTCCATAAAATAGTCGGGCCCATACAACGTTCGATTTGCCTCACCAAGAGCAAATGCGCCACCGTGTATCCAAAACATAACCGGAGCTGATTTACAAGGCTTCACCTTTTACAATTTCAGAGAAAAAATTACACATAAATACAAGGTGGCAGCAATATAAAGTTTAAAAGTAGGGAATAATACTGGTTAAATCATTAAGAGGCATTGTTTATACTATGAAAAAAAAAACAAATATACATTTAAAATTCATTTTTTAATTAGGGACATTCCAGCCAAAAGAGGAAAACGACATCAAATTTGAAATGCTACTAATCATTCCTATTTATTCAGTTATCTGTAACTAAATGTGTATATTTTCCTAATATGGTCACAGAAATATAGAAAAATATGTAAAAACCCAAAATTGTTGTCCTTATAACGTTGACTTCACACCTTACTATTTTGCGGAAAAAGTTTGGTCATGTTTGCATTGCTGTATTAGCTATATTTTCATTTATAGAAAAACATTTGCAAGTCATTCAAGTAAAGCAGAGAAAAATTAAAATAATTGCATAACATAAAATAAAAAAAAGGTATGTGATTCTTGTGTATATCTTCATTAAATTGATTCATATGGGGTGTCCCAGGAATCAGACGAAAAGGCATTGTTCTGGTAACCTTAGGAATGACAATACGAAACCAGATATTTCTGGAAGTAGGGATAAGGGGCTTTTCACCGTCTAAATACATTTTTTGAGTTAAAAGGGTCATACTATGGTTTCTAGACTATTTTGAAATGTGTCCCAGGAGTCACACGGGTCTAAACTCTCATGTATTATTCAGATGAATTTTTTTTTTTAACTGTTTTTATTTTTTTTATATAGTTTTAAATAATTGTTTCGAGAGATGTTGAATTCGACTTGTTTATAATAAATATTTAATCAGAGTTTTGAAGTCAATATAAATATTATTTTGCCTTCACTTTATTTTATTTCATTTAATTGGCTTGGTTTCAATTCTGCTGGGAGAAATTTATGAATAACTTGGTCAAAAAGGGTTGAAACAATAACAAAACTGATGTCAATAATCTCGTGTATATATAAAATATCTCGTTTGAATATATAAAATATTTTTATAAAATATGGTACTATGCATTATGTTTTTTCGACCATATACAAATTGTAGGCGAAAGTTGAATAGTTGAACTAAAATTCGTATTCGTTGTCACAAAAATGCAACAAAGGGCTTTTTCGGTGTCCCAGGAGTCACACTCAGTTTCTTAGTAGTTACAAAGGTACTTGCTGTTATTTGGCCAATTCTTTTAATGCATTAATTGTATTGGATATTTATCCACGTCGATAAATATATTTCATATCAATTTAAGTCCCGATGTCAGTTTTTCAAGGCAAAGTTGACTCAGCTCTGGAGTCAAATGTCCCAAGAGTCACGATGGAATGTCCCATTATTGTTTATACCTACTCACATTTTTAGTATACACACTTAGATAAAGACAATCCTCTGAACCCTCCACTTTGTCTGTCATTATATCTAGTTGTGGGCATTTGCTCTTCATGGCATAACAGTCGAGCACCTCCTTCCATGGTTCAGGTTTTTCTGGGTCTTTGAATCGGAGTTCTCCGAGCGGTGGTTTCGCAAAGGGTATTCCCTCGAAACTGTAGTAGGGTACATCGTAAAGTGTATTACGTTTCAATCCTCTCACTTGGCCATCCTCAGTGTCAACGATGGACGTCTCATTAGTGCTAAGCCGATACTGAGCGAATTTGTGTTGTAGCAAACTGAATAGAAAGCGGAGTTATTTGAAATGATTCGTTTATTTTATTTTATTTAGTTTATTTACTACAAAGTTTCACGATTTTAATTTTTAATGATATCTTAATAATAGCTTCATAATTTCACTCACTCTATACGATATCGTAGCTTTTGGGCGAAGCTTTTATTGGGAATCATTTTAAATTAGCTAGATATATGAATCAAACAACAAAAAGTTTCCGCAAAAGAATAGTATTACTACACGATTGAACTAGAGCGAGCGTACTAAAGTGAATAGAGAATGAGAGATATAATTTAAAATTCGATGGCACAAAATTAGTGACGTAAATTTTATTTTTAGTTTGCGAGTGCGTAAATTTGGTAGTGCAAGAAAATTATGTAGTTCAGGACCAGTTTTATCTTGATCAATTCGGTGCCTTTGCTAATTTCTTATGAAAAAAATGTTTCATACAATCAACTGCCGCTTATAACACGATCATGTATGAGATGACCGGTAAAGCATGTTGAACTTGTATATGGCTAAAATTTCAATGGAATTTATTAGTATTCGTAGACCGAAATAAAGCGTTGGCAACACTGTTTTGAGTAGCTGTTTCTTATTTCTTTTTACAGCTATTAATGGGAACAAGCAGACATACATATCTAAGCAGAATGAAAATTTATGCTGGGTTATATGATGAATTTAAGAGGTGACTTGCATTATTGCAGTAGATATATACATACATAGCTACTGACTATCATTGTTAAGGCAATGTATAATCCAAATCAACAATTTTTAGAATTTTTGTTTGTTTGTTTTGGTGAGCAGCACGCAATCGAAAGATTTTTACTGGAATAAAATAAAATATCAGTTGTTTAAATAACTTTACCGGTTGTGGAGTGTACTAGGTTGACCCAAAATTTACGCAATAAAGCTATATATTCATCAACCTCATAAATTTTAGTTGGTGTGATAACTTACACGAGATTCGAGAATTCAAGTGCATTATTCTTAAATTTTTTTAACAGTACCTACTATTGGGTTTTTTTTTGCTTTATCTACAGCTATTATTATACAATATTTACTTCATAGATTATAAACGTTCTTATCGTTCTTTTTCTTCATGTTAGTTATGTAGGTGGCTTTGATCAATTGAGGTATTTTATTAAGGCCAATATTTTTGAAAATCGGTACTGTGGGTACTGTAGTGTGACCGACAAATACGACTACGAAATATCTACTGTCTGTTGTATGTACTCGTATGTTTTGATCGTTAACTCATAAATGCCTCACCACATGATAAACTTTGTGGGGGCCAAAATGGCAAATGATTCAATAGGCATGCAAAACATACGCACTTATGTAATTACGTCAACATACATTTTAATCAGCAATGCTCATTTTCTAGCACGTGAGTGAAGCTTTTCAAAGCACTTACAAGAAAAAAGCTTTTTAAATTTAAATAAAGCTTTTAAAATCATTCTAGCCTCACCGGGCGTTGGTAAACTTCATTGACTCCACGGAGTGTGTCGTTTTGGTGGCTTAAGTGTTGTTCTGAGTGCTGGTGTTTCAACCCAACCCTCACAATCTAACTTAGAAACTAGAAAAAATTCCAAAAGCTCAGTGATTATTTATAAACTTAAAGATGCCCATTTTTGTGGAAATTCCCTTATGTAAATGAAAGCAAATCCAAATATTTATGCGAAATAGTGTCAGAGGTTTGAGCGTCGCCGCAGATAAACGACGTGAAGTAAAGCTCTTGATGGAATTTGCCATTTGAAATAAGCTCAAACAGTAAAATTTATATGTCGCGTGAACACTTTTGTGTGACACAACTTATTTGCATATATAGATTTTTAGACATACGAGTATGTACATAGATTGTCGCAGCTCTGTACATATGTACATACATATATTTAAGCTCGTACTCATCTCTACTTCCCACGCTTGCTAAAGTCCGCACGGCGAATGTTGCCGCAATGCACGCGACATTCATTGTAAATATTTGTGTATGACATTTTGACACATATTGAAATTCACTTTTTGAATCCAAGCGCAGCACTACCACTTTATACAAAATCAAACCTTACATTAGAGTGTGTCAATTTTTGAAACGCTTATATCTACGTGTGTGTAAGTAAGGATGGTTCGGAGAGAAAGCCTCATCAATTGGTAATAAGAATAAGCTTGAACCTTTATACGAATCCAAACTCGAACCAGTTGGAATTCGATCTCGTCGGTACACCCTAATGTAGGTACAGATTTATGCGCAACTACGTACGTGTTTAGGATTAACCAAAGTAGGCATTTACGTCTAAAACCCGGCAAACATTTGCAGCTGCATTCATATGTAAGCATGTCCGTAAGCAAGAGAAGGAGTATTAGTGCTCGCTTTTGTTGTTGCCTAATTCAATGCTTAAAACAATGGTAAGCTTTTTCACCTGTTAACCCATTACAATCCAAACGGTATTAAAGCCTATGCTGGTTATGTACATAATTATGTCTGTGTGTATGTACATCTGTAGGTAGGCAAGCAGTGCAGAGCACAAACTATTGGTTACTTATATGCTCCATTGAATGCTATTAGGCGTGTGGCCAGCGTACACACTGCCATTGCCATTAAAATTGTAGTGGCAAATATGTATGCAGTACATACATACATACATAAGTAATAGGATCTATCAGTGCAATAGAAACGCTGTTTAAGCGACATAAGCTACGGTTATTTCATTCGTTTGTTTTATTTGCATTGCATGCTATTTTAATTCGCAATCAGCTTATAAAATATTTGGAAGATATAGTTTATGATTTCGAAAGCCAAAGTGTGGCTTTTCATAGGGAAATGAGGAAGCCAATCGCGCCATGCCTCAGAGCCAACAGCGCTTGCCACCAATAACACATATATGTATACCATCTCGTTCTCCGAATAGAACAATTTTGAACATTTAGGAAACACGGTCGTCAGAATCTGAACCAAATGAATAAATACAATTTGAGCAAAACGGTCACATAGCACCTGAGCCAAATCTACATATATACATATATATAAAAATGGTGGGAAAAAATGTATAGTAACTCATCAATTGAGAACGGCTGGACCGATTTGGCTCAAATTTTTTTTCAGTTCTTCGTAATTGCTAGGAGAAAAGGTTTTTACGAAAGAAAAATTGATGAATTACTATACATTTTTGACACCATTTGACAAAGTCACATGCTTTAGGCGAGATGGCGTCCAAAGTACTCAACCGATTTTTATGAAATGTTCAGCATAGGCTACATTAATTTTTGGGAAAGTGGGCGGTACCACGACCCAGGCTATATCAAATTTTAATTCTTCATAACTCTGAACATATTTAATCTAAATTAATGATTTTTGGATATGTGTGTCCTTCGGTCATGATTTATATAATTTTGGAAAAGTGGGCGGTGCCACGATCAAATTTTTTGTGTTTTGTTTGCACTTCAATAATGTCAAAAGTTCATAGTCGATCTCTTTTAAACTTTCCAAATACGTTAAAAGCTTTGTTTGGTATGACCGAAGCTATATATGTGCATTTTTTGAAAAGTATGCAGTTCCAAGCCTATAAGCTAAGTAATATTTAAATTCTTTATATCCCTGAATATATTTGCTTTAGTGAAATTTTAACGTACATATGTACATACATATGTATGTTAATGAATGCACCTCATTTTTTTTTTGCTTGTATTGCAATTTATACATATCTGGAGTATTAAAGTGTGTACAGCAATATTTAAAGACAGTCTAAATAGAATAGGATAGAACTAAATAAATACTAGCTTTACATCTGCTCAGCAGCGCATATCGGGTTTTATCACACTCATTGAGTTAAAAAGATCCGTTTTTTTGAGTCGGGCATCCAAAAAATTTATTTGTTTATACCAAAGACGGGAAAACCAGAAATATTGTATTTATTTCTAGGGAAGTCACTGGTCAGGCAGTACAAGGTCTGCCGGGTCTGCTAGTAATAAAAGTAAATAAAAAAATCTATATATAAATACGGTATGGCAAATTACGTTGTTATCCCTTTTTAGAGGGGAAAACAACTCGTATTACGGTCAAACCTACATCAAAATGTTCGTATTGAACGTCTGGTTTGCAGAATCGTATACGTTTTTTGTCGCACAGGTGAGAAATATTTGGTAAAAACCGAGGTATTCTGTACATTGTTCGCATAGCGCTTAGGTATGTATAACATGCTGTGTGTGCGCACACAAGTATTCGTTTTTTCTCTTTTAGTGTATGCTCGCTACGAATCGGGTAAGCTGATTTCGGTCACGTGGTAATTACCTCTCACATGTTTTTTTCGGTATATTCAGTGTGTGTGTCAAGCGGAGCAGTTGTGTTCTTATCATTTCGTATTTATATATTTGCCAATTTAGATTTTCGTCCAATTTGGGCGAACGGGGCGACCTCTAGTAATAATAACTTAAAAAACAACTCGCCTGCTCTAAAGCTTAGGCAGACGCCTTTATCTAAAACTGTATCACAGAACTTGAAAATAAAATAAAATAAAATAAAATAAAATAAAATAAAATAAAATAAAATAAAATAAAATAAAATAAAATAAAATAAAATAAAATAAAATAAAATAAAATAAAATAAAATAAAATAAAATAAAATAAAATAAAATAAAATAAAATAAAGTAAAATAAAATAAAATAAGAAAGAATAAAATAAAATGAAATGAAATGAAATAAAATAATTGAGATTTTCTACCAACAATTTGCCGGTGTAAGTAAAATAAAATAAAATAAAATAAAATAAAATCAAACAAATCAAAATAAAATAAAAAAATAAAATAAAATTAAATAAAAAAAAGAAAAGAAAAGAAAAGAAAATAAAATTAAATTAAATTAAATATAATAAAAATAAAATTAAAGAAAATAAATTAATATAAAAAATGCTCAGCAAATAATAAGTGTTAACCGTATTTTGGCTCTGCTTGCACTTTCGCGGTAAGCAACTCCCCCCATCGGTTGTGATAGTTTGCTCATATTGCGAGCGTGTGAATGGGTTCTGCCTTTGCTTACACAAGATCAAAGCAACCCGTTTTCTTCAACATAGCAACATTTGAGTATACAACCAGTAGAGAGTGAAAAATACTCCACGAGCGCGCCAACGGAAGTACTTAAGTACAGTACAAACGGAAGTAAGCGAAATAAAACTAATGTTGAGTACTTCTTGTGCTACAATGTCCAGTGAGAGTGTGCTGGTGGCGGGGGAGCGGAGAGCAAAACTGCCACGCTCAATGAGCTTAGTCGCCAATTCGTTGTTGCTTAATTGGGAGACGCAGTGAGTGTTTGTATGTTGTTTGTGTTTTTCGCATCCACCTACCAATTTTCTACTCAACACTACCATGCCACTTGTAACACAACGGCCTTTTCTTGCTTTGACATGCAAAACGTGCACAGCAACAACAACAACACCAACCATCGACTTTGCTGTTCTAACTTGACTTTGTTTTTGTTTTTGTTTTTGTTGTTACTATTTTGTTTTGTAATTTAAAATTTCTTGTGCTTGTTTCTTTTCGCCTTTCTCTCCTGAATTACAAGTTTCCGCTTGTTTACTAGCCAAATGTAAACAAGCTGGACACCAAACGGAAGCGGGGGCGCGCATCGACAGGAAGCACTACTTGTAGTTGTAGTTGTATGCAGTTTTATTACTGCAGCGAAAATAGTTTTTCCTACTTTCATTTTGTTACATTTTTTGTTGTTTTTTTTTTTTGGGCACAAGCATAAGCGTTAAGTAGAGGCCAAGCAACCGTGCTTCATATTGCAAAATATGTCCAGCCATAGCAGCGTAGGAAACTTGGTGGGAATATCAAAAGAAAACAAATTATATTTGGACTTAGAGCTTTGGCAACGTTTAAGCTGAAATGAATATAGAACAGAAAACAAGTAGCACTACTTGACGAGCTTCTCTTCTCTTTCTCCTTGTGTGCCTTATGACTCGTATAAATATTTTTTCGCTTTGCCAGAGCTGCATGCACTTGAATTGCATTTAAATTTGATAGCTTTGTGGAACAATTGCTTGGCAACAAAAGCTCTAAATTTCTTTGAAAATATGGAAAACAATTATGAAATAAAAACAAGTAGCCGTATAATATATATATACTTAACAACAAATTTAAGGTTTTCTTTCCCTCTGGGTGAGGTAAAAACCGATTTTCATAAAATTGAAAAAAATAAATAAATTTTTAACTTATGTAAGTAGTAACTACATAGGAAAGCGTTTTGAAAAAAAAATTTTTTGGAACAGTCTAATTAATGTACTATACATATGATGCTACCAGCGCCGAATCGGCCTAACCCACAAATTTCAGATTTTAAGATTTTAGGCCTAAGTTGTTCCCCAAACATATAATTATACTATGCAAATCAGCTCGTGCCGCCATCTGCTACCGCTCAAAAGTTGCAGGTGGTTATATACTTTCGCCTTAAATAATTTTCCCAACATACTATAAATAAAGCAATATTATCTAGCAATTCTCACTTCACGTTTTCTCAAAACTATGTTTTGTGGGTTAGGCCGATTTGGCGCTGGTAGCGTCATACATACATATACCTATAGCGTGTACATATGTATATAACATATCGGAAAACTAAATTGGCATTTTTTTATTTTTTTAGTAAATGCATATTTAATTTTTTTTTTTAAAAACAAGAGACAAATAAATTTTTTTTTTAATTTTAAACATAGAAACCACTTTAAAGGCCAAAAGTTTTTAAAAAAAAATGTGTTTCTTGTGTATAACATAAAAATGCATATTTCAATTCTTTTTTTTAAAAAAGAGACACATTTCTATTTTTATTAAAAAATTGTTTTACAGTGTACACTATCGAAAGCTAATGAAAGTACATTTATAATGGTAAATAGGTCTTTGAAGAGTACCCTTCCACAACATTTCTTAGATATTTCGATAACTTACCACGACCACAATTAAAAAAAATTTTTTTTTTTTTTTAATTAGGTTGGGTTTTTATGGTTCAAGAGGGGCTTCTACACTAAAAGAAATTCTGCGATTAATCTCTTAAATGAATTGGCCGCCATTAATAGATTTCTTATACACTGGGTTACAATAAAATAGACTTCAGTAAAGTTTCATTTGTATAGCATACTCATGGGGGTGTAAGTCAATTTTAGTTTTTGTTGCATACTTTTAGGAGTTTAAATACCTTTTTGGGTAGAAAGTGAATTAGTCCTTTCAAACAAATCTCAAAAGTCTTACGCATTCTAGACTTATCACATTTTTGCAGGTTATGTATATATACATATGTATGTATGTATATATAGCATTTGTTAATGAAACATTGTTCGATTGAATTAGAGAATGTATTTTGCGCCTGTTTCTAAGCAACATACTCTCATTAGTAAACTAAGTAATTTTGCTTCAACAAAGATATTTGAAACTCTGAGTAATTCAAATGAAACACAAGCACGTTGCATAGCTAGACGCATCATTTTCCAAGAACTACTTTTACTTAGTTGTGCTCAGCCTGCAGAGATATGTATGTATGTATTTGCTTTCTATGCTTAACCCTAGCTTGTAACACCTTTAACATAATCGGATATGTATGTATGTATGTATGTATGTTGTGCGGTCAGGACTGGTTTGCTTGCTGATATATAGCTCAGAATACTATTCAAATTATTGATTTTACTTTTTAGAATGGAAAACAAATTTAAAATATTTTCGCATTTTGGGTAAAAGTGTTAAAAAATTAAGTGGCTATAGTAAAAAGGTCAGTCTTAAGAAAACAGAGCTAGCTTAAATTTTCTATTAAAAGGAACTGTTAATAAAATTACAAAAAAAATTAAAAAATTATTTTTGCAATTTTTCTCTTAATATAAATTTAAATTTTCAAAAGTTAAAAAATTTTGTTTGAAAAATAATGTCAACTAGTATATCCCGTGGTCGAAATTCGACCACCTTAAATTAGTTTAACTTATTAAATCCTCTGTTCGCATTTTTCTCCAGTACCTAATGCCTAGAGGCATAAATATTGGAGACATTTTTATTGCTGAAAATAATTATTTATAGTTGAGTTATTGAGAATCGCTTTCATAAAAGCTGGTTTACTCTAAAGCCGGGTAATTTGACAACTAACCAAAAAAAATCCGTCCATTAAAGACCAGTAATCATTAATAGGAGATGGCAAAAACGGTACTTAGTAATGTTTGAAAGTCCACCATCAGACCCACCACTCCTTTCATATTCCGTCAATATTTCAATAAACAAAATTAAATTTCATGGGCATATACCAACAACATAGTTAGACTTATAATATATGTATATAATGGTCACATAGAATGATGCCATATCGAACAAAATTGGCGATATGGATTGAAACGAATGAAAGTTCATTTTGAGATTCCGTTAACTTCTTAACATTTGCCGGTTTCCAAATTGTGTTTTTTTTTTGGTATACAGACAGTTTTCTCAATTTTTCTTTTAGTTGTATATTTTTTGAAGTCCGTATAGCGGGAGAATATTACAACTTAGACATATGATGGTTTTCTGGTTTTTTTCGTCAAATTCAACTCGGAAATATTGAAAACACATAACCTAACTGGCCCAATTTAATATTGGGGTATATGTCGACTCTTTTACAAATAAAAATTTTTAGGAAGAAAATAGTTGATGTCTTTAGGAAAATTAACGCAATTTCAAACTATTTCGTGAATATAAAATTGAAGAACTACAAACTGCGTTTTTACTTTTTCCATATTAAATATGATAGATTTCTTAAAAAATATAAATTTATAAATATTGATAAATTGGAATAATTTTTTAGATTTTATTCAAAAAATTTGAGTTTTTCACTCCAAGATAGATGTCATAAACATAATAAACAGAAAAATATTGGATTACAAATATAATAAATTAAAAAAAAATAATATAATAAAAAGTTTTCGTATATTCTAAGGCAAATTCAATTTAGTAAAAAAAAAAAAAAAAACTTTACCTGCCCTGAACACGTTCTTGAACATAAGAACGCACGCATCATAGCCGTCACGCTCACCACCTGCGCCACTGCTGTATGTACAACAAAAAAGTCAAATAGTGTAGTTAACAGTTTTGGGTTTTGGTGAAAACTTTGGTGAATTATTACAAATTAATGAAGCATTTTTTGTTAAATATAATATGCCTATGCAAAGCTCCTGGCCCATGAAAACATATCAAAATATATAATAATTGGAGTTATGCATTGTTTTATGAGATACACTCTGGCAATTGATTGTATGGAAAAAATGTTAGCCTATTAATATATAGATAACATTAAAAAAAAAAAAATAAAAAAATTATTTTTGAAATTTTTTTCGTAATATAAATTCAAATTTTTAAAACTTAAAAAATTTGTTTGAAGAATAATGTCAATACATTAAAAAATTTTTTTCAAATTATTATAAATTTAAATTTTTAAAACTTAAAAAAAAAATTCTAAAATTATTTTTGCAATTTTTCTCTTAATATAAATTTGACTAAGAATTATTTTTTTTTTTTATTTTTTTATTTTTAGCAGCCACAGCTGTTTTAACGACTTTTACTTTTAAAAACATTAATTTTTGAAATATGTACAACAATGCTATTGTGAACGAAAATAGTGAGCTTAAAGCGCCTAAAAGTTTGCAATTAACTACTAGCACAACACAAGTTGCAAGAGAAGCTCGGCGCAAGAATATGCTCTAAGGTTTATGCTGTACAACATTTATTTATTTTGTACCTTACTACATTGAATTTTAATACAAATTGAAGAAAAAAAAAACTAGATATGCGTTGCAATTACATAGGTTGCTGTCTTACTCACAAAAAAAAAAATCTCAAAAGCTCATAGTATATCTCTACCCAACCAATTTGAAATACCAAACTAACGCATTAATTTCATAACTCGTTTGAGGTCTATAAATAAATGGCAATTAAACACTTTAAGCAATTCTAAACGGAGCGTGAAATGGCAAAATAAATTAAAAGCGTTTACAAGAAAAAGCGAAATAAAACATTTTACACAAGTAAAAAAGTAGAGCGCAATGTTTGCGACATGACGCAAAAGCATGTCATGTAAATATGAATTTAAAATATAATATTTTACGAGGACTGGTAGTTAAGTTACTGCAATGTAGAATAACAATGTGTTTTTGAAATTTTGCTGTTCACAAAGAAATTTTCTGAAGTCTCTTCAAATCATACAGAAACATTAAAGAGGGTTCACTTCACTTAAGCTTTATCATCCTATGAGATAACTGTTGAGTAACTCAGTGTCTTGCGAATGTTATAGAACTTTTTCACTGAAATTTCATACTAACTTAATTTTTTGTATGCTTTACGTACTTATTAGTCTCAGCTCGTAAACTAACCAACATGCAACGAGTGAGGGTGGTGGTGGAGATGGCTTAAAAAAATGGCACTGCGTATGTAAAGTGGTTAAAAAGAGTGCAATTAAATTTTAAAATTTGTTGACCGCAACGTGCTGAGCATGCAAATGAATTTATAAATTGGACAATGCAAAGCTGGCTCAAGCTAAAAGGTTGCATGCATTGCAAAGAGACGGTTGAAAGGGGCGGTGAAAATGAACTTTATATACCAGGCGGTGAATTTTAACCAAAAATGGCGTAATATTTTCAAGTTTACGCAATTTTAGTAAGAAGAAAAACAACTAAATATTTTACTTTTTATACTGATTAACATATAATAATAAAAAGAACAAAAAAAATTTAGAAAAACTATTACTTTACAGCCCGATTTTTTTTAACCACTCTAAAACTAACCACAAAATCTTCATATATTTAGCAACAATCATTTAAAGTATTTGTATTAAAAGTACTTTTTTGATTTCTTTTTAGTTTCAGCTAAGTGGGAAAACAGTTAAAATCCTCTAAGTGGCAACACATTTATAAGCGAGCTTAGATTGTAAGAGATAACTCAAAAATGAACAATTCTTCATAGCTAAAACTTGTTTGCAACAGCTGGCAACCCTAAATTGAAGGTCGCAATACAGGCTGGTAACTCTACCTTGAATTTTTTTTGTTGAAATATGACGTAAAATACCCATCATTTGATACCAATATTTGCACATTGCACTTAAGTTTTTAAAAAATATGTAAACAGGTGGCAGCCTTGTTAGCAGCTCCTTATGGCAACACTTAGAATTGTGTTCACAATAATAGTAGCGAAATTAAATTGGATATTTAAGCTGTGTTTTTAGTAATTTTCATTTAAAATATAGCAAAATCTATAACAGCAACCACATAACAAGAAATTTCAAAGTTCAGAAAAGTTAATTAAACTTTCAAAAAATTTTATCAGAATTGGAATTTTTTTTTTTGTTTTTGGAAATTTTTTTTAGAAGATGTGTAAATTAGAAGTAGCTCAACATTTTTTCTAAATTTTTAGAATATTTATTTTTTTTTTTTTGCTGTCTGAGTAAAACCATTTTGTTTCCAATCACAGCTGGGTATAAAACATGCCAAAAGTTGAATTTGGCTAAATAACCTAAAAGCATTTACCACGGCAAGCACGCAAATATACGTGAAATAAGGGTATCCTACCCACCCACAACTTTTTTTAATATCGATAATCTCGAAAGCTATAAATTCTTTGCTTAATTATGAGGCTGAAAAGACTCACATCTACTGGAAAAATTTAAATTGCGGAAGAATGAAAGCTTTTTGTTTTTTACGTTTCCGAAAAGTATTCAAGCAAATAAATGAAAAGAAAAAATATCTTATCAACTCGCTAGCCCTTGACAGCTGGGTCTACACAACGATCTCTGCTTCTATTTCTTCTTCTTTCTCACCGCCTTCAGCTTATCAATATATAGCTCTTTTCTTATAACTATGTCCACTATTTAAAATTGTTACTTTTCAATTTGATACAGAAAACCCTTTAACGGCCAATACACATAGAAGCAGCATGTGCAACGAATATCCCATTAAAAACACTCGCGTTAACGGCAATAACCAATAGCGATTGCCAATAGCAACTCAGCATGTAGGCGCCTTTGTCAGCATAAGCGAACGATTTGCATATTCAATTGTTCTCGGGTATTTCGTATAAGTTATGTAGGTACATTAGACGGGGTGGAGAAATAATTTTTAATTAATTACGACATTAAAAGTATACGAACAATTCAATTGATTACTTATTTTCTCGGTCTGTACACTTTTAAATTTAAATTCGACTGTAAATGAGCTCAATCCCAAAAAAAATAATATCAAAATATTTAAACAAAACAAAAAAAAAATGTATGTTTCAGCCTATCGTACATATATATGTATGTACATAGTATATACAGAACAGCCAATACCGAAATATTTAATAAGGGAGATATGTTTTGTTGTTGATGAATCTTTTTACTTGAAATTTATTAGCGTCTACAGTTTTTTAACAAAACTATAAATAATTTTCAATCAATTCACGCCCTATAGCAATTGTTTCAATAAAGCCAAAAGTAACGCTGCTCTAGTGCTTTAAGATATTGCCACTGAGTTGGTGATATTTACTACTCGCCTTATAGTTGCCACATTTGTTGAACTACCGGACGTAATTCATGCTGATAAAATGATAGTCAGCTGCATTGAAAATACATTTTTATAATATAAATTAATATACATATACATATATCTAAGTACATACATACATACGTGATTTTATGTATTTATTACCTTTGGCAATGCTCTTTATTACTGTTCAGACACACAAACATTACATTCAACAACGGTTTGGGGTTATCGTTTGTTACCACAATGGCTATTGTTTCCATTTTACATATGAATGAATGGGAATTATTTCTACCAATACATTAGGCTGCTTCGAAAAAGAAACCAAATTTTTAAATGTATTGATATTATTTACAAAAAAAATTTATTAGTTAAAACAAAATAAATAAAATAAATTGAATGAAAATAAACTAAAATAAAAAAAAAACTTAAATAAAACAAAATAAATAAATAAAACGGAATGAAAATAAAATAAAATAAAATAAAATAAAATAAAATAAAATAAAATAAAATAAAATAAAATAAAATAAAATAAAATAAAATAAAATAAAATAAAATAAAATAAAATAAAATAAAATAAAATAAAATAAAATAAAATAAAATAAAATAAAATAAAGTAAAATAAAATAAAATAAAATAAAATAAAATAAAATAAAATAAAATTAAATTAAATTAAATTAAGTTAAATAAAATAAAATAAAATAAAATAAAATAAAATAAAATAAATTAAAATAAAATAAAATGAAAGAAATAAAATAAAATAAAATAAAATAAAACAATTCCGTTTGCAATCAATATACTTAAACATTTTTTTTTTCAAACCACTCTAATATGCATGCCAACACCCACCACATGCATATCCACTGAAAGTAGCAATCTCAGCAAGTTGCTACATTGCCACATTTCATTTCTTACCGCCGTTAAAAAATTTTTTATTACCATTCCAATGGCACATTTCATTGTAATTGAGTTGCAATTGTTCAATTTTTATTTAAAGTTTTTTTTTGTATAAAATTGCATTTGTTGCTATTTCAACTGAACTGAACTTTTGTATCGCTTATACGCCAGTTTGCAGTTCAGCTTGTTGCAACATGCTGTTGCAATGACAATGACAAAAGTATAGATTACGCCAATGCATCCGTTTCATATGCGAACCGCATCAACATCCGTTGCAAGGTTAAAGTGTTAAGAAAAACAACATTAAAATAAACAATAACAACAACAGTGGTTACAACAGCAGACAAACAGTGGTAGTCAAAGTGAAATTGGTTGGCAATTAAATAAATAAATATATGGATATGGAAAATGTGAGTCGTGTGCGTGTGCGTGTGGGTGTGGGTGTTGGTGTCTTTTTTGCATTGAACATTTACAATCAGGATGTCATTACACTTCCGTCATAGCTGCAGTTTTTTTTTATTGTTGACTGGCTGCGTTTTCTCTACTCTGATTTCTTAAATGAACTGACAATTAAATTGTTGAAATAAATAATAAAACGCTTCTGCAATTAACAGTCAGTTTTACAAAGGCAAGAAAATTACTTTTTTAATTTTTCTAGAAAAAGTGAGAGACATTAAATGTAAAATTAAATTAAATTTTATGAAATGCAAATGCTCACAAAAATTTTAAAATAAAATTTATGTTTCTACATGAAATGTTTTCGTACAACTTTTTGAAAATGAATGGCCTCAAAATACCTCAACTCCTACTGCTTCTGAGTCGCTTTTAAAATTTATTAATAATTTGATATATTTTTTAGTAAATGTTTTGAAAAACAATTAATTTCAGTGAATTTGTGAAAACGAATAAAAACAATCTTGAAGTTAGAGTTAAGAAAAAAATTTGTATAAAATCTTCTCAGAAAATTATTTAAACGAAAACTCACAAAAAAAATAAAACAACTTGTTGCGAGGAAGTAGTGCTTAAGAGGAAGAAAATACCCTCAAAAGGTATTCCATCTTCCACTAAAGTAGTAATCCCCCTTATACAAATATTTCTTACAAATTATCCTGATAAGCACGTCGACATCTTTCGAAAATTCAACTTCCAAAAAACACCATATGGCACATTAGGATTTAATTCAAGTCAAAAAATTGTAAGTTGTTGTGCGCTCTCGTAGATATTTACACACATACACTGAAGCTTTTCAGCTTATGCGTGAAGAGTTTTCCATGTATAGATGTATTATTAAGGTGACTCGACATAAAAAGTTAAGTACCACATCAAAATTTACATGAATTTAGCAGTATCTTATCACAATTTGAAGCTAAAACTCGAGTAAACTATAATATAAATGCTAAAGTTTAGGGAACTGTCCCACATTACGCCTGCACTATTCATCTAAGGCAGACATGGGCGTTTTGACTCATATGAGCAGTTACTCTCAGCACACGTATTCTTACGCTCTTATTTCAGTCGATATTGAGAGCGAAAAAACCAGTTTTGCACTGTGGGATAATGAATTGGTTTTCCTGCCAGTCGCGCTGCAGACAGCAACGAGGTAACATAGATGGTCGGTATGTTGATGTTTTTTTATGCCCTAGTATATTTTTGCCCCATTTGAAATGTATAACATATATAAAATGTTATAATTCATTGATGACTGCCAATTTTTCTCTAATACACCAACACAGATACCAGACCTACATAGCCGTTGTTGTGTGAGCAGACATGTCATGCATGTTACGATTCGTGTGATCGGCCTAAATGTGAGTGCGCAGAGTTGGTAGTGGACCAATAAAAAACAAGTATTCACAACATAGCGCCACGAACGTCTCAAATGAAATGTATCGCTTTCCGGTTTAAATATAATTTTTGTAACGAAAAATAGAAATTTCGAAATTTACAAATTCGAACTCGAAAGTGAAATTCGTTAAATTTTAATCCCACAGTAACTCGGATTTTTCGAAAAGAGAGTATACGAGTAAACCTAATTAGAAACTAAATAATGGAATACCGTGAATATTTCTAATATTAAAATCCCGAAAATTTGTTTCAATAGCAAATAAAATACTTAAATTGTTAAGTTACATCCCTAATATATTAATAAATATATATGCATGTAAATATTTGTATAGTAACCGCACATAGCGCATTATAATTATTGTTCTCATTGTCATTTTATGCTCGTTGCTTGTCATTATCGCTTTTCAGTTTCACTGTTATCAACGATTATTCTTGCCTGCAGACAATGGTGCATCAGCAGGGAATCAACAACGAATAATACGACAAAATACGCGAAAAATACTAAATAAATGACAATACAATTTAAATTAAAAAAAAAAAAAAAAAAATACGGTAATCCGAAAATAACCGGCAAGTGAAAAGCAAATTACAAGGAAATTATAATATACAAGCACAAGAAGAATGCAAAACAAATACAAAAGTAATAATAATAATAATTATATCAACTACAAAAACAACGAACATCAATACAAATACTGACATTACAAGTAATCATCGCATGCACTTAAATGAAATTGATACAGATTTTGTTGAATCGTGCGAAATGAACAAAATCGAAAATCATCCGGAAAATGTGTACCAACAAAAGGTTTATGCATAATTGCATTGACATCAGATGGAACAGTTTAAAAAGTTGAAGGTTGAGAAAAATGTAGGCAAATATGTATGTAAGTAGGACTTTGCGATCGTACGCACGCTCATGTAGTAGATGGTTCCTTTACTGTTATCTTATCATACCATATACGATATTACGATCCTGAGCCCGCTACACGTATTCATCACTCTAAAAGAAATATGGTTTCTGAGGTTTTAAATTTGAAACAGCTTAAGGCAAGTTCTAAGATTTGCCTACCATCCTGTATCATATAATTTTTTTTTTAATTTTTTTTTTTATTTTATATTATTTCATTTTATTTTATTTTATAAAGTTTTTTTTTATTTTTTTATTTTTATTTTTTTTTTAATATTTTTGTTTGGTTTATTTGTTTTGTTTATTTTATTTTATTTTATTTCATTTTATTTTATTTTATTTTATTGTTGGATTTTTGCGGTCTATTTTGTTTACATATTTGTAAGTTTTTGCAAGCTCGAGACCAAATAAACAATAATTCGTAATGAATTTAATTGTCAGTTTTTTTGGGAAAAATTGATAATTGGAGAAAAATTACAAAGGAAAAATCAACAGCGATGGATAGGATTACATGTTTCAGAGTTTCCAGGCTCATCATCAGATCCCTTTTCGGACACGGATTCGAACTCGTGTCTGCACCAAAGCCGCTGTTAGAAAATTCCAACACTAAGCAATGATGCCCTGTGACGTCACAATGCACTTATCTCCACTTCAATTAATTCCCTTTTGTTTGTTTGTTCTTGCCAACTGTATACACAAAATTTCTTAAGACATGCAGCCTATATGTTATGATGTGTGTTGGACTTGTTGTTTGTACATATTTACATATGTACGTAAACCCGTGCTATGGTTTCAATGTATTTTGTTGTTGGATTTTTGCGGTCTATTTTGTTTACATATTTGTAAGTTTTTGCAAGCTCGAGACCAAATAAACAATAATTCGTAATGAATTTAATTGTCAGTTTTTTTGGGAAAAATTGATAATTGGAGAAAAATTACAAAGGAAAAATCAACAGCGATGGATAGGATTACATGTTTCAGAGTTTCCAGGCTCATCATCAGATCCCTTTTCGGACACGGATTCGAACTCGTGTCTGCACCAAAGCCGCTGTTAGAAAATTCCAACACTAAGCAATGATGCCCTGTGACGTCACAATGCACTTATCTCCACTTCAATTAATTCCCTTTTGTTTGTTTGTTCTTGCCAACTGTATACACAAAATTTCTTAAGACATGCAGCCTATATGTTATGATGTGTGTTGGACTTGTTGTTTGTACATATTTACATATGTACGTAAACCCGTGCTATGGTTTCAATGTATTTTGTTGTTGGATTTTTGCGGTCTATTTTGTTTACATATTTGTAAGTTTTTGCAAGCTCGAGACCAAATAAACAATAATTCGTAATGAATTTAATTGTCAGTTTTTTTGGGAAAAATTGATAATTGGAGAAAAACTGACAATTAAATTCATTACGAATTATTGTTTATTTGGTCTCGAGCTTGCAAAAACTTACAAATTATTTTATTTTATTTTATTTTAATTTATTTTATTTTATTTTATTTTATTTTATTTTATTTTATTTTATTTTATTTTATTTTATTTTATTTTATTTTATTTTATTTTATTTTATTTTATTTTATTTTATTTTATTTTATTTTATTTTATTTTATTTTATTTTATTTTATTTTATTTTATTTTATTTTAATTATTTTATTTTATTTTATTCTAGTTTATTTTATGTTATTTGATATTATTTTATTTTATTTTATTTTATGTTATTTTAAGTGCGCATGATTCTTCTACAATATCTAACTTCCTCTTACGAAACTAATTATTTTTAAGTTAATAATCTTAACACATTTATCATTAGCAAAGAATTCTTTAATGTTTTTTTTTTACTTGAAGATAACAAAAAAACCATAAATCGCCACGACTATTCGCACAAAAGTAAATGATACTGTAATTAAAAGAAAGCAAACTGATGCGAAAATCACTGCAACAGAGGAAACAGATTGCTTGATGTTTTGTGAGTCTTAAGTAATTACTTAATGACAGTAATTTTTTTTACAAATAAGCAGAGCGGACAAGAAAACGCATACATATAATCTACCCTTGCTGGACTAATGAGTACTGTTTTCTATGCTTGTACGAAAAACAACAACAAGAAGGCAAAGAGTAGTTAATTTAAAATGTATTTTGTTCAATAGTCCGGGTTTTTATTTAATGTATCTTTTTTTTATCTTTTTCATTGTTGTTGGGAAATAGAACAAACAGAAGTATAAAAAAAATTCGCACATGACTTTCTGCTGAGATAGGAATAATGATTGGTTACTGCACCTAGAAAGCCGAGCACCGCAGTTCGTTACATTAACCTGTAAGTATTTGTTGTTATTCAATTTGTCTAAAAAAATAAATATCAAATGCAAAAATAGGAAAGTTCTATAGTATTTTAAGGCAATTTACATTAACTGTTAATATGAGTATTATACAATATTAATTACAACAATACAAAGTGAACTATGCAATGGCGCTGCGCCGGATACATTTTAATTATTCATAAATTAATTTATTTTAAAAATTGCTCATGCATTTATAAATAATAATATCAGCTTACATTTGCATCACTAATTTACATAAACATTGTTTTCATACATTTACTTTAATTTATATTTCAATAATGAATTATTTTACAAAGAATTTAATTAAATGCGACGAACTCCAGTGGAAATAATTTAATTCGTTTAAAAAAGCACACTCTACTCAACAAATAAAGAAATACTTGGCAATTTTAGGAATCTTATTATTATAGTTACATTGCCTGAACTTTGTTTGTTCCGAATGTTCTCAAGTGTTTTTGTAACTAGGTACAGATTATATAAAAATCCACCAAAAGAAGTTTGAGTTTTCTAATTCAGCTTAAATTCGAAGAAAATGATACCAACAATTTAATTTAATTAAATTTATTTGTCAAGTCTTCGAAGCCGTAGTCAATCGGAAATGTTAGCAACAAATTTAAAATTTAAAAATTTAATTTTAAAAATTTAAACCATTATTCAATCACTGCGTGTAAAATAAAATAAGTAAAATTAATTTTTTTAAGCTGGCACGTGAAGCAGTCTGTTTGCTTGGAATGCTTTTTGTTATTGTAGAAAGTTTTATACACAGATTTCTTTGCTGTCTTACTTTAAGGAAATCTTGGTCTTAAACCTAAGAAATCCATTATAAATATGTGTGTGTGGCTTAAGGTGAGTGTGACGCTTTAAAGCGACTCGTTGGTTGTTATCCGTAAATGCGCCTCTGCCAAGTAAGCGTTTATTTTATTTTATTATTTTATTTTATGTTATTTTATTTTATTTCATTTTATTTTATTTTATTTTATTTTATTTTATTTTATTTTATTTTATTTTATTTTATTTTATTTTCTTTTATTTTATTTTATTTTATTTTATTTTATTTTATTTTATTTTATTTTATTTTATTTTATTTTATTTTATTTTATTTTATTTTATTTTATTTTATTTTATTTTATTTTATTTTATTTTATTTTATTTTATTTTATTTTATATTATTTTATTTTATTTTATTTTATTTTATTTTATTTTATTTTATTTTATTTTATTTTATTTTATTTTATTTTATTTTATTTTATTTTATTTTATTTTATTTTATTTTATTTTATTTTATTTTATTTTATTTTATTTTATTTTATTTTATTTTATTTTATTTTATTTTATTTTATTTTATTTTATTTTATTTTATTTTATTTTATTTTATTTTATTTTATTTTATTTTATTTTATTTTATTTTGTCGGAGGGGGCAACCCCTTTCTCGTTGATTGACTACAATTCATTTAAATTTACCACCATTATAAATTTAATGATTTTTTGTAAATTTTAATTTTCCTTTTATTTTTGGAGCAATTAAACAATTAATCAAACTAACTTCAATCACATTGCAAAAAAGACACTGGACATGTCAGTAAATACTGCATCAAAGAGTTTCCAATTATCCACAGCTGTCACGTCAATGCACTTTGTGATTATTATCTTTCTTTTTTATATTTTGCTAGTTTAAATGGATTCAAAGAATATATTGCAAATTTTCAAATTCAAATTATTACGATAAAGTTATGTACAAATACACATGCATACCTATTTGTAATATAAAAACCTAGTAAGTAAAAAGCATTTAGCGCACAAATTGCTCGATAACTCTGCAAGCATTCGAGTTACGGAAACAGGGAATGTCTAACATTTTAAATTAGACAATCCGTAATTTAACTATGAAAATTTCGTTTAATGTTCTTCATCATCTTTTGAGTGATACGCGAACAAACATACAAACAAGCAGACAAAAATTCTAAAAATTGTTGTTTTATGAGGAAAATCCTAAGAACAACTCAACAAGCACACATAGCAGGTTGACAACGAACCTCAATACTATGTTCACGCTCAGCCGCATTCGCAGCTTTAAAGATTTCCAACTTATTTGAAGTGGTTTATGAGCCTTTCTAATATACATACATACATACTTGTACATAATATATATATATATATATATGGCGCGATATACAACAGTTATATCATCAACCTCCTAGGAGATTTTTGCGCCAAGCTTCTCTTCCAATTTGTGGTGTGCCGCTTTGAAATTTTTTCCTACAAATTGGCGGGACCTACGGTTTTTTCGCCGACTCCGAACGGCATCTACAAAGCAGATGAATTTTTGCTGAGAAGCCTTTCATGGCAGAAATACACTCGGAGAGTTTGCCAAACCACTGCCGAGGGGCGACCCCGTTTTGAAAAACTTTTTCAAACCACTTTTTGATGTAACCTGTACCAGGGCTTGAACCCGGACCTTCGGTGTGGTAGGCCGACAACACTACCTCCACACCACGGTGGCCGCCCATAATTGCCATTTGCATAAAACAAAGTAATTAAAATTGATGTGTAGTTAAATGCGTAGAAGTACAAAAGTATAGCAATTTTAACTTAATTTGCATATTTTATTTTAGTTTTAATTGATATGGTTTTTTTATGGTTTGACGTGTATTTTTCCATTGTTCGCTATGCGTTAATTTTCTTTTGTTGCTTTTATGTTTGCGCACAATTTGACTGCAATTGACATGGGGAAATCGATTTGTTGAAATGGTTATTTTTTTTTAGAAGATTTAATTTTTGATATCAGTAGTTAAATTTTAATTAGAAGTTTCGTTAAAAAAATTAAAAAAAAAATGTTTCTCTCTTTTGCATACAATACTTTTTTTTAAGTGAAAATATAATTTGATTGAACTACATACATATGTATCTAAATTTATTTAAAAAAATTTGAATTCAAAATTTCTTAAGAAAAAGCTTGTTATTTTTTGTGCTGGTTGATTTCTGAGACTATTGTTTGGGAACACATTCAACATTCAACTCAATATTATATTCCCAGAGAAATATAATTTTTTTTTCAATTAAAATGTTCTTACACTTCAATACTAACGAAAGTAAACTCCGAAAGTTTGCCTACAATAACAATAAAAGTTATCACAAACAGCTTTTAAAATTAATTAATTTATTAATTATAAACATTTTTTTTTATTTGTTTTTATTTTTTTATATTTTTTGTATGACCTTATTTTCGTCTTACCTACATTCCTAAAGTTTATGAAATAATAACACTTATGAAAACATATGTATACCTATAATAATTTAAATAATAAAGTGGGTACAGTTTATGACCTTTGGCCCTTTTCGACAGCATCTAATGAACATGTGTAAAATAAATTTCTTATTCTCATAAATAGAGTTAGTTAGAAATGTTATTAAAGTTGTTAATTACTGTTGTTTATTTTATCGTTACAATGTTGATGTTGCATTTTAATTATTGTTGTTATTTTAAAATTAAAATTACATTTTAAATATTTATAATGTCCACAAGCTACAGTTAGTTAAGTTTGAAATATGTATGTGTTATTGTCGCGTGTTGCGACTATATCATGTGCGTTGGTGTGTGTGTGTGTGCTTAACAGTGTATAAATGTACTGTTCTTAGTACCCTCCTGGCACTTAAGTAGTTCATTCTAAGCATGTTACCTTAAATAATGTCCAAGTTGTCACTCAGGAAGATATACAAACTTTACTTCATACCGCTTAAAGTTTCTGTGCCTAGACTGGAAATTGTTGGAATCATAAATTTGATAAAATCATACCTAAAACTAAGGAAGAAAGCGATTACAACCCCTGTCACGTTTCAGTTTTGGCTCGGGTATCTTCGGCGTAATTCGCAATATAAATATAAAACTTTGACTGAATTTGACTTAATGTCACTATCAGATGACATTGAGCATTATCATTTGTTTTCAATATATGAATTGAGTAGTCATTCTCATACCTATCTGATGCCCATTACCTTCATGAATAAACAGTAAGCCATTAAAGCTTACCAAAAAACACTCGAAAAGTGCATAACTTACTTCGCAACTGTCATTGCTCAATGCAATCGCGTAGCAGTATTGGATAAACTGCGGCAGGAAGTTAAATAGCTTTTCAAACAGACAGATCAGCAATAACGGTGGAAACTTAAAAGCATGTATGTGATATTTATGGTGGAGTTGCAGGCTTATGAACGTCCATATGTACTTATAAGTACCCAGTGGAAAAAATATGTAAAATAAAATAAAATAAAATAAAATAAAATAAAATAAAATCAAATAAAATAAAATAAAATAAAATAAAATAAAATAAAATAAAATAAAATAAAATAAAATTAAATAAAATAAAATAAAATAAAATAAAAAAAAAAAAAATAAAATAAAATAAAATAAAATAAAATAAAATAAAATAAAATAAAATAAAATGAAATAAAATGAAATAAAATAAAATAAAATAAAATAAAATAAAATAAAATAAAATAAAATAAAATAAAATAAAATAAAATAAAATAAAATAAAATAAAATAAAATAAAATAAAATGAATTAAAATAAAATAAAAATAAAATAAAATAAAATAAAATAAAATGAAAGGAATAAGATAACATAAAATAAAATAAAACAAAATAAAATAAAATAAAATAAAATAAAATAAAATAAAATAAAAGAAAAGAAAAGAAAATAAAATAAAATAAAATAAAATAAAATA
>OX608079.1:5878216-6048216 GCA_951509765.1 Sphenella marginata | reverse complement strand
TTTTATTTCGGTATCCAATAAAATTTCACTACTATAATATTAAACACTACTGTATATTAAATAGAACTTTCTAAAAAAATATTTTTATTTTATCGATAGTTATTCAGGGCATACTTGCAGTTTCTCTGAAAATGTCTCCTTAAAACTTGTGGTGAAAATTTCTGTTCCGTCTCGATATATTGCTTTACATAAGACCTCCTCCCCCAGTTGCTATCCTAGATCACCAACTATGTATATCTACTCACATCCATATCTTTTGGCAAACAATGTTTTTGCTCTGTTTGAGTAAATAATCGCCTTATTCCATGCCATTTGTCACTTTTGTTTGTCTAACTTGAAATTGAATAGCTTAAGACTTTTAAGCTCACCTAAAGCCAACATCGCACTACATAAATTAACACCTTAAGTTGCGTGCAACATTGATGCCGTTGGAGCAACACAATTGTATACATCCATGCACGTAGCTGAACGAACATAATGGTGATGCGTGTTTGCGGTTTATGGTTTTGTTGTTGTTATTTCCGTGGACTTGCATTATATGTATGCTTTTCGTAAACATGCATATACATACATATGTGGCACGTGTTTGTTGTTGTTTTTGTTTTATTTGCACCTAAGTTTGGAGGCTTACACGTGTTCGTGGCTTGATAATTGCCTTAAGTTGCGCCGCCTGCACACAATCAATATTGAGCATGAAAGGTGGTACGTTGCGTATACACAACATTTACAATTGCACTTGCCGATTTGATTACAAACATCAAGCTGACTGCTCATGCTCATACGTATCATAAACATATGACGCCCATCACGCGATTAGGAGTTGGCAGTCTTCGTGTTTTTGTGGTATTACACTGGACTAACACAGCAAAGGTAACAGAGGAAGGGGGCAAGGTATTATTATGGGCATCTGGCGGTGGAAGAAGAGGAAGAAGAAGACCACCACCCAGATTGAAAAAATACGAGAAGGGCTTTCCATACTTTTTCGGCATCAATTTTCGGAATAAGTCTTAAATTTTTTCGAGATCATTTTGGAGCTGGTTTCGGGGCCAATTTGGGGAATGCTTTTGAGATCATTTATGCACTTTTTCGGGATTGGTCCTACATTTTTTCGATATCTTTTTGAAACTGGTTTCGGGGCCATTTTGATGTTTTTTTTTGTAATTTTTTCGGATAATTTCGGGAAAGTCCTAGATTTTTTTCGAGATCATTTCGGGAATACTTTTGAGATCATTTATCGACTTTTTCGGGATTAGTCTTAAATTTTTTCGAAATCATTTTGAAACTGGTTTCGGGACCATTTTGAGGCTTTTTCGTAATTTTTTGCGGATAATTTCGGGAAAGTCCTAGATTTTTTTAGAGATAATTTCGGGAATGCTTTTGAGATCATTTATGGACTTCTTCGGGATTGGTCCTACATTTTTTCGCTATCATTTTGAAACTGGTTTCGGGGCCATTTTGAAGTTTTTTTTGTAATTTTTAAGGATAATTTCGTGATGATTTTTGGGATAATTTTTTATCTATTTTGTGATGGAAGAGGAAAATGGGCCGCAAAAATTTAAATAAAAATATTCCGAAAAGGTACCGCCAAGAGTCCCGAAATTATTCCGAAAAGGTCCCCGAACTATTATAACTATAATCCCGAAATAACCCTGAAATGGTCCCGAAAATTCGGGAAAATAATTTTTGCAGGACAATTTCGGGATGATTTTTGGTGCATCTAACTTTTTATCTATTTTGTGATGATCCCGAAAAATTCCCGAAAAAATTAAAAAAAAAATATCCCGAAACGATCCTGCAAAGCATCCCGAAATGATTCCGAACAAGTTCCAAAACAATCCCAACGATAATCCCGAAATAAGATTGAAATGGTGGCGAAAAAGTTAAGAAAACAATTATGAACTTCGATGCAATGTCGACTTTGGTCTTAGAAAGAAAAAAATAATGTGTTTTAAACCTTTTTATTTCAAATAATTTCCATCTTTTTTCCCCCACACTTTGGGCTTCAAAGCAAACTAACAGTCCTCGTACTCCAGCGCAGTTATAACTCAGTCTCAGCATGCTAAAGGATACATAAAATATGTTCGCTTATAATTCAATACCCAGTGCTGCCAAGTCGCCTTTGTGCCCAGTGTCACCAAAGCAATTTATCATGTTAGAGCGCTATTGAAGCGCATTTTCTTCAACTAAACGGAAATATATTAAAGTAAAATGATTGGAAAAAAGAGACAAAACTAAATTATATCAAATCGTGGTGGGTGTTAATGTGACCAACAAACAATGGCGTAAGTAGCAGCGGCATGAAGAGCGTCGAAGAAGAGCAGAAAAATATATTTTGTGCCACATTGCAATTTCACATTATTTATAGCCATTTATTAGGCTAGAGGGAATATGCCATGATGTTATTACATACTTTGTCCAAACATATTCCATAACTCGTATACCATGACATGCTCGCTACATACATACTCGTACATATGTATCTATGTACGTAGCTATGTCCACTCGCATATAAAGAGAGAGAAAATATTTTAAGTTTTGAAATCGAAAAAATCAATGTTGAGCTGATATCAAATACAAACAAATAGTTTAACTGACAAAAACTGTTATGAGCTATGATCTATGATCTCTATGGGAAACATGGATATATCCCACCACCAAACCAGAATCCTCTATAAAATGAGTTGAGGAACCTGCACATTTTCATTTCAACCGCAGTTATTGGAGCCGCAACAATATTATAATTTCCACCATAGAGATAAAAAAAAGTTGTTTAGAGATAACTATTTAATATACATACATACATATGTATATTACATATCTAAAAATCAAAATAACGTTTTTTATTAATTTTTGCGCTCAAATGTTGTTGTATCTATGTATCTAATAAATACATAAAAATCACTCTGACTTCAATTAATAAATTTATATAAAAATATTCCCTTTGTTTGTTTTACTTGTTTCACACATCACTAGTTAACGGTGTTGTAGTTCATGACACTTCTATGATTAAATTGTGGTATTTTGAATTTAATATTTACCACAACCAAAACTTTGCGGCTGAACCATTGAAGTTTTGCCTCGAACATATCGTTTAAGTCTCCACAAACAAATTAATGAAAACGCGTTAGTTAACATCAGATGTTCATTAAAATTATTATATGAATTGTATCTAAACCAAGTAGAAGAAATTTGTAGCACTGATTTAGGCGCTTTAATCTAGTGAAAAGAGAACCAGTAGTGAGGCTGTGCTTAATGTTTTTTTGGCAGCTACTGGAACCGAATTTGAACAATATTTTTGTGATTCCGAATTTGCTAATAGCGCTGAGTCACTTTATAAATATAAAAATTGACAGCAGAACCCAAAATCTGTAAAAACATTTAAATACTTATTTATTTAACAAAATTTTTTTCAGAAACTATTCAATTTAATATTAATTCCCATTATAAAAAAATCAAAAAAACAAAAAAAAAAAAATATAGATAAAAAAAACATCGAAAAATTGTAATACTATTAAAAAATCAAAAATAAATAAAGATATTTATAATTCTTTTTTTTTTGTCAAATAACCTAACTACTTTTTTATTTTGATAACATTTTTTTTTTTTTCAGAAACTATTAAATTATAAAATTATTTACCTATGTACATATATAAAACAAAAAAAAATTCTTTTTACTGCTCAATTTAAAATTAATTACCAATATAAAAATCCAAAATAGAAAAAAAAAATTTTAGTACTATTAAAAAGTCAAATATAAAATTAAAAAAAAAATTTTTTAGTTTTATGATTTGTGGTCAAAAAAATGTCAAATAACCTCACTTTTTTGTTTTTGTTTACAACTTTTACAAATCAAATCAAAGTTTTTTTTTTTTGTTTTTCAGAACTACTCAATTTAAAATTAATTACCAATTTAAAAATTCAAAATACAAAAAAAAATGCTTAGTGCTATTAAAAAATCAAAAATTTTATTTAAAATTTTTTTTTTTTTGTTTTGTAGTTTGCAGACAAAAAAATGTTAAAACCTAATTTTTTTTGCTTAAAATTTTTACAAATGAAATCAAAATTTTTTTTTTTTGTTTTTCAAAACTACTCAATTTAAAATTAATTACCAATATAAAAATTCAAAATACAAAAAAAAAATGCTTAGTGCTATTAAAAAATCAAAAATTTTATTTAAAATTTTTTTTTTTTTGTTTTGTAGTTTGCAGACAAAAAAATGTTAAAACCTAATTTTTTTTGCTTAAAATTTTTACAAATGAAATCAAAATTTTTTTTTTTTTTGTTTTTCAAAACTACTCAATTTAAAATTAATTACCAATATAAAAATTCATTTTTTTTTGGTTTATGATTTTTGGACAAAAAAATGTCCATAACCTAACTTTTTCTTATTTTGCTTAAAATTTTTTTACAAACAAAATAATTTTTTTTTTGTTATTCAAAAACTATTTAATTTATAATTAATTACCAATACAAAAAATCAAAAAAGAACAAAAAAAGATTTTTATAGCTTTAAAAAATTTAAAATTAAATTTAAAATTGTTATTGTTTTTGTTTTGTTTTTTTCTGATTTATAGACAGAAAAATGCCAAATAAACTAACTTTTTTTTATTTTGCTTAAAAAAGTTTTTTTTTTTCCTACAGGGCATATACTTATCCACTTACATACATAAATAGATACCTTTAAAATCCACCTTGTTAAGTGCAACTTTAATCGGATATTTGGCCAGATTTTCCGCAAATACTCAAAACAAACGCTACCAGCCAAAGAGTTAAACGATAAAAGAGCAACAAAATATCAACAACAAAAAAAAAACCAAAAAAAGTAAGCCAAACAACGTTTGAATGAGGCATAAAAGTGCCGAAGCATGCCAACCAAACGTTAAATAGCAAAAGGGAGTGTCGACGAGCTGTTTTGATATGCACAACATTTGGCTACATATGTTGATATTTGCATATCATATTAAACGGAGCGAACAAATACAACTTTTTTTTTGTTTTTTTTTTTAATTTTTAAAAAAGTGTTTACCTTAAGAAATTTATTTAGTCCCAAAGGCCGTTTAAGGAAATTTATAAAAAATTTAAAAAAAATATTTTTTTTTATTACTTTTGATTGTTTTCGATAAATTTAAATCATCTTTGTAGAAAAAAATAAACATACAAAAAAAATTTATAAAAAGTTTGAAAAAATATTAAAAATAATTAAAAAAATATATATAAAACTGTCTAAAAAAAGGAAAAAAAAAAATTCCTTTCGCTTATTTTTTTCTTAAAGGCAATTAGTTAATAATTAGGGATTTTTAAAAACAATTGAAATAAAAATTATTAATTCAAGGAGCAACCCATAAATGGAAACACATACATAGGTCTCGACTAACGAGAATTTGTCTTTACAATTTTTTTTTTGGAAATTAAATTTACATAAATTAAATGGTAGGAAACTTTAAGTTCCACGCTTTGACAGTTTTAGTACACAAATCAATCAGTCCACTAAAAATTATTATTGAACGCTGAAAACTTAAAATAGATATAATTTTTGAGAGTCTGAAAACGAAAATCTAAAAGAAAAAAAGTTTAAACAAAATTTTCGAAACAATTTTTTGTTTCTTAGTCCAGTCTAATATTCATAGGAGGAAGCTAGCCGGTGAAAATGAGCAGCACATCTAGGTTAAAACAGGGTAGAAGGAGGTTATTTGTGAGTGTAATTTGAATGCAGTACATAGTAACTGATGAGCAGACTTGAACAGGAAGGAAGGAAGTAAGCAAACGAAAGCAATTGTAGACGTTGGCAAGCATGCAAATAATACAAGGAAGGATAGAACAGCGACAAAGGAATAGTTTTACGAGTAAAAGCTCATTGCAAAAATGTGCAACGCACAAAGGCAATGAAGCAGTAACGAACATGCACACTTGAAAATGAAAATTTCGAGGAAACGCTTATGAAAAGGCAGCAAAAATATACATACACAAACATACATACAGAGAAAGGAGTATGCATATTTGCATGGTAAAGAAACACATACCTACATACATACATATACATATATACACATACTCGCATGCAGCCAGCTGTTAGCTACAAATGACTCAGTTTGTATGTATGTCAGTCTGGCGCACAAATTGGAAATGGTCAAAAAGCTACCAAAACAATTAACATAACAAAATTTTTCGGAAAATAGACCAGAAAAGCGTTGCCACTCTTCTCATTTCAATGCCATGCTTTCTTCGCAAAATGCTCACTTTGTGCTTTGAAATCCGGCAAAACTACTCGAAACGCTTCAAGCCATATCTACAACAAAAAAGTATGTTTGCATCTACGTTTAGTCAAAATGCCTGTCGGAATTTCAATTTACTCTTTTGTGCATTTGTTTTGCGTGCGCAAAAGTAATTAGCTAACAATGGCAAGTTGTTTGTTGTATTTTAATGTTGGCCATATGTTGGCAATAAACAGGCTGAAACACTCAGATAATCAAAATTGCGGGAAAGGAAATTGCAATTTCAAGGAAAGCCAACCCATGAGGTCATTGCGTTTGTGTTTGACTTAAAAGTGAAGTAATGTTACTTTAAAACAGAACTGTTAAATTTGATTAGTAATCAATAGATTGGACGAATATTATTTCATTAGTGATTTTTTAATTAGTTTCAAGTTGTTTATTGATTAATATAAAAGAAATTAAAAAAAAAATGTAAAATAATATAAAGTAATCAAAAACAATCACAAGTAATAAAAACAAATAAAAAATTATATAAAGCAATCCAAAAAATTTTAAATAATCAAAAGTATTCAAAAATAATAAAACAAAATTATTGATTAATATAAAAGAAATTAAAAAAAAATGTAAAATAATATAAAGTAATCAAAAACAATCACAAGTAATAAAAACAAATAAAAAATTATATAAAGCAATCCAAAAAATTTTAAATAATCAAAAGTATTCAAAAATAATAAAACAAAATTAAAAAAATTAAAAATAAACAAAAAATTATCAAAAGTAATCAAACAAAAACTCAAAAATAATCGAAAGTAATAAAAAAAAAATCAAAATAATCAAAAGTAATAAAAAAAATCTAAATAATAAAAAGTAATAAAAAAAAGTAATCAGAAGATAATCAAAAATATTCAAAAATAAAAATTAAAAAAAATAATCAAAAGTCATCAAACAAAAAATCAAAAACAATCAAGAGTATCAAAAGTATTCAAAAAATAATAGAAAAAAATCAAAAGTAATTAAAACAAGTAAGGAAAGGGCTGTCTTCGGCTGTGCCGAAGGCTTTATACCTTTCATGAATACGCATATTTTTTTTAAGTGTCCTACATGGCCAAACCACATTTATCGGAGCAATCTGTTATATGGAAGCTATACGTTATGTTACTCCGATCTGTATGATTTTCATTACACACATCACATTTATAATAAGTAAAAACCCTGCAAAATTTTACGTTCGTAGCTTCTTAACTGCAACATTTATAGCCCAAAACCCATTTATCGAAACTATCTATTATATGGGAGCTATATGTTTCGTTGGTCCGATCTGGGTGATTTTCACTACACACGTTAAAAATATAATATGTACTAATCCTGCAAAATTTCGCTCTCCTAGCTTTTTGATTGCAAGAGTTATAGGCCAAAATCCGTTTATCGGAACAATCGATTGTATGGGAGCTATGCGTTGTATTGGTCCGATCTTACTGGTTCCGACAAATGATTAATATAATACAAAATGGCGGCTCCATACCAAATTTCATCGAGATATCTCTAAAATTGAGGGACTAGTTTGCGTTCAAACAGACAGACGGACAGACGGACAGACGGACGGACAGACGGACATGGCTAAATCAACTCAGCTCGTCGCCCTGACCATTTCGGTATACTTAATGGTGGGTCTATCTCTTCTTCTTCTCATACTTACAAACATCGGACCAAAGTTATAATACCATTTCATGTTCATGAAAGGTATAAAAATAAAAAATAGTAAATAGTTATAAAAAAAAGTAATAGAAATCAAAAATTTTGAAATAAAAAAAGGTGTCAACAGTAATCAAAATAGAATAAAAAATAATCAAAAGTAATTGAAAATATAATCAAAAGTAATACAAAAAAAACTAATCAAGAAAAGTCAAAAAAACCAAAAGTAATCGAAAAAAAAACCAAAAACAAGCAAAAATAATCAAAAATTACCAAAAAAAAAATTAAAAATAATCAAAAGCAATAAAAAAAAATCAAAAGTTATAAAATGTAATAAAAAAAATTGTCAAAAAAAAATCTAAAGTAATCAAAAAAAATCAAAAGTAATCAAAAATTGTCAAAAAAAATTAAATATTCAGAATAAATAAAAAAAAAATAAAAATAATCAAAAGCAGTTAAAAAAAATCAAAAGTCTTACGACAAGTATTCCTTATGTTGGCCCTATCCCAAGCCCCTCATTAAGGTTTTGGTACCAGATATAACAATTTTTAAACATCTTGGCATGTAAATTTCGCTCTTATTTGGTTTATCAATGGATAACTTAGCTATTCAGCAGCCTACTCAGTCCAACGAAGCGATTACTGTTGAGGCTGATTATACTTTTATTTCAAAGCTGTAGATAACTATTTTCTCTTTTTAACCTGGTTCCTGATACATCTAGTCCAACACGGTCTCAAATTTGTAACTGCCAAAAAATTTATTTATTTATTTACAATGACTCTTCCAATTTTTCCCCTCTATACAGTCTAGGGAAGTTAGTTATCAGTATCAATGCAATCTCTATCAGAAATCTCTGGGTAGAATCTAACATGCGTTTTCAAGCAAATAATTTTGGTTGAAAAGAATTCACACTAATTGCGTTCGCTTTAACTACCCCACTCTTTTTTTAACCAGATGATTTTCTCCCTGATTTTCAATATTCGTTATCCATAATTCAATTGAAAAGAAATCACGATTATCCATAAACTGCAACTGTCGCCTTGCTTTCATCAATTATAACGTTGAACGTTTTGCATTGGAAACGAATATTAATTCTCATAAATGTCAATATTTAATACCGTTACATTACAGATTATTTATGAATACTCATTATATACGCTTAAGACCAAATGCCAACACAAAAAGAAATACTTATCGGATTCAAGAATAATAATTGCAATTGCATGCAATTACAAATGAACACTTTTTCATACTTTTAAGAATTGCATGAGAATTTAATTTCTTTAGTCTTTAATTTCGCTATATCCGTACAATGTTCTATAATATACATATATGAACGCTTTTTGAATGCTCCAGCAATTGACTATAGCTTAAGATGCGATAACGCAATTCATGAATTAAAAGGGGAAGGCAAGGTATGATATACGCACATACATATGTATGTAAAGAGAAAAGCCAAAAAAGGCAAGGATGTGCGGTAGAAAGGCAAATGTGAAAAATATCTGAATTAATAACGAATATAAAATATCACTTTAGTGCATGCGGATGGCAAACAAAGTAGGAAGATATCTTAAAATGAAAATGCATACTATATGCATACATATGTATGTATGTATGTACGTAGATATATGCGTGCGTTGGTATAATTGAAATTGGAAAAGTTAACATAAATAAGCGCATGGCAATTCATATGTATGTATTTACAGTGAAATAAATACCCTGTAGTCAAATTAAATTGTTGTATATTACTACATAGATGAGTAGCAGCATTGTACTATTTTTATTTTTATTTTAGCAGCATTTTTTTTTTAAGTTTTACTCGCATAGATCTAATTCTTAAAATTTTGTTTTATTTTTGTATATTTCTAAAATTTCGATAAGAAATATGTATTCTAAATACATTTTAATAAAAACCAATTTCTGTTAAATATGACATGACTTAACTTCTGAACTGAATAATTTTTTTTTCATAATGATCTGTGAAAAAATTAAAATTAAAAAACTGAGTTCTAAATATTTCTATTTTAGAACTATCCCAATAGAGCTTGAGGCTAGATTTCCCCAACAGCTGAAAAAGAGAGTACTCCCTTCAACATCCGCTCAAATCAAAAACTGGGATTTCTTTTCTCTCTATTCCAATAATCTTGGAGCAATAGGGGAAACATGCTCAAGTTTTAAATAAATCATTACTACATCTACTCTGCGCTCCTAGTACATGCATTGCTTAAAGAGAGTATACAAAATTATATGGTAATACACAGAAGTATACAGAGTAATAGGGGGTATTCCAAAATTAACCAGGTAGAACTCAAGGATTAATGAAACAATTGTCTGGGCTTTTAAAATATTTTTCTTTTTCAGTTTTTAAAATATTTGCATTATTAAGAAAAATCTATAGCAAAATTTTGTTCCTTACAAAAATAAATTTTGTTCAAGGTCAAAATAACTCAACAGTCTCGGCAAAAAAAAAAATCTGGAAATTCAGTGAAATTTGTAACAAGTTTTAACCTTCGCATTGATGTTCTTTAAATGATTTGGCTATAAAACTATGCGCTCAAAAATTCTCTAGAAATTCTGTCAAAAAATTTTCTCGCACTTTTGTGTAAACTTTAAAATTTCTTTTTATATGGATTCTGTTATAGAATTCGCTATATTTTAAATTAAAATTGACTTTTTACTGCTGGGTATTTTCTGCGCAAATATTCAAATAAATATGTATGTGTGGGTGTATACATTGAGATCCATATGTACATACATATCGCACCCTAAATCAAAAACAGTCACAACTCAAAATTTTTTTAGGTCGCTTTCTTGGCATAGATTGCCTAATAAAAAGTAGTGCAGCCAATACATACAATATTTTTCTTTTTGACTATTATCGTTACTCTTTAAAGAGCACAGTGATGTCAAGTTTTTAAAAATCAAACCACTTTTGTGCGATCCAGAAGCAATTAACTGAAAGTTACTCGGATTTTGAGTTGTGACTCTTTTTGATTTAGTGTGCGATATGTGTGTATATACATACATTCAGTAAAAAGATATTCAAGGCATCTCCTCTGCGGAAACGTTATGTGATCTTTTGTGGTGTTCATTCCTGCACAACTTTTGTAGTTATTGTATTTTACTGTAATTTGTAATTGAACAATCAATCAGAAAATATGCATGTCCAGTTTTTGCCTTTTCCTCGTTTTTTCTTATACACCTCCCGTTCTGTGAATTCCTCTCAAAATAAAAGGCTTAATTGGAAAGAACAGTTGCACTAGTAAGTGTTCTATGGATATGTATTTTTGAAATAATAAATATATTTTAACTTAAAAAACTTTGCTTCCAAACATTATAGAAGTCCTTGGAATGTGAACTCTAAATCACTCTATACATAAAAGTAAGAAACTTCGATAAATAGATTTGGTGTCCGACTTTGATGGTGCCCGAAACGGTGCCCCCCATAAATTCAGACAGAAAAAATTCAGAAACATAATTTTTCGGGAATTTTTTTCCAGAAACCCAAGCTTAAGAATCAAAGATGCAGAAACACATTTACGGCCCTGCATTAATCCACTCGTTATCTACATTTTTATTTTTAATATGATATTATGAACGATTTTTTGGTTAGGTTTGAATGGGTTGTGCTACACTTAATTGGTAAACATTTTAAATTATAACCCATGAGCGGCCATACGTTAACCCATTGACGACCTCACTTTTCTTTTAACTCTGAAATCAAATTTTTCACATGAAAATAGTTTGACATAGGCTTAAGTAGTTGATTTTAAGCGTTTTAACTCTTTGAACGGCATGCCTTAACCCATTTGTGACCTAAATTTTTATTTTTATAATTTCTAAATAATTTTTTACATGAAAGAAACAATTTCTATACACTTCAATAGTAAATATTTGAAGTTTTAAATGCATGCATTAACCCATTGACGACCTTAACTATTTTATTAATAACGAAATAAAATGATTCACCTCAGGGTAGCATTTCATTATTTTATAAATTCTGAATTTTTTTTTTAAGTTAGATCTATTACTGCACGCTTAAAAATTAAATGTATACATTTTTAACCCATATTGGGGTCATGTCTTAACCCATTAAAGGCCTTTAATTTTTTTAAAACTCTAAAATAATTTTTTTTGTGGGTATGTTTGGCATTATAACACAAGTAATTATGCATTAACCCTTTAGTGACCAATTTTTTTTTCTTTAGAATTCAAAATCAAATTCTTTAAATAAGAGTTACTATAAAAAATTGTATAGGAAAAATGTGTAAGGTTCTTTAGCAAAGTGGCAAAAGAAAAATGAAAAAATGCTTCTTGAAACGTTTTTTTCACTAATTTCAAAGCCATTATCTCCTATCTAAACATTCAGAAAGTGAAATTCAGATCTAAAAATGCAGAAAGTAATGACAAAATTATTTTCCTTTTATTACTTTCTTTGTTTTAAAAAATTTCATAAAAATAGTTAATCACTGAAAAGAAGCTGGTCTAATTGATGAGCCTGAGTAGTTGTATGAATACGTTAGTCTTTTGGAAGTTTATTTAAAAAGCAGAAAATACACAAGGCAGCTCATTACAAACGTCTTGGAAATGGCGTTAACTTGGGCAAAGCGCCACGTGGAGGTCGACTCGTCGTTGGATGCAATATTTGTTGTAATTGCTCGAAGCTAACTTGTCCCTGGCCTTGTGAGATCAGCGGTTTTGTCTGTAACTTGTATTGAGCCACTGTTTGTTGTTGCAAATATTTAACAAATTCGTTTTGATTCTGTTGTTGTTTGTAATGTTTTTGTGGCTTCGAATGTTGTTGTTGATATTGGGCTTGCTGTACTGAAGCGGCTTGTATGAGCTCTGGCACCTTGACTGTTGTCACAATCTTTTCAACATTCAAATTCGTTATGGCTGCATTTTGTTGTTTCTTTTTCTGTTGTTGTAACTTTTTTGCTTGTACACTTTTCAATGATTTTGTTGGCTTCACTGCTGGCGCCGGTATTGCTGGTGATCTCCTTGTGGTTTCGGATATATTTGTTGGCGTTACATTGGAAGCTGCATTGATAGACGACAGTGTTTTTTCCTTCTTCTCGAAATCAACATCGGACAGTGGTGGTAATAAATCATTAAATGGTAGCGATACTGACAGTCCCAACAACCCTTCATCATTTATCGCCACAGCTAGACAGCATGAGTCAAGTAAGAATGTAAAACAAGCTACAATAAGAACAAGAGCCAATGCGAATGATGAATTTAATATCTGAAATGAAGCAAAGAAGAGGAAAATAAGAAAATATGAAAAACAAATACACAAATGCAGTGGGCAGAGGAAGCTGTTGATATGTAGTAGGGGCAGTACAGAATTGCGTATCAAAAGAAAAACGAAAAAAAAAAATTTTTTTTTAAATCTTGAAAAGTTCTAAAAAGTTTTGAATTTTTTTTACAAACATTTTTAAAATTCATAAAAGCGAGAGTGTAATTTTTTTTTTGTTATATTTTATAGATCGCCCTGAATTGTTGGAGTATTTTTTATGCAACTTTTACTTGTCTGTGAATGCAAAAATAATATTTAAAAAAAAAAAATTTTAATTCAATGTGATTTTAAAACATAAAAATTAGGCTTCATTGGTTGATACTATTAAAAAAAGGGAGTAACTGCTTTTTCTCTAATTTTCAGCAATTTTACAAAAATTTGTATGGGGAAAATGTCAAAATTTTAGTAAAAGCTTTAGAACCTTGAACTAAAAGCAATTTCTCCTTTTTTGATAGATCGCAAAATGAAGCTCGAGATAATCGGTTAATCGATTAACCGAGTTAGGTACTCAGTTTAGAAATTAGTTCACCACAATTATCCGATCAGTTTCGATTATTCTATGAACAAATTTTTGTGTGCCTTTTTAAAGATTCTTGAAATCGCGAAAGGGAGTTTATATCTTCTGAAACGTGGGAACATTTAATCGCACTGCGCCTGCAACTAAGAAACCTTGATATGTTGCGAATCTTAGCATTAGGATTGATTAGAACATATATATACCACCAAGCATATTATCTACAGTCGAGTTCGAAGTGTCACATGAACTTCTTTTTCCCAGCTCAAAGAGCTTCCTGACAGTGTTTTCATATACAAATCAAATCGATTAAATAAGTCCCGCCAACTTTTCTATAAGCATTCCGCATTTTCACATGACATTTTGTATATCGGCACCCAATTCCAACGTGCTACATTCCCTGCAAGTATTAAAATGATATTTCACCTTCTTAAAGCCAACGTCCTATGCGCACAAAATCGAAACTACAGACAACATCCACTTGTTCTGCAAGGTTGTCACGAGAATCTGAGAGTGCTTATGCCCATTGTGGGAACGCTAAGTGAGTTATGGCAATGTTTTAATTACTACCCCGCACCAGCTGTGGTTTTACTTGCTCACACTACACATAAATGTATATGTTTTTCTATACATGAACACATGAAGTATGTGTAAATTAGGGTGTCACTTATTTGAAAAGAAAAATCTAAGCAGGACGGGGTTATAACCGGTCAAGGGCTGTCAATTCGACAATACTCCCCAAAAAACTTCGGGGAGTGTTTTTGTAGTTAATGCAACAAAAAACAGAAAAAACAAAAACAAAAACAAAAACAAAAACACAAAAAGAAAAAGAAAAAGAAAAAGAAAAACAAAAACAAAAACAAAAAGAAAAACAAAAACAAAAACAAAAACAAAAACAAAAACAAAAACAAAAACAGACACAGAAACAAAACAAAAAAAAACGAAAACAAAAAACAAAATCAAACACAAATCAACAACAGTATATTTTTGTCCCGAAATACTTATCAACGAAAATTCATCTACAATTGGAGTCGTTATAATCCCACAAATTTGTATGGAAGCTTGATCTTAATCTCTTCGGAGGTACATATGTATATCGCTCCAAATGTATACATATCGACAGCCACACTGCAAAACCCTGTAAGTCACTATTTTTCCAAAAATAAGGTTCTGAGCCTTTCCCATAGATCGTGATATTTCGCACATTAAAATTCAGTCAAAATCGGGTTACAACTTCCCGTTTCTTTCCAGTGGTGAAATAACCGTCGCTCATATACATACGTTATAATTATTACAGTTTTTTGCCTCTCCTGAAAACTTTTTGGTTTTGAACATACAGGGTTTTGCAGTGTGGCTGTCGATATTCTAGACCCGTTCTGACCACAGAAAATCTTTTTACTAAATGGTTGACATCCATCTAACGTCATTTAGGTAATATATCTAAATATTTTGGAATATTGACTAAAGTTTTATAGGGCTTGTTCGGGATCACTTCTGAGCAAAATAGTTTTTTTTGTTTAATTATTTTTATTCGGGTCCATTTAGGAATATTTGTCGACTGTTTCCAAATTGTTTTGGGAAAATTAGGAAATTGTTTAGATACAGTTGCAGGGCATACAACAGATTGCTCTGATTATTGACAGATGAATGACTACGACCCCACTTTGTGTGTAAGAGTGGTGGGCTGAGAAGGAGTAAGAGATTGGAAGGAAGAGAGATACAAACTTTTTTATAGAAGAGTGCTTACGCTAAGGCATGACTTAACTATATAGGTTGAACTAATAGGGCAACAACACGAAATTACCGTTTGACGTTGTTTCGTACTTATGTCAAAAGACGTGTGAGACAAACGCGCAAAAACGTTCAGACTTTTTAATAAACTTTTCACATACATTACACTTACAAATCACACATTTTCCTAAAATATTATCACGGGGAACACATTAAATATCAATTAAAAGTGAATTTTTATTAAAAACCAACAAACTACGCAAGCGAACTTAGTAGCTGTTCCAAGAAGTGCAACAAAGAATGTAAACAAAAAACAAAGAAGTGATAGTTTGACATAACTACGATGAACAAGAAGAAGACCATATGTCATGTACTTTAACCATATAAATTATTTAGTCATGCGCTAAGGGATATCACAGGCGATGTATTTACGTTCCATATCTTATCTCGTATGGGATATAATAATTAAAATCGGAGTCAGATTAGTGCTTAGTAGTAGCAAATAAAATTGGGTGATATGTTATTATTAGGTTATTCCAAAAATTTTATATAAAGAATAAAACTTCAATTATTACATATTTAAGGTCATGAAAGTAGAAAAAATATGCACATCGAAAAACAACAAAAGTATACCCAAATGTGCATACGTTTGTAACGATTTTTTTTTGGTTATTTCGGAATAAATTGAAATTCACAAATTTGATTAAATTCAAGTTTATAAAAGTTGGGTGAACTGGGGCAGTTTTATTATACTTTCGCTTCAACTTTCTTTGAATGTGATTTCCAATCGTTGTTTTTGTTGCTGTTTTTTTTTTTTTTTTTGCAGAAATCTTGGAGTTTCCGTACTAATAATGAGAATTCGTGCTCCTCAAGACAAATTTGCAAAACCACGGCGCACCCTAATGTTTACTCTATGTATGTATGTTGCTGTATGTATGGCTCAACAACGGAAAACTTCTGTTTTTGCAACATTTTCAACTGCCAACTTGTGATTTATGAAGTGTGTCGTCGGTGTTGAAATGCCATCCCGAGTATACAAAGAGAGAGAGAGTGAACTCTCACACACAATGTTATCACAACAAAGATTTTACACGCGCCAATGAAAAGGAAATTAAAGATTGTACTGCATCGCATGGCGGCAAGTTTTGTTGTTTGCATTTATCATTTCGTTAGTGTATTGTACGCACAAAAAAAAAAAATCAAAAAAAAAAAAAAAAACAAAAAAAAAAAAAAACATGCGTTCTTGCATTGCTAGGCAGCCGCAGGATATCTACGCTACGGTATTCAAAATTTTTCACTGTCACTGTTATGCCTTTTAATCAATTTTCTCGGGCTTACACGGTCAAGCAACAACAATAAAGCACACAAATCACAACTTACACACAGATATTTCATGATGTTCGTCAAATGTTGTAGGTTTTTTTTTTTAATTTTTTTAACGTGTTTTTTTTTTGTTTTCTTTTCAGTCGTTTAGAACTGTTGTTTTTCAATTTCACTCGAAAACACACAAAAAACTCCGCCGCTTGACTTATGCTCGCATGCAAAATTTAATGTGACTGAAACGTTGCCCATTGTCATTCTTTGCTTATATAATAGCAAATACAAGAAGTTGAAACGCTAGATTTGTCTAGTTGAAAAATGTTTGAATTAGCTGGTTTTACTTCTTTTGTTGGTAAATCGTTGCTTTGCAGTGATAAATTCATAATTAATTAAAGCGCATCTTGAAAGTTTATTTTAGTTATAAAAGTGGTTGATTAAACAAATGCCAAACTTGTCTGTTAATAAATTTAAAAATATTTAGCAAAATGTCTGCTGAACAGGTATGTTTGTTTTGGGCTAACACTTTACTACTTCTTGTTTGTATAAATTACCATAAAAGATTTAGTAATCGTATAAAGTGAAAGACCAAACAAGTAATATTATCCAAATTTAGTTCAAAATGAATATAATTTACTCAGCTAAAAGCTGAACTTGCATTCCCATTACGAGACTGTTGGCCTTTTGTGCGTGGTTGAAGTTCATAACGTTCTCTAGTGGTGAATTTCTTATTAAAAGCGCAGCCATACGTAGCTTCTACGCTCTCAGAGCGCACATTTAAGCGCACAAAATTTTCTGTCGAAAACTTCAGTGGGAAATTTTTAAAATCAAATTTGGAAATTATTTTATAGTTTAATAGTCTACGATTATTAAATTATTCCACCAACTTATTCAATTTAAAACCGGTTTTTAGGTAAAATGAGTAATATACATACATATGTACATATATCATAACTATTCGGATCGATCTATTTCGGAAGCTGTTAAACTTCATTCTCCAAGGTTTTTTTTTGGCGCATCGCTCAACTAGAGCGATTTGTAATTATAATTGTATAAATTCCTTTTATATACCCAGATGTGCTGGTGCAGGGGATATTGTAGTTTTGTTCCTCTAGAACGCTTTCTCTGGGAATAAATAGATACAGAGTTACATTTATTAAAATTCTTAGAATGAATGAAATCGGTTAAATTTTGAGATATGAGTTAAAATTTATAACATGAGACATCTAAAATTTTTTTGAAAGTCATTTTTTCAATGACATTATGTGGTTTGGCTTACAGCACTTAAGCAAATATACTTATTTTAAAGTTTTTCGAAACCCAAAATATTTTTAAGTTACACACAGTTTCTAATCCAGTCCGATTTTTTTAATTTAAAAAAAAAATTTTTTTTATATATGTATTTTATGATCTATACATGATTTAATAAAATCTCTCATGCTCATTCCCGCAGTTCAAAAACTAAAAATAAAATCTTCAAACTGGCACCTAAAAAAAATTAAAAAATAAAAACCTTAACCCCGCAACTTGGTATAAAAAATAGAGCTCTTCAATATTACCTCAACAGCCTATTAGTTTGACCAACTGCTTATTGATCGAGTAGTGACGTCAGTAAAATTAAGTATTCTCTTGATTGGTATTAGCATTCATGCATACATAATTATGATATTATCACCAGCTTGGCGCCCTAAGCATAAAAGCCGGTAGTCAAAGCTGCAAGCGAAGTTAATTAAATGAAACATTTCGACAGCCACACTGCAAAACCCTGTATGTTCAAAACCAAAAAGTTCTCAGGAGAGGGAAAAAACTGTGATAATTATAACATATGTATACGAGCGACGGTTATTTCATTTCACCACTGCAAAGAAACGGAAAGTTGTAGCCCGATTTTGACTGAATTTTAATGTGCGAAATATCACGATCTATAGGAAAGGCTCAGAACCTTATTTCTGGAAAAATAGCGACTTACGGGGTTTTGCAGTGTAGCTGTCGATTTGTTATTATAGGTATTTAGATTTTACGATAAACAATGATTATGATAGATGCTGAAATTAAAAATGCTATTAAACAAGTTGATTTAACAAACTTAACAGGTTAGTTATGACTTTTAATGAAAATTTAAGGTCACTGTAAATGATTTATTTAGGTTCATAATCTGAGGTTTTTTGAAAAAATATTTATACACAAAAATTAGGAAATTTTAATTTAATATAATAAATATTTTTATATGGAATATTTGAAGAATGAGAACAATAAAAAAAATTAAGATAAAGAAAAGTCAGCAGCTAACCAACATTTTTTTCAGCACACTCTAATGCATACTTTACATTAACAGCTTGTTAGATTGATTTATGTTTATAATTAGTAAAAGTTGTTTATAAAAATTTGAACCAATTATTCTTCTTTAAAATCTTCAATGGTTTGTTATTAGAATAACACATAATCTACTTCCTTTTTCAGTTCTCCGAAAATAGCAAATAAATAAGTAAGAACAGTGTCACCTAATTTGATGGAACAGCAGAACATTTACGGAGTTGATCGTCAATGCCATTATCGCTTTATCCTCTACTGAACTGGTCCGCTAATGGGCCTACTTGTTTAATGACGACGCCGAAGGGCATCTGATTTATTCGTGCTGAGAAACCTTTCCAAAGCAGTAAAACACTCGTATAATTGAGATCGATCTATTTTGGGAACAACTGTTTTCTAAACTATTTTGATTTCAAATATCGAACCATAAAGTTCCATTTTCTTAATTAAATTTTAAAATGTATTTACTTGGGAAATGAAAATTTGCTATATCAAAAATGTTTCTATCCGATAGATAAATTTTAAAGTTTACTTGAGAAAACTGCGCTTTTGTATAGAAGTCCAGAACGCTATTACCTTACCACAGCGGCCGCCATGGAGACCATGAATGTAGTGAATGTGGAAAAGCTAACGAGGAATTGCCAAGGCAAGTAGTATTACTAAACCAAAAAGTCAATTCGTCATGTAAAGGCTAAGGATAGTGTAGGAATTGAAATAGCAAAGCATGTAAGCGGATACATACATATTTACATAAAAGAAAAATATATTAGACTGTTTAAAATTTTGTTTTTTTTTTTTACTCCCAACCAAGTATTTGACAAAAAGAGGAATTTGTTCGATATAGAAAGAAGAGAAGGCAAAAGAAAAATTAAAAGTAAGAGGAAACTGAAAAGAAAAAATAAAAAGGTTGAAGGGAAAGGGAAAAAGTTAAGTGGAATAGAAGAATATCAACTACTACGAATTACGAAAAAAACTGGCTTAAATTTTTTTTTTTTTTGTGTTAGAAAGGAAGTCGAACTTTGAAAAAACAAAAAGTTCCGCACTTAAATGAGGGTCAAATGTGCTTACATATGTATGTACATTGTACAACAAGAAGTAAAGCAAAGTATAAACTCCGCTTAACAACAATCTCTAAATACCAAAATAGATTAAAACTCGCACGCTAACAGATAATTTATATGCACGCAAGCGTGTGAATAAAATACAAATTTCCCCTTAAAGTTATTTGGCAATTCCATGTGCCCAGTAGGAAATTGATTGTCACGTATCAAATATAGATATTAATATATTTCCGAAAGCTCTGTCCTTGTTTTTTGACTTATGACTTTCCTACAGGCCATTTTCCTACAAAGTTTTGCCACTTTATGTGAGTTTGTACTTTAATAGCATTTATGTTACTTTTTCACTTATTCTTAAGAGAATGTAGTGCACGCTATTTTTGGGCTTTACTTAATTGTTATATTTGGATTACTAAGTATTATGTTGTTTTTGTACAATATAACAAAAACTTTAACTTTAAGAAAGTATAAAAATTTATGTTGATTATATGGTATGTTTATGTATATAAATATATCTAGAGCGAGGAGAAGTAGCACTGAAAGTTTAATTGCGTTATGTTAATCTCTTATTTTATTTTATTTTATTTTATTTTATTTTATTTTATTTTATTTTATTTTATTTTATTTTATTTTATTTTATTTTATTTTATTTTATTTTATTTTATTTTATTTTATTTTATTTAATTTTATTTTATTTTATTTTATTTTATTTTATTTTATTTGATTTTATTTTATTTTATTTTATTTTATTTGATTTTATTTTATTTTATTTTATTTTATTTTATTTTATTTTATTTCATTTTATTTTATTTTACTTTATTTTATTTTATTTTATTTTATTTTATTTTATTTTATTTTATTTTACTTTATTTTATTTTATTTTATTTTATTTTATTTTATTTTATTTTATTTTATTTTATTTTATTTTATTTTATTTTATTTTATTTTATTTTATTTTATTTTATTTTATTTTATTTTATTTTATTTTATTTTATTTTATTTTATTTTATTTTATTTTATTTTATTTTATTTTATTTTATTTTATTTTATTTTATTTTATTTTATTTTACTTTATTTTATTTTATTTTATTTTATTTTATTTTATATTATTTTATTTTATTTTATTTTATTTTATTTTATTTTATTTTATTTTATTTTATTTTATTTTATTTTATTTTATTTTATTTTATTTTATTTTATTTTATTTTATTTTATTTTATTTTATTTTATTTTATTTTATTTTATTTTATTTTATTTTATTTTATTTTATTTTATTTTATTTTATTTTATTTTATTTTATTTTATTTTATTTTATTTTATTTTACTTTATTTTATTTTATTTTATTTTATTTTATTTTATATTATTTTATTTTATTTTATTTTATTTTATTTTATTTTATTTTATTTTATTTTATTTTATTTTATTTTATTTTATTTTATTTTATTTTATTTTATTTTATTTTATTTTATTTTATTTTATTTCATTTTATTTTATTTTACTTTATTTTATTTTATTTTATTTTATTTTATTTTATATTATTTTATTTTATTTTATTTTATTTTATTTTATTTTATTTTATTTTATTTTATTTTATTTTATTTTATTTTATTTTATTTTATTTTATTTTATTTTATTTTATTTTATTTTATTTTATTTTATTTTATTTTATTTTATTTTATTTTATTTTATTTTATTTTATTTTATTTTATTTTATTTTATTTTATTTTATTTTATTTTATTTTATTTTATTTTATTTTATTTTATTTTATTTTATTTTATTTTATTTTATTTTATTTTATTTTATTTTATTTTATTTTATTTTATTTTATTTTATTTTATTTTATTTTATTTTATTTTATTTTATTTTACTTTATTTTATTTTATTTTATTTTATTTTATTTTATTTTATTTTATTTTATTTTATTTTATTTTATTTTATTTTATTTTATTTTATTTTATTTTATTTTATTTTATTTTATTTTATTTTATTTTATTTTATTTTATTTTATTTTATTTTATTTTATTTTATTTTATTTTATTTTATTTTATTTTATTTTATTTTATTTTATTTTATTTTATTTTATTTTATTTTATTTTATTTTATTTTATTTTATTTTATTTTATTTTATTTTATTTTTATTTATTTTATTTTATTTTGTTTGTGCCATTGATTCAAGCCAGTGTTACTTTTTATCATACAGTCAGGTATGTATATATGAAATATTGTCTGCAACATGTTTTCTTTCTTAAATCTGCTTGTATTTTGATTTTGCGCCAAAAATGCTTGCCACTAGAATATCTCACTCAAGTCTTCGCACAGCAAACCATTGCCCACAGCAACCCAAAAATAAGAAATAACCAAAATCCAAAAACCCAAATGGCAAATCATAAAAATAATTTCGCTCAATTTGATGAATTTCAATGTTTGTTTATGTTTATACATTTCATACAATGTTGCCTGCAAATTCAATCATTTCTCTGCCACAAAAAGCTTTCTTCTCAGTGATGTATGTATGAACACACATACATATGCACATTCACTTATTTTATTGCTGGCTCTACGTGCATTCAAAAGTTGTATACTTAACAAAAACTATAAGTTCATATGTTTCAAAAGAGAACTTCATTCGCATCCAATTTTTGTTTGTTTTTGTTTTATACCAATTTGTTGACTCATGATACCAAGCATTCCCAATTTTGACGTTGTTATAGATATAGATAATATATTGCATATACATACATACATACATATGTATATGGATGCGTATGAAATTTCTCTATTTGTATGCCACATTCAATCTTGCAAGCACTATGAAAGATAACAATATGGTCGAAAAAAACTTAAATAGAGATGAAGAACAAGAAGTAGTAAATATGTTTAAGCAACAACAAATTTTAAATCGTAACATCAGTAGTAAAATTACTTTATTTAATGTAGGCAATAACAAAAGTTGTGTGCAACCATTTTAAGCGATCTTTCTTACATAAAAATTTTATATACGAAATATGCTGCTGAAGGAACGTTTGATGGTATAATAATGATTTTACGTTATTAGCTATTTGAGTGCAAGTGTTATAGACCAAAATCGAATTTAATCTCACCAGCCCACAGTTCATTGAGGTTCAACTACTTAAATGTAGCCTATTCAAGAGATCGGTCATAGACAACACTTTTTATTTGTATTCAATAAATTATTTGTGTTATGAAAATTTTTTATCACATCGTGAGTTAAAAAAAAAAAAAAAAAAAAAAAAAATTTTCGTTTTTTATTAATAAGTCGCTTAGCGATGTCCAACAAAAATTATTTATTTTAAAATTTCGCTGAACATCATGACTGAAATTGACGCTTTGTAAGATAGTAATCAACATTTTGGGCACTTCTTCTGGTTCTGCTTGCTCAATTTTTCTCGGTTTTTTATTTCAATTTTTTCAAGCGACCAAGAAAGTTTTATAGCCTATCAAAACGACGAATAAAAACGACAATTAGAGCAATACCTAAACTCGCTTAAAATACACGACTACACAAAAAAAATTTAAAAGTTCATTTATTTATTTTGGAAAAGCTTTAGAGAAACTTTGGCGAAACCCATAAGCTCGTATAGTCTACCACTGAAGCACTAGTTTGTTTTGAAAGACAAATACTTTGAAACGGACATAGCTAAATCGCGCCAAATAATCTGTTTGAATATTCCATGGCAGGTAAACATTTTAATCAACCGTACACATACGAACATTATGCTCAGCACAACCAAAACTCAAAGTAAAACGCTCACTAGCACACACATTTGATCACATGAGTAATCTAACGAGTATGAGATGATGTGCCGCTAGGAGTATTAAATCTTATTGAAAGGCTTTAGCAGCATTACAAGCGCGTACAATTTAGCAAAGAAGCTTTCATTTTCGATTTAAATTTCAATACAAAATATTTTCAGAAACACCCAAATCCATTAGCCAAGTTTTGTTTGTGCAAAACTTTCATGGCAAAAACACTTTGTTAATGAATTGAAAGCAAATTGTTACAAATTTGTCTGAAAAACTTCTTCATTGCAAATGTGTAGCATCTTGAAATATATAAAAATGTAAAATAAGTCTTTAGTGGCTTTGTGTTTATCTTATTTTTATTTGCACGGATTTATGTAGATAGACTCATAAGTAACTGAGTATGGATGTGTGTATTGTGTGTGTGTGTATGTTTGTATGTAGTCGTACGCACAGATGTAGATGAAAGTAATCTTAACAATATTACTTTCGTTTTATTTACTTATTCTGGTTTGGCAATACGCACAGCTGGAAAGTGAGTAAAAGCTTATTCGGCAGTGGATCGGATTTTAATGCTTTTAAAAATACGAAAATCTTACAATTTTATTGATATGTATATCAAACTGAGCCCCATAATCTCTTTTTTTTTTTTTTTTTTTGTTTTTGTTTTTTTGTTTTAACACCAGTTCACTTTACAGTCCCTTATGCCGACATAACGAAGCAGCCAAGCAATGGGAGTACTATAAGTTTCCAGTGGAATGTCTCTAAGGATCTGAGGACAGGGAATACTTCTCCTCACCGCTGATTTGAGAGGGAGACGCCCAGGCCGATACCCCAATTCGAAGAATTGCAAACCGAACGAGGCTTTAGCCAAGGTGACTACTTTGAGTGCTATTTCTTTAACTTAATGCTTGAGAAAATGATTGCAGCATCAGAACTGAGCCACAATTAAACAATTTACTAAAAGACAACAGAGACGTAAGTCAATCATACCTGACCTGATGTAGGTAGCAAACTTCTTTGGAAGATTTATAATCCTTCCCGTGATACCAACAGCTGTTATGCAGATCTGACCATAGTGCTGCGAACAAAAGCCCAAAGGCTCCTTTGGCAACAGAGCAAGGGGGAAGCGGATGTGGGCCTCAGCAGGAGCATGATTTAAAGTCGCTTGGTGTTTCCGATTAGTAGCAGTTAACCCTAAAAATGGATGGTTGGGGGTGCTAAGATATTCAAAGGCCAGAGTCACCTAGGCGTTTACGCTCTCGCAAATGATGATTATGACTAAATATATCGATTCGTTTTTAGACATTGTAAATCTTGTAGGCATGAAACTAGTTTGATATTTGGCACTTAAGGTCTATTTCGCTACTAGATTTTGATAGCACTATTTTCTTTCCTCCCTACAGCAGCATATTCTACACTCATTTACTCATACGTACGTGCAAAAATATACTTTCCAACTTCTTCTTCTACTTCTGGACACTTGCAAAAGTTTCATACGTGAGCATGCTCCCACAAATCTGCATGCCACATTGTCAACTTAAGTGCCACCTTTGCCACATAGTCGCGTTCTGCTTATTTGTCAACCAAATGGCTTTAGAATTTATTTTCGTTTTACCTTCAACAAGCAAAAAGGATGACTATACCTACTCGTATGCTCAGTTGCTGTGCACTTTGCGTCGCAGTGGTTATTTAAACTTTTCCAATCTATTTTAATTACCACAAATATTTTTGGCACTTGAAGGTGATTCAGTACAGTTTCGGGTTGCTCCTGCTGCTGCTCGTTCCATTGCCGCTTCAACATTGTGATTATCACCTGACATTCGGTTCTTAATTTGTTTGTGCAGTGAAACTAAGCTGTCGTTCACCGGTGATGTATGTGTGTGTGTTTGTGTGTGTGTGTGTGCCATTGGCAATTTATTAAATGTCCTGGGGCAAGCACTGAAGTATTTTATTATATAAAATACTGAATACATATATGGTGCAGTTCAGAGGTGAATTTCATATAGCGTACTCATACTAGTTCAGCTGTTCCAGGGGCTAAAGTTCTTTTGGTCGTAAAGAGCTTTACATAGTGTGTAAGAAATGAAAAGCAAAGTTTATACAGTCTTAATTATTTAAGTAGCAAACCTTTTTGCAACAAAAACAAATTGGTTTTACACTTCCTTGCGGGACATTAGCACAAAGAAGAGAGTATATAAAAGAATAGAGAGAGTAAGCAGAGGGCTTTAAAACCTCTCTATCAGCATGAAAAGGTGGACCACTAACTACCTAACCGTTCGGCAAAAGTCAATATAGTCAATTCAGATACATCTGAGCCATTTTGTCTTATTTCTACATATCGTGGCTTGCCTTCCCACTTGAGGGAGTATTTATAGTCTTCTACGCTGACAAAGGTACTACTATGGCTTCGACCAAGAACCCCTTCATTGACGAACTCCGCAGTAGCCAAAGCACGGAATGTCTATTTATGGCATCTTAGTGTCACCTACAACAAAAAACTAAAACACTCAAAGGTGGAGATCAAACGGAGTTATTGAGCAGATACAGAGTTAATCATCTGAATCGACAGCTACTGGATGTAGATCCGTCACCTTAGGACATAAGAAAGCATCATATTTCCTAGCCGAACTCCACACCAAGTCCCTAGATAAATTCTTCAGAAATCGGTCTCTAAACTTCGTCATTGACATCATCAAATCGCTTGAGAAAGCTGAAGAAGATAGCGGCATCCCGATTGAGACTAGGATAATGTTAGCATGACTGCGATTTGAACACTGTAACCAGACCCGAATCCAATATATCAAATACTTGTGCTCATGATAAGGTTTAGTATCAATCTATCTGAAACTAGCTCAAAGCTGTTGAATCCTCTCGTGTTCTCAGACTCTCGTTAGACGTGCTTGATGACGCTCTTTACAGTAAGATTGTGTCCATTAGGTAGGACAGTGGACTCTTAACAGCAAAAACTTTTCAACGCTGGGCTTTGCAGCATTTTTTCAAATTAGCTTGGGATGAGTAGTTTTCTGTCTCACTCATAATTTTCTATGTATGTATATACGTATGTATTTTTGTATGTATATTGACCCCCTTTTCTTGAATATTCCTTTCAAGATGCTTACCCCTGATTACTTACTATTTAACTTCCGTACTTTTAGAAAATTTTCTTATCTCTTCAAGTTCATTTAATTCTTGTCGATTGGGTACAAATCCATGTGTGCATGGTCGAGCATACATATGTATGTGTTAGTGTATGTATTTGTGTGTATAAATTTGATTGTATGCGCGCATTAGTTGAGAAGAGTGTTGAGCTGATAAAATCAATATTGACTTTCGTAAACAGGCAAAAATGTAGTAGGGAGATGAACTGGCAGCTGCAAATGAACTAACTATTCGTGTTACACACACACACACACACACACATACATAGATGTGCAAGAGTATTCGTTGCACGTGAGGCAACATTTTCCCAACTTGTCTTGTAAGTATAATTTTTCAACTATGCATTTACTAAATTTCGTGTTTTTTTTTTTCTTTTTACCACTGAATACACTCAGTAAATTATTCTGCATGCTTTCCATTTAAAGCTTATGTATGGATATTTGCCTTAACCAACAGCAAATTGTGTAAGTGATAATGAGGCATACAGAATTTTTTATTTCTGCTCAATCCCTTCTTAATGCTGCCAAAATCGGTCATCGATGGGAACAAGTGCCGTGGCAGTTTGCTTCTGTCCTTGCTTACATTTTTTTAAAGCTCGTTTAACTTTGGCTTGTTAAATTTTTTTTATATATGTAAGTATATAAAGATGTTCCAAAATAACTAAGCTATAGATAAGGACTCTTTAAATTTTCTCTTGAGCTTTTACTTAGCAGCTGTTTGCTGTTGTTGCTATTACACTCCTTTGCTTTCAACTCATCTTGTTTAAGCATCCTGTCGATTGCTGTACCCATTGGTTACTTTATTCGTTGATAACCAGCTGCTGTTCTACTACAAAACAACAACACCAATTCGGTAGATACATTTTAAGCGTCGGCTACGTCCATTGCAATGCAGCAGGGTCTATGCAATTCGGTATGGTAGCACCTAACTATTCTGTGAGTAAATATGTTTGTAAGGTTGTTACTAAGTTCTGCAAGTGTGAATTTACTGTAAGCGTCAAAAGGGAGTACTCATTTGAAAATTTGGAAAAATGTTAATTTTTTGTGATTAAAAATCATTTCTACTCAATATAACCTACGCTGACGTGTCATAATGTCAATGAAATTGATGCAACGTGGTATAATTCTCTTTGAAAATTAGTTGGCAGGCCATTGTGTTAATAAAATTAAAGTCACTGACATTAATGCCCAAAGTGAATTAAAGTCAATGACGTTAAGTCTCAGAATAATTTGACATTATTTCTCTTTGCAAAAGTGAATTAAAGTCAGTGACATTAGTTCCATTGACCTTATAACACATCAAAAGAATAAACGTAATTTTTGTAAAAGTGAATTAAAGTCAATGACGTTCATTCCAATGATATTATAACACGTCACAGAGAATTAACGTCATTGATATTATTTTTTTTGTGAAAGTGAATTAAAATCAGCGACATTAATGCCATTGACATTATGACACTTTACAAAAAATGTACGTCACTGACATTAATTCTCTCTGAAGAAGTGAATTAAAGTCAGTGACATTAGTTCCATTGACATTATGACACATCAAAGAGAATTAACGTAATTTTTGTAAAAGTGAATTAAAGTCAATGACGTTCATTCCAATGATATTATAACACGTCACAGAGAATTAACGTCATTGATATTATTTTTTTTGTGAAAGTGAATTAAAATCAGCGACATTAATTCCATTGACATTATGACACTTTACAAAAAATGTACGTCACTGACATTAATTCTCTTTGAAGAAGTGAATGAAAGTCAGTGACATTAATTCCATTGACATTTTGACACGCCACAGAGAATTAACGTCATTGACTTTAATACACTTTGGTAAAAGCTAATTAATGTCATAATATCATAAATGTTGTACTGGTCTGTATATGAAATAAACAAAGTTGTATTTAAAAATTTTTGATATATTTCAGCAAAGCGCCTCAGGCAAAATGTTGTTAACAAACTTTACCGCATACATTGTTACGACCCCCAGCGTATAAATTTCTCTATGTGTATGTAATTTCTTAGAACATGGCTTGTGGCATGTAAAATTGCAGATGCAATGAATTAGCAGCTGACCTGCTACGTGCCATGAACGATCTACTCATTCAATACGCTATGCTGCAGTCTTTGTTATGCACGAACACCTGCCATCTCTTGCTAGTTGAATGCAGGTAGTGGTGTTTAGCTTTCAGCAATAAGACAATCCTTGTACTCGTAGTAGTAACCAAGCGCCTGCTGGAAGCTCACCAACATCGGAATATTGCAGTGGCTCATGTCCGCTCTTCTTATAATGACTTTAGTTACTCTATTCAACAAAATCCATAGTCAACATTGTTAAATTTGTAGCCATCCCTGACGCTCAATGCTGCTGTAGTGTGCAGTTATAATGATAATGATGATGCTACTGACAATGATGTTGATAAGAACATGACATCTGAAAGCGAGAATTGAAAAGTAAAATTTTTACCTGCAAAATGTTGTATATTGATTGAATATGGCTGATCGCAAGATTAACGCCTTTCAATCCGTTTGCTGTTGCACGTGAGTAAAATTTATGAAATATTCGAATATTAAAATATTACACTTTTGATTGCAAAAAAAATGAAAAATCAAAAAAAGAAGGTTTGACCTACATAATTTTAACTCAAAATATATGTTTTTGCAATTCAACTAAATACGTGAATGTAGATCAAAACCAAAGGTAGTACGTGGAAGTTGATAAGGCAGTCTTCCAGTAGAGTCATGCATTGAAGAATAGAAGAGTTGGGAAATATAGAGATGAATGGGGCACTCAGTCCACCAGTCAGCCTTCAGTACGTCTTAGACCAGGGATGGGCAAAACGGCTCGTACGAGTATTTTGCACTTTACAGAATTTTCATCCAAAAGAATTTTGAAAAGCAGAATTTAGTACCTCTTCCATTTTTTTACTCCCCCCACACCGCTAAAAAAAACATCTCACCTAACACCCGCTGCACTCAAACTGATTTAGGAGCCGAAAATATGCCCATCCCTGTCTTAGACGATTCAACACCGGCTATGCGTTCCACACACATGTTCTGCACAGAGTACACTTCTATATGGGGTAGGAATCTCTTAAATCTTTGCTGATCTTTTAATCTAAGAAATGTATCAAAAAGAATTTTGTAGGAGGGGGTAAATAGCTTTTCTGTTTTCAGACGATTTTGCTTGAGCTACAATCTTCGCAATAAAAGAAGACGAGCCTTTTTTTAAGTTAGTACAACGCTTACAATTCTGAAGTAAGTAAGCGTACTTCTTCTTCTTCTTTAAATGGTCATCTAACCGCCTGATCGATTTTGACCGTCCAACATAGCTCGCCAGTCACTTTTTCGTTGCGCCAATTGAAGACCCCGCGAGATCGCAGGTCGGTCTCCACTTGTTCCTTCCATTGGAGTGGTGGTCTTCCTCTTTCTCTGCTTCCACCGGCTGGTACCCATAAATATACCTTCTGGGCTGGAGCGTCTTCGTTCATTCGCGTAATCGTACTTAGCTGATTAATAAACAGACGGAAACATTTTGTCAAACAAAAAAAAATCCAGCACAGTATCGTAAGTTTGGCTAAGAAATTGAAATGGCAAAGCTGTTGGGTTAAACAAAAAAAATTGCAACAAAATATTATAAGACTTGTTGTAAATACCCAGTTCACCAAACATAAAACACTCCGATGTTGAAAAGAGAATTCTCTCTCCCTACATGGGCGCCACGAAGAATCACAACGCGTGTGTAGCGCTTATAAAGAGTATTACTATGAGTTCTTGATTGTGTCTGCGAAGTTTGTGGTTTGTTGGGTAGTAAAAACTTTTTTTTATTTTTTTGGATGATTTTAGTGCAAACATCATATCAATCACTACAATTTACTACACTTGCAATATTAAGTTTACTTTTACTTTACTCACCACAGTCAATCACAAGAAAATTCTGACAGCGGAGAAGGTAGTGTAAACGCATACAAAGACAATATATTTGTGTACATTAGGGTGACTCAATTTTCGTATAGCCAATTACAGTGTTGTAGTTGTGTCATTTGATGATTTAGTTTGCTATAATTTGCATGCTAGTTCCAAAATATTATTGGATCCTTAGGTACGCATTTTTAATTTGAGTGTTTTGATTGGCAGGTCCAATCCTCTCCGAAAAAATAAAACAATAATAACTCTTTCGGTGGGAGTAGGAAAACTATTTTTTACGGCATATTTAGTCAAGTTGCTGTTTTTTTTTATTGTTGTTTAAATTAGTGAACAATACTAGCTAAGATATTTCTTTAAGATAAAAAAAGAAAGACTAAGCGAAGAGAAAAAAGAGTAAAAAATTGTCTACAAATTAACGAATGTGTAGTCTAATAAATTGATTAAAAGAGATTAGGAAACAGATAAACACATAAAAGGAATTAGGAAGACGAAGGCAAACAAACAACACTAAGAAAAAGAAAATAAAACAAAAAACAAGCAAATAGTAAAAAAAACCAGGAGTAGCAAAAAGAGATCGATATATTAGTAAGAGATAGAATGCGAGAAAGTTAAGTGAATGAAGAAGCCACAAGTCGAGAAGATAAGAGATTCATGGTAAAAACTTATGTAGCCTAAAAATAATTTGATTGAGAAAATAATTTAAATAAATTTAAAGAAACTTATAGCTGATATAGTTCCGCAGAAAACTGATTTTTTTTGTTGAGTTCATTTTAAAAATTCTGTTTTGCTACAAAATACTTTTAAAAGCAAATAGTAAGAATAGTTCAGTTTGCACAAGGAAAGCACTTTTCCGAGAAACCTAAAAATACCTAATACAAAAAAAAAAAAATATTGTAACAGTAACGTATAATATTTTTGGAATACTCCCATACTATCGTAGGTAAATATATTCATGCTCACAGTATACCAATATAGCTAACTAATATAAATTTATATCGGATTTAGTACCGAGAGCATCAAAAATCACATAGTTTCGTAATGTTCTGTTTAAACATACATACAATTTTTTAAGGATTCGTTATTCTTTTTGTACTCATACATATGTACATACGTATATTCGCATGTACTTAGTACTTTTATATGTTTGTATGATCGGTAAATATAATCGAGGTAAGTGCTTGTTACACAAATTTGTCCTCTTTTGACAATCTTGGCAGCCTGTCATGCTGTGTTTGCGTTTCGCATGTTCGCATTAGTTCGGGAATGTGCTGTGGCTCGACTGTGACAGAGTTATCATACCATCAAAATTACTTAGCGGAGGTCATCATCAAAAGCAAACACATTTACTTTTTTATTTTTATTTTTATTTTGTGCAAATTATTATGATTGAATATGCTTTGTAAACGAAGATAATGCAGATGATTATAATGATGTGGGTTTTGTGTGTGAGTACGAGAGGTGCAAATTGTTTTGTTTTTTTTTCGGAAATTTCGGGATTTCATTTTATAATGACGATCGAAGGATCCTGATATTCGGCATAGTCCAACAGTTTTGTGTTGAAGATATGAAATTGAATTAAAAACTTATTTTTATAGATATCAAGAATTCACATTAAAATTTTCAGGACAACCTCTGTATGGTGAAGAATCTATTTGGATGCAGAGATAATTTTTTTATATTACTTACTCCATTTTAAAAGAATTTTTAATTTAAAATACTTTTTATTCCTTTCTTTATTTTATATCTGTAGTAAATATTCTAAAGCGATGCGTTAATTGATTTGCTTTCAATGTCACGACACTAGCGCCACCTAACGGAACGTAAACGGGATTGTTTCAACCCGTGCGACACCTGTCGGAAATGTCATCAAGTTAAATTTAAAGTAAAAACATATCATTTCAACAATTAAAATTTTACACCAACAATAAAACTGAATTAATTGTCACAAATAAATCACAATCAATTCGCTTTTAGCAGCAAATTTCCAATCCCGAAAACCCTGTAAAAATTTGCTTAGATTTTCAACACCTAAAAAGCATGGCATTCTGGGACTTACATACATCTCTAGTAGGTACGCGTGCACACACTTGCATCACCCGCTGGCTTGACTTGTCATCAGTGATGCTTTTATGTTTCATAAAATGTGGAAAATCGTTTTCCAGCCACAATTGAATAAAAAATTCTTTTCATGCACTGACAATTTTCTTTCTGTAACACAGTGCCGATATTATCGTTATTTCAACTAACAACAATGAATCATGGTAACTGTACAGTAGCGATGTGTTAAAAAGCTTAGCAGTAGAATGCACCAAAGCTTAGATTGAGCACTGATCGCACGGATCACTGATCGCTATGATGGCTTTTTTCGGACTCTAATACATTTTTTTAATTCTTTTATTTTTTATTTTATTTATTTTTTTTTTATTTTGATGATGATATTTTATATTTACCAACTGATTATATGCTCGTGTTTAATGGTGCCTTCTCAGAATCTCCATATAAAAGTCGGATTTTCTCGAAAAGTATATTTATGAGTTTAACGACAACTTGTCATTTAGGCATCAATATAAATATATTACTCATACGCCATGGTGGTCAAAATTATGTTCTACGATTTACTCACAACTCAAAGCACTAATTAACAAAACTTATCTAATTTATTGTTTTGGCAGTTTTATTTCTCTATTCGTACCTCACTATCTTATCGTTCCATTTCCTTGAAAATGATTTCAATTTAACTTTTCTGCAACTGTAATTTTTATTTGCTCACGAGTGTACACACATACAAATAATTTGCACTCTATATTGTTGTTGTTGTTGATGTCTGTCAACGTTAATCTACAAATGTCATCCACCGTTATGTTGTTTACACGCAGATAACAATCCGATTGCTGTTTACTTTCATAAAAGAAAACAAATTAAATAATATTTTTGCCGCAAGTCGGCAGCTTATACCACATGCTTGTCGCACACAATAAACTTTTGTATATTCAGTGTAAATCAAAACAACAACAAAACAAATCTTAGCAACCTTTTAGGCGTACAATTAGTAAATGACAAGTCCTTGTTGTCGTACACTCAGCATGCTGATAGCAAAGTCACGTGCAAAAATCAAACAAAAGCTTTATCAAAGCTTTGTCATCTCATTCATTTGCAAATCATCTGTGGATTTTGCTTTGGTGTTATTGAAAGTGTGGTAGTAAATTAATTTTGTTTGTATTGTTCATTGTGAGACGTGTTGTTGTTGTTGATTTTGTTGTTTTATAGTTGTTGTTGTTTGTAGTTGTTATCATCACTTTTGTTGGCCATTTGCCGTTAAGTTATACTATATTCCTTGCGCTAGCGTAGTTACTTCTAAATAAGCTTTTGTGAATTGACACGCAGTTAACTTCTGCAGTTAGAACGTTTCACAAGAACAATTTTTAGTCGCCTATAAGTATGCTAATTAAAATGCTATGACTAGAGCCAGCTGCGTACACTAAAGCTGATAAGAAGAGTTTGAAATGAAATGCTATTTTAGTGGTATGAGGGGGGATAAGGGATGCTACTTGATAGATTTATTACAAAATAAATGCTTCTTTGTGCATTTTAAGTACATATGAGCGCAGAGGGTTAATAAGCTTTGTTGCAATTATATGGATTTTTTTTTTTAAATCGCGTTATAACAAACTTTAGCAACGCCCACTTATTGGTAAGAAATTGTGTATTGAAAATCTAATTTTAAACTTTTAACCTTAAATATACATTTAACCTTCTAACTGCAGCAAAACAAAAAAAAATACAAATATATTTATTTTACAATTTTTCCAAAAGGAAATTTCATTCATCTGAAAAGAATATCATTTTTGTTTTAAATGTTCTAAAAATTAAAAAAAAAAAATATTTCTAGCAGCTTTGAAATTCTTGCCTCATCTATCATTTGAATGTAGGCTTAGAGTGAGAGATAGAAAAAGGTAGCAAAGTAGAAATGCAACATTAAAAATTAAAAAGTGGAGGAAAAGCGAAACAAAGCACAAGAAAAAGCGATCAATCAGAAGGAGAGCACATCATTTTTTTAAGTACATGCACGCAGATTTTTGGCTATGGTCACATCTATCGTTGCCTCTAGTACGTTATATTGTTCTAGAGGGCTTTTATTTTAATTCAAAAAATTTTAAAATAGTCGCTATGTTTGGCAAAGTGCATACGGTAGCAACTATTGAATAAAAGCTACTTTTGAAACAGGTTAAAAAAAACTGCTGAACTAGTGAAAATCTACTTACATGCGAACTAGTTCTTAGTTGGCTTTTTCGATGCAGTTTTTGAACTAGTTTTTGAACTAGTTTCAGTTTGCTCTCTCCACTCTATGAGTATGCACTATAATGTGTACAACTTTTGACTAAGTCATTGGTCACACACATCGCAAATGCTCACACATACACATTTCTTACTTCCTACCATTGGCCTTGAGTGCATACAAAATTTTCATACAACGAAATATGTACGCTCACCAACACACCAACTACCAAATCGTTATTTATTTGTGCAACAAAATGCAATTTTAGTTGGAATTTCACATTGCATTTGCAAGATATATACAAATACAAAATACAAATGTGTACAGTTGAAACTTGTATATGCTTTATTCAATTTGTTTTTGTAAAATTCTTTTCACTTTCCATTACGAGAGTGATTTTTCAACTCGTACAAAGTTAATGTAAGTTATTTGTTTTAAAACTTATTTTTTTATATATGTATGTATGTGTGGATGTATATATGTTTACATATATTTACAGTTAAGTATGTAGTCACACACACATGAAAAATATGTTGGTCCTGCTTGAGCATATAAACAATGTTATTTGCATTCAATTTTCGTTGCATTCAAATGTTATCAGGAAATTGCTTTCGAGCAGAGCTACTTCACTTAATGCTTTTGTCTCAACGAACTTTACCAAATGCCCCTACGCTTTTACACAGCTTTTACTTGATCTTATTCTATTCACGGCGTATTGTATTTCGAAAGCTGATTGAAATGTTTCATTTTGGTACGTGCTTAAATTAAAAATAGTTTACGCATTGGCATTTCATTCAGCGCCCAATTGCAGAGTTATCGAGCGATCTGATGTTGTAAGGGCAATACAGAATTTTCTTTTTGTTTTTTGTTTAAGGCATTCATTTTGTTGTTGTTTGGAAACTAGCAAAGTAGTTTTATTTGTAAAGCTAATTAAATTTTGAAATCAAACTTTTCGAGTAAAATAAGAAAAATTAACACGGGTAAATTCCTTCCTAAGGAACACAAAGCTCAAATTCACTAGCAAAGCTTAAATTAGTTCGTACAATCTGCAAAGCCTCCGCTCTTCTCTGGCAAAATGTGTAGAGAGTGGATAAAGCGGAAGTGGGTGCGAGAGCTAGATAATAACAGTAATCTAAATCTCTAGTAATCGCAATGGATTACAATTACAGTAATCGCAATCAAAATAATCGCAAATGTAATGACATTAATTGGGATCTTTAGTAATGGAAATGGATTACAATTACAAAGATATCAATTAAAAGTAATCGAAAATGTAATGAAAATAATCGAAATCGTTAGTAATCGAAATGAATTACAATTACAGTAATCTTAATCAAAAGTAATCGAAAATGTAATGAAAATAATCGAAATCGTTAGTAATCGAAATGAATTACAATTACAGTAATCTTAATCAAAAGTAATAGAAAATGTAAAGAAAATAATCGAAATCATTTGTAATCGAAATGGATTGCTATCACAGTAATATTTATCAAAAGTAATCGAAAATATAATGGTACTAATCGAAATGTATTGCTATTACAGCAAGCTTAATAAAAGGTAATCGAAAATGTATCTACCTATTTTCTCTCGTACTTTCAAGCTGTTTTGTTATTATCTACTATTTCTCCTTATTACAACTACACTTTCCATAATTTTTTATATTTATTTATTTTATTATATTTTCAACACTTCTTTTGTCAATCTGTTTTTCTTACTTTATCAATTGTATCCACACTCCTTTTCAATATAAGCTTTTATGCTATTAATCTTGCAGCTGTTTGCTTAACTAATGAATGCAAACATTTGTCTCTCAAACCAATTTGTTTGCATGTCGTTAGTTCATACCGCAGCATCTATAACCCGACACCGCAACCATGACTACGTGGATACGTACAAACCGCTACATCATCCGAATGTCTGGTCAATATAAATTAACGAAAACACTGCACGAAGACAGCTGGTGATGGATATGATTTGAATTATTGAAAAGGTTGGCTAGACATTACAAAAAACTGTTTATCAGCTTAGTTAAGTAATTTTTGTGGTTGAATAAAATTAACAAAATATAACAGAACTGACAATTTTTGATGGAACTTAAGTGTTATATACATGAACAGACATCTGTTAATCGTTTGCTCGCTTCCCACGAAGTGTAAAATAATCAAATTACCAAGAAAAGAAAAGAAAAGAAAAGAAAAGAAAAGGTAAACAGTGGGGTGCACAAGAAAAATATTAGTCTACATTGATCGTTTCATGTCAAATGCTTAAATTGCTGGAATTGACAACAATCTACCGATTTGTATGAAATTTGATGCAGATTTTCCTTTTTTAAAAAATTTCAAAATCCAAATTTCTAAATTGCAAAAATTCCCAATTTCTTAAAATCGTAACAATTCTCTCAAAAAAGGAAACATTTTTTCAAATTTCTAATTTTAGAAAATTTTTGATTTTTCATTTTGATAAAATTAAAGTGTGCTATTAAATTTTAGAGTACAATTTTTTTCGAATTATACTTGTGATGTATTTCTTTCTTCCCTAATTTAAAAATTGGTGTTGTTCGAACTTTTAAAAATATGAATTTTTGATAACAAAATATTATTTTAGTTTGGTTAAATCGACTTCGGAAGGTGAAAAACCACTTTAGTAAATTTTTTGGTGAAATCGAAAATTAAAAAAAAAAAATTAATTTTATTTTTCCAATAGATTCCACAAAACAGTTTTTGAGTACTCAACATTTTTTTATTTCGGGTTTAACTAAGTGACTGGGACGTCAACAGATTAAAAAGGAGATATTTGGAAAATATTCAAAAGTTTATATACACATGTACTTCAAAAAAACAAAAAATTCAGGTAATTTTTAGGATTATCAAACTTTAACTTTTTCGCTTTGGTAAAATTTGTTTCAAAACTTTTTTCTTTATTCTTCCAAACGTCCATTTTTAGTGGAAAGTTTGCAGGCTAACTTAAATTTTTTCGATTTTGAAAAAGATTAAAATTTTCAAAAATTAAAAATTTGAGTATTTTTTCACAATTTTTTTTCTTTATATTTACTTTCAAGCGTCACTTTTTGATGGAAAATTTTATGGCGAATTTAAATTTTTTTCGATTTTGAAAAAAAAACATTTTCTAAAATTAAAACTCTTATTTTGTTTCAAAACATTTTTTCTTTCACTTCTGAGTATCCCCCTTGAGTGGAAAACTTAATGGCGAGTTTTATTTTTTCTTCAATTTGGAAATAATTTAATTTTTCCAAAATTATAATTTCTCATGCCAGGATTTACTTTTACATATATACATGCAGATGTCGTTGCATATCAAATTTCAGCAAAATATATTTCCTTTCTTATATACATATGTATGTATGTTAGTATGTATCTAATTTGGCTTAATGCCCTTAAAAATACCTAGAACAAACGCCAACAAATATCTAAACCATCCTTATGAAATTATTAAACAAAATTTATTTTAGATAATTTCCGTTGCTGAATTATTAATATCCGCCGAAAAAGGGTTAATGGCATGAGTAAATTAACAAAAACGCCACAGGAGAATATCAAAACGTGAATTAATTAAGCGAACGATTTTATGTATGTACGAGTATATGTGTTAATATCTGGTAGGATAGCTCATGGCGGAAAAAGCTTTAGTTACGAGCTGCTGAGCTTCGGATGCTGACATCGACACTGGTTTCCAGCAACCTCTTTTGGATACAATGAGAATAGTTTTAATCCACATTATGGGAATTCGGCAAAGCCTTAAGCATCTGTTTTAGAGCTTGCTCAACCTTACTATGTGTGAATGGCAAAAGGCTCTCGAAAACAAATTTGAGAAAGGTTGTTTTATGTCTGAACTAACATTTCCAGCCACTGGTGATTGGTTTTTTTTTTTTTTTTGTCACTATGACTGGTAAGTACTCTTCTCAGTCATATTTATAATAATATTTTATGCTAGAAAATTTAGTTTGAAAGTCGAATTTATAAACTAACTTCACTCCAAACAATCTCGAGGTCTTTTAGCGAAAAATACCTTGGCAAAAAACTTTTTAATTTCAAGCTAAGGCATTCCATTTCTGTTAATTAACTTCTACAAGAAAACTAATTTAATACAAATTGCCTATAGACAAAGTCTCTACATATGTACGTCCCATACATTGAATAATGTTGATGCATAATTGTGTGTTACTGGCAAATGAAATCCCGTGATTTTCTAGGATTTTTTTCTTTTCTTAAAAGCTCGAAATTTTGGCGATTTTAGAGGATGTTATTTTTTTTGTTCTTTTCGTTTCATTTTTTTCCAGGTGTGCTGAAATTACTGCCTCTAACTTCGAAATTCTTACTCCGTTTTTTTTTTTTAATTTCGAAGAATTGTTTGCATTAAACTCTCTATTTTTTTCGTATGAAAATTAAAATTTATTAATTTGTTGCATAACTAGATAGTTAAAAAATACTAATTTCAGCGAATTGCCAATCCTGTGTTGACGAAAACGTCAAAAATGCACATCCCTAGCATGTATTCAAATGTAGCAAAATATATTTAATATCCTCTTAATTTATTGGCACACCTATCATCTTAGTTGAGAATGAATGAGTGTCTATTAGTTAACGCCAGTGCCATTAACCCAAGCAACCTTTTTTCTGCGAAAGCAAGCATCCGTTCTACCGAGCTACCAACTTTTATTTTACTTTATATATTGTGTTATTTAACCCTACAGGTGCATGGCACATATGATAGATGAATATTGTATGTTAACTCATAACACAGGTGCGATGTATGTAAGTATATATACATATATCTTTTGCAAGAAGTTACATATTCACATATGTAAATATTATGTAAAAACTTTCATATGAGTAATTTTCTAATTAAGAACAGCGGATGTGCATTGATGGCAATGTTAAGTCACACGTACATTTAAATATATTGGAGTCATTAGTATACAGCAAAAGACTAGAGGAAAAGGTTCTTCATATCACCTCCGGTTTTTCCAACGGCAAAAGGATGGGAGAGACGGCTTTCGTTTTATGAACCCAGTAGAACTAAATGCGCTGGTTAGTGATACACATGAGCAGACTGCATTAATCTGGGCAACTTAAGATTACGATTACTGTAATTTAAATCACGAAAAGTTGAGATTGCTATTACAGTAGTCAGAATCCAACTTGATTACATGTGGTATCATGTGTTTACTTATCTTATGTAATAGCAATCCAAAATTTCAGGATTACAATTACAGAAATATTAACCAAAAGTAATTGAAAATGCAGTGACAGTAATAGAAATCGTTAGTAATGGAAATAGATTACAATTACAGTAATCGTTATCAAAAGTAATCGAAAATGTAATGGCAGTAATCGAAAACATTAGCAATCGAAAATGTAATGAAAGTATGTAAATCATTATTAATCGAAATGAATTACAATTGAAGTAGTCTTAAGCAAAAGTAATCGAAATAATATTGACAATAATCGAAATATATTACAATTACAGTAATCTTAATCAAAAGAAATCGAAAATGTAATTACAGTAATTGGCATCATTATTAATCGAAATGAATTACAATAAAAGTAATCTTAAGCAAAAGTAATCGAAATAATAATGACAATAATCGAAATCATTAGTAATCGAAATGGATTACAACTAGAGCAATCTTAATCAAAAGTAATCGAAAATGTAATTACAGTAATTGGCATCATTATTAATCGAACTGAATTACAATTAAAGGAATCTTAAGCAAAAGTAATCAAAATAATAACGACAATAATCGAAATCATTAGTAATCGAAATGGATTACAACTAGAGCAATCTTATTCAAAAGTAATCGAATGAATTACAATTACAGTAATTTTTATCAAAAGTAATCGAAAATATAATTGCAATAATCGAAATCGTTTGTAATCAAAATGGATTACAATTACAGTAATCTTAATCAAAATTAATCGAAAATGTAATGACACTAATTTTGATCATAAATAAAGGAAATGTATTACAATTACAGTAATCTTAATCAAAAGTAATCGATAGTATAATCACAGTAATCGAAATTAATTACATATACAGCATTCGTTATGTTAAGGTAACTTGAACTTTTGAAAAGCATATGTATATTTGCAGAAGAATGTAAGAAACAGGGTGTACATTTAGCGTAAGTGAGACGAGAACACTCACCAAATTCTCAGAAGCTTGCTATGTTTTGACTATTGAGATGGTCACAGCAGGCAATAATTTAATAATTTTAGGCATGAAAAATACGATTCTATGATATGAGATGTCATCAGCGAATATGTACTGAGATGCCTAACCGATGGGGTTGCTTTCTTGATATAGTGCAGAACTCGATATTGTCTCCCAGACAAATTACGGGCACCCAACTTTATTGAATCCAGATTTACGACTTATTCCAACATCGTGAGCGAATGCATACCAGAAGTAAATGAAATAGAAATAATATGAGAAAGTATTCAAACCCGATCACCCTGTATACTCACGCATATTCTATGACATCCTTTCTTACAAACTGCCATCAAAGTGCCACCAACACGCTTAACAAATGGCTTCATTTATTTATATGTCCTGTACGGAAAATGTGCGAAATACTCGCAGCAGAAAACATTTGGCGTGAAAAATACTCACCTGAAATCAGTGGGGCACAAACACAATGGTCGAACAACACACCAAACGAAGTAGCAGCAAATAGTAAAAGTAACAACAACAATGCAACAATATATATACATATATGTATATGTAAAGACATAAGAAATTGTTGGTGGGGTGAAAAAGGGTCACAAAATTTAAAAGCGTAAAAGAAATATATGTTAGTAAAACTTTTTCGAGTTAAGCACAAAACAGAAAGTGTTACTCTAATGTATGTATGGCCATCGCCATTTTTGCCTTGTCTGTCGTTTTTTTTTTTCAGCGAATGCAATGTATCGCCGCATATTTGCAACTTAAAACTAGTTCTTCCTCCAGTGGCATTCGAATGTAATACCAGAATTATTAAAGAGTTAACGTGGCTGTGAGTGTCCAAAGTAAGTACAGAAAATTTGAAAGAAAAGAGAACACAAAAAGCACTAAAAATGTTGCGCAGAAAACAGTAAACACTGGCAAATAACTGCTGGTATGAGAAAATTGTTGGCAAGCAAAAATGTTGCAATACATTTTCCTTAGAACACTGTGCAACAGCATCGAACTCAGCGACAGTCTTGAAGAAAATTTTAAGACATTTCATTGCTATTTTATTTTATTTTATTTTGTTTTATTTTATTTTATTTTATTTTATTTTATTTTATTTTATTTTATTTTATTTTTTTTTATTTTATTTATTTTTATATTTTTTTTTATTTTATTTTATTTTATTTTGTTTATTTTGTTTATTTTATTTTATTTTATTTTATTTTATTTTATTTTATTTTATTTTATTTTATTTTATTTTATTTTATTTTATTTTATTTTATTTTATTTTATTTTATTTTATTTTATTTTATTTTATTTTATTTTATTTTATTTTATTTTATTTTATTTTATTTTATTTTATTTTATTTTATTTTATTTTATTTTATTTTATTTTATTTTATTTTATTTTATTTTATTTTATTTTATTTTACTTTATTTTATTTTATTTTATTTTATTTTATTTTATTTTTCATTTTGACCCTGACTTCAAACCTTTTTATATATACTATGTTGCACAGTGTAGCAAATAATAAGAGTGCAAGTAAGCAACAACACTCTATCACTCGCCGACATAGTAAAACTTCACGCTCAGTGTTCGCAACAACGCTCTTGCTATGGCTGATTGAAAGCGTTGCATTGAGGTAATAAATTTTCGTTGAAAGGATAAAGTTTATGAGCTGAGAAACAGCACACTCCAAAACTGCGTTGAATTGCCTCCATCACTATTACAGTTAAACATTCTTAGTTTCATACATACATTCATACATAATTTATTTACATATTTTTGCATGTGTATGCGTAACAGCGGTTGCTGGTTGCTTATGCTTTTTAGCTTACTTTGCTTCGTATTCTTTCATGCTTTAACTAGTGGCAAAACATAAAAACATAAGAAAGCCGTTAAAATAGCAACAAATGCACCAAAGTTGGAAAGGTAACAAATCGCATTTGCAATTCACCTGGAATTTGTACTTTTTTTTTTTTTTTTTTTTGTTGGTGGTTCATTTCTATATAATGCTTTATGCTAAGTTGTTGATCCAACTACGAACGATGCTGCTGCTGCCGTCGCTATTGTTGTTGCTGTTGTAGGTATTCTGCGAACATGGTACAAGAAAAAGCTAAATAAATCGTTGCGCATAAAGTTTGCAAGGAAATTAGCCAAACTAAATCTGCCCAGTTTTGTTGAAAACTTATTTCACACACACACACACCCAGACATAACACAGCACACAGAACATCTGCCTATGAAAAAGTACCCGACAGCATAAGGGACTTTGCCGCAAATCCAATTTACATATATGCGATTATTGAAGTTTTCTACAAAGCAATAAAGACAGTTGGAAATGGGATGGTGTTTTGCTGGTGGAATCAAGCGTGCTGAATTATGAAAGTTTACGCTTCCAATTATTCTCTCTTGAAAAGTTAGTATATTTTATTGCTATTAATGCAAAACCAATTTCGTTTTAATGAAGTCGATTTTGAAATGGTTATTTAGCGATTGATTTTTAGGTTCAATAGCAAGAAATTGATTATATTAAAAAGGAGATGCATAAAAAGGCAAGCACTCATAGAGGGTGATATGGAGAAATTTATCGACAGTTAAGGCAATAAAAAATCACAAAAATTATCACGGCTATAGAATCTGTCATGGTTACTGGCACGGCTGAGGACAATTCCAGTGCTGTCACTGTTCGTATCATTATCATTATCATTATCATTATCATTATCATTATCATTATCATTATCATTATCATTATCATTATCATTATCATTATCATTATCATTATCATTATCATTATCATTATCATTATCATTATCATTATCATTATCATTATCATTATCATTATCATTATCATTATCATTATCATTATCATTATCATTATCATTATCATTATCATTATCATTATCATTATCATTATCATTATCATTATCATTATCATTATCATTCTTTTCATCCAACCAGCTCGCTCTTTCACCAATACCCATAACGATAGTTCCCATGCAGTAAGTGTGAATGAAGTGACTATCACTACGAGTATTTGAACCCAAAATGACCTTCAGTACGCGAAGTCAGTAGATACACCCATAAGTCAATCTGCTGCGCGAAAAGTTGAAAAGTTGTTGAACAAGCGTATTTCATGCAATAGTTGTATGTGTAACTCAAACAACTTTTCAAACAACCTAACAACAACACTGTCTACGAAAGCCAATAAATAAATCCATAGAATACACATCAATTACGCGAGGGTATTGAATGCAGATACAGCAAAACTTTACTGAAAAAATATTCGCTGCAAAATGTGCTAGCAAAAGTTTCTTTAACAAGACTAAATCGAAAAGGGGGTAGAATGAAGAATAACAGCAAAAACAAAAAAACAAACAGCAGCCCAGTTAATGGTTGGAAACTTAAATCTGTGCGCCTCACAACATTTGGCTCATATAAAAATGTAGTTGTTGCTTTCGATGTTCTTGTTATTAGCGAGTGAAAACACGGTATGGAAAACTTAGCTTAAACTATTCATCTTCACGGTAATTTAGCGCAAATTATACTGTTTACAAAAACAACTTAATCGGTTAGTGCTTATGTAAGAGATACTTGGCAGATAGCGAAAGATAGGCGCTGCTACATTAAATCACGCACATACATACATACATGTATACCAAGTATGTGTGTGTGTGTGTGTGTGTGTGTGTATATGTTTACAGAAGCAAACTTTAATGAATTAAAAACAAACCAAGGTAAATAACGTACACTTCAACACATATACATACATATATACTTACAAATACCGTGTGGGCAGACACTGGCAGACATTTAGCAACGCGCGCACAGATTCATTCATTCATTCATTATGCAGCCATTACGCAGCCATACACCCTGGCGGTCGTACAACGGACAAAAGTTTACTAATAAATTTACAAGCGCTTATGCTGCATGATGGATGAAGAAAAGAGAGATGGCTGTTTTAAATTAATTTTAGCTATGCCACATACATAGCTACTGTGCTTGTTTTTTTTTTTTTTTTTTTGTTATTGTTATTATTATTATCACTGCTCTTGTTGCTGTTTTGATTTTGATGAGTGGTGCATGGAATATGAACAGCTTCTGAAGCGAGCAATAGCAATTGCCAAAGCAAAAGTGTAAAGGCAACAAAAATGACTAATTAGACGTAAAATTACACATTAAATGCCATAAATGATGGTAAGGTCGGATCTTTGCTTTTGTTATAACAGCAGCCAACTTATAACTTTGTTACATTCTCTTATAATATTAATAAAATGGTCGTATTCTTTTGTAAAGGAATTAAAAAATAATACGCTGGGTCTCAAATAATTTTGTTTCTTCGAAGTTCACCGTTTTTTGATGTGGTGCTTCCAATCTAATTACAAGTTTAAGCTTTTAGAGGCTACACTGAGAGGTTTTTCTCCTTGGCGAATATTCTCTTTTTAATTGTGTATGAATGATTATCGATATTCAATACTACAAAGTCCCATTCACTTCTTTGTCTTTGTACAAAAATAGAAACCCAAAGCCTATTGAGAGCTTTATGGACCAATTCGGGATTGCTTTAGGCTTAGTTTCGGCACTTTTTTGAGACCATTTGGGATTATTTCCAGAATTTTTTTCGGGATTATTTTGGGACTCTATTGGATGCTCTCTATGATGCTCTGACAATTCGCGAACTGCTTCCGAAAAAGTGAGAAAAAGTGTAAGGAAACATGCACAACTGAGTCCAAGAAAGACCCGAAATTATATTGCATTCAATGCCGAAAAAGTCCCTCATGGTAAGTTATGCCGTAAAAGTTGGAAGTTGATCCCAAAATGCATCCAAAGTAATCCGGAATGGATGCCAAAGAGGTCACTATACTATTTTTCAATTTTGCTACTCCAAATTTCAGTGAATATTAAAAACTTCATATGCATTCGCTTTTGAAGACGATCCACGAGAAAACAATTTTCAATTTGATTCGCGAATGATGCGTTAACGCATTCGCGCACGTGAAAAATGTCAATTTTTTTTATGCGTTTCTGTTCGCGAATGTATTGAATGTGGATTTTTAGTCATTCATAGTTACATTTGTGTTATATTCTAAGACATCAGTGATGAAGTTATTGTATTTTTTAACCATTCTCTTAACTAGTCCAACGCATTTATATAACCTATCAAGTTTCACTTTTGAAGCTCAGTTACAAAAGAATGCGACTTAAATTCTCTATTTTATTATGTGCATACTCTGATTTATTTATTAGTTTTGTACTTGTTTTTTGCCTTAGGCCATCTTACCAACTGTTTTGATACATTGCCTTTTATGTATCTTTAATATGTAGTACATAGCTTTGGTATAACTCGTAGATATTAATTATGTTTTACTTAGCGCGTGTCTGCACTCGAGTGGCTTTTGTGGCTTAAAAGTGTCTGTCGTGATTAAAAAAAAAAATTTTACATAAACAAAAACAAAAACAAAGTAAAAGTATGAAGCTTAAAGGAGTTGTTTGCGCTAGACAACAGCTCCACGAAATGAGTATAAATTAATTTTGCAGCTGATGCAACACATAAAGGACCTACTCGCTTATAAAACAATAAGAAATTTTTACTTGGAATGTAAGGAATGCCTTTCAACTGCTTGACAAAGATGCTGCGGATCGCGTCTGGGTAGGTGTTCGTACATTTCTACAGCTCATTGACGATAGAAGCTGAGTCTTTCATTCGCAAGTCGTGCTATCAGCGTAACAGAGACACACCGCTTCTCTACTTCAAATATCACGCAGACTTCGAAGAATTTCAGTTGCTTTAAAGGACCAATGTCGCTAATAATCACACACAAAAATAATACAGGAAATTGCCTTCTTCCGGAAAAAACGGCATCTAAAAATATCCGATATAGAAGTACTAATTTGTAGCAATTAAAACTGTCTCAAAAACACAAGATTGTCTACCACGCTCATTTCAATTACTTTCTAAATAAATCTTAAACTTTTTCTAAAATTGTATAGCATTTAAATTGTGAAAGGCTTAAAACACAAAAGCCAAAACAAAACAATAGCCAGCTTTCATATTCAACCACGCGCCGCCATAGCAACCCGCCTTGATATGAGTTAACAGCAAATAAATTTCTCTCAGAAACTTTCAGCGTCAAAAGAAGCCGCCAGTAAAAGGTAAGCGAACTGTTAAGCGTATATAAAAAGTGGATAACTTTATGAGGTAAGTGTAATAAATAGTGGCCAATGAAAAAGTAGTAGAATGTGAAGTTGCTTTGAAAGCGCACAAACACACGCACACACACACACACACATACAGCTAGTTGACTATGCAAGCACGTTCTTAGCACTGCTAATGCAAGTAATTGCATCTTTGTCAGAACATATTTAAAAAATATAAAATACTGAATATTAGCACTGTCGTTGGCATTTACCGCTTTTATGGAATTACTTAAAAGCCCAGCAAAACGCCTACAATTTCCTTATTTTATGAACGTTCACTACATTTTATTCAACGGAAGCAAGGTAAACTGCATATAGCTACGATGGCTTTGTATTTATTAGGGATGGTAAACTCGAATTCGGAGAATAACTGCAATTTGGGGAAGAAGAGAAGGCATTTTCGGAGTTACTGCGTAGTAGTATAATTAAAAACTTTTATAAAAATGCTAAAAAGCTTTGTAAACCAATTTTATTTTTTATGAATATGGCGGTAATTTTGCTTGATGACAAGTTTCAAGTCCTTAGATTACCGGGAAGTTATTAAAAAATCGAATACAAGGTTACCATCGTTCAGGAATTGTCAGTTATCTTCAACAAGTTTTCTAAATAGCTCATCCGGTGCGACACCTAGCGATTTTTTTTTTTAAATATTGCATTCTCATCGGTTTACAGCTTACGGGGAAGTTACTCAAAAATAAGTTGCAAGATTAGAGCCTTTTCAGGAATTTTCAGCTATCTCGATCAGCGCGCCATCTAGTGGGATTTTTTTTCTACAAATCCGTTTTCAAGCTTAATGTGAACATGCTTTTAGAAAATTTTTTTAAAATGTGTTAATCTCATAATCGATGTTTACCATAAATAAAACCAATTAAAAAATTAATCGATAGTTGAAAAATTAATCGATAAAAGTTAAAATTTATTATTTACACTGCAATGAAGACAATTAAGTATTACTAAATATTAAAAATCTAAGTTTTGTCTGATGACTGCGTTGTGTATAGTTTCGTAATTTTTGGTTAATATCAAAAAAAAAAAAGTGAATTAAATGTCCAAGAAAAGTGTTCATAAACATTTCTTATTTATTCCAAATATTTAAATATTTCTAAAACAATTTCTTAACTTTATTCAAGTTACGCTGTTGGAAAATAAAAAATATCCAAAACCAGAATCCGATAATGAAATCACATACCGAGAATCACGTTATTCTTAAAACTCAGAAAAACTCTCATCTCTAATATGTATGTACGCGCTTGTGTTGCTTTGCTTAAACTGTGTGTCTGACATTTATGTATTTGCATAACGGTTAAGTTTCTATGTAATATGTATGAAACTACGTTTCTAGTATGTATTTAGGATGAGAACAATAACGTCGCTTATAAGAAGATTTATTGCATCACACATTATTTGCTCACCTGAACAAACGTTCATGGCAGCAGCGTCCTTCGAGCTAGTCAACTAACCTCCTTGAGGTTGCACACACACACACATGCATGTTTGCATATAAATACATACTTACGTTTTTTTTTTTAATTTATTTAAATACACATATTAAAGATTAATCTGTGTTTGTGTTGGTAAGTTGCAGGACATAAGTACTTCCTTATATGAATGAATGGATTGCAAATGGTAAAGTTGAATTTTATACAGTTCCTATGTACATATATGGGTTGGTTCACGAGTTTTGATTAGAAGTTGAACAGCACGAAGTCCTAAACTTTCAACAAAAAAACGCAAGAACGGAACCTTCCTTAACATAGAGTTAATTGCGAGTCTATTAACTCTTCTTTAAACCGGTTTCTATCCTACAAAAAAAAATCTGAAAACCTTACCCTTCCCTCTCTCTTTGAAAAATGTTTACTATGAGACCTTTCCAATTGTTTGAGATTTATTTTGAAGCTTTCCTATATGTAGAGACATACTATACATACATATATTTAAAGCAAAGATTTGCACAACATTTCACCTTCTGTTATCAGCATTTGCAAGGTGCCTCACATGTGGCGTTGACGTTTTAACTGCAAACAAATATAAAAACTTTTTTTCAAACGCCACTTCCATAGAAAAGCAACATTGCTGGAGTGGCATAAGTTATTAAGCATTTTTTTCTTTCTTTTAAAAATCCATATATATGTATGTATGTGTATTCTGCTGTTGGTGTCGCGCCGTTCGGGTGTTTGTGCGGCATTTGGAGTTAGAATCAATTGCATCCGTAGCATGTCTGGCGCATATTGTGAGAAGAAATGCTTAGCACATGCAAAGATGTATGTATGTATGTAGTAGATTGTTCGCTACAGTGGCAGACTAAGCTAGTCAGAAAAGATATTAATTTAGAACTAGAGTTTTCTAACTGAACTAAAAGTAGTCCTAAAAGGACAAATTAAACATCATTAAAAAGTTTTTGAAAAAAAAAATACTCTATGATGAAATATTTAACTGATTACATCGGTATGATATTATGAGGTATAAATGATAATTCCAAAAATTCGGTAAATGATATCTGAACTAGTGATGTGATTATTCATTGTGTTTACAGGGACCTATTGTGATTTTTACATCACATGACAATTGATGTGATGTGATTAGTCATCATGTTAACATGGATCTGTTGTGATTTTTACATCACATCATAATTGGTTTAATGATGTGATGTGATTAGTCATCATGTTAACATGGACCTGTTGTGCTTTTTACATCACATCATAATTGGTTTGATGATGTGATGTGATTATTCGTCACATTCACAGGGACCTGTTGTGATTTTTACATCACATGACAACCGATTTGATCACAGCATATTTGCATCTCGTGATATGATATTGCAGCTAGTGATGTGATTAGTTATCATGTTAACGTATACTTATTATGATTTTCACATCATATGAAAATTGGTTTGATTATGTGATGTGATGTGATTATTCATGATTATTCACAGAGACATCTTGTGCTTTTTACATCACATGACAATTTATTGGATCATAGCATATTTGCATTTCTTGAAATGATGTTTGAGCGGGTGATGTGATTAGTCATCATGTAAAAACGTACTTATTATGACTTCCACATCACATGATAATTCATGTGTGGAAGACCGCATGACATATATCACGTGATTAAGTATTACAATAGCTATAGTTTGACCATGATATTTCAGAGAGAGAGTCTTACTCAGATAGACGGTGATCTTTTCAGTGCACTATATTCATATAGTACATCAAAATCAAAGTATCAGGATTGACTTCTTAATATAATATTGATATCAAATAAATACTTCAATCGAGGTAATGGAGTTGCAGAGTTTTCAATTAGTTGCTTTTCGGAAACGAAGTGTTGCTGTTATGTATATGAAGTATAAGCGAAAGAGATCGCGGTGATATTTTGCCGATGATTAAGGATCATATGATAATATAGAAATTTGATGTTTTTGTGTATAAATATTTTTTTTTTAAGATTTATATATGAATACTAAAACTAGTCTGTGAAATGAATAGTTTCAACAGACAAAAAGGCAGCAAATGATAACAGAAAAAGTAGGGTGATGTTGATGCGATATCATATGTCTGAGTGATGTGTTTTTTGTGCATAGGAAAAGAAATCTGTAGCGCAGTTGAACTTGCTGTGCATACCAGTTTAGTAGTAGTTTACCACTAGTTGGTTTGACTGCTAGCGTAATACGAGTATAACACGGCCATGCATGGTAGCTAGCAATATGTACTCGTATGTAGCAACTTATGCAAGACTAGGTATAAAGATGGGTGTTTGTGGTTTTCATAGAAAAATGATTAATTACAGCTGCTTTGGCACATTTTTTTTTTTTTTCTTCATTTTTCTTTTTGAGGTTTTTGCACGTGCTGAACGTTTGCTGGCTGGTATTTTTCCACATATTTTTTCACGCTTTTCGAACTCGTCCAGTCTTGGGTGTGTGGTGGCTTAAGCGCTAATGCAAAGTGGATGTTCAAATTTATTGCACAAATATCCGCTTTCCGCACAGGTGTTGACATAAAGTTTTTGAAATATTTATTTTTCCTTAAATTATTAATATCATGCTATGACAGATTCTTATACGTATTAGTTTTGCATGGGTAATTTTTAAAAAGATACGTTTTTATCGTAGCTAAAGCTTTTTTAGAAAAGCATGAGAAGCATTATTGTTAGTTGAATTTGGTGTAGGGGAAATTGTTGTTGTTAATTTAAGCACATGAAATAAACGGTACATAAAATGAAATTTCTCAAGTTATTTTCATTGAGAATAATATTAAATTTATATCAGGGATGCTCAACTATCGAAACAATTCTATTTCGTTTCGCTATTTCACAAAAAAAACTTAACGAAATAATTTCGTTCCGTTGATTCACAAAACAAAATTATCAAAATGATTTCGTTTCGGTAATTCACAAAACTAAATTATCGAAATGGAAATGATAACGTTGCAACGAAATAAATCAACAAAAATACCTCAATTAAACTGAACTGGCAATGCCTCCACGAGCACATACATACATACTTACATTTGCGAAAGGTGCCATGTTGGCAAATCTATTTCATTTGACTCAATTCGTTTTTTTACTTTTTTATATTATGTTTTATATTTTTTCCATTTTATATTATTGTTTTCTTTTTTAATTCTGTAATATTATCATTTTCTGGTCGGCTACGTCATATTCATATCTCAAATTTGTATGTTTTTGTGTCGGGGACAAAACAAAAAAGTGGAAATATATAAAAAAAAAATAATACTTGCAATTAAAAAACAAAGAAAAGTTAATAAAAAGTTAAAAAACATTTAACAAAAGTTGGGGTGGGAACTCGCTACCCTACAATTGATAGTGGAGTCGCTTGTCAAACAACTGACTGGGCAATTGTAGTTGTTGGTGACGGCATTGCCAGCAGCATAAAAACCAAAAGTGTAGAGTTTAAACGTTATCATCAACGTTTCGTTTACGTTAATTACCGAAATGAAATTATTTCGATAATTTCTTTTCGTTAATCAACGAAATATTTTTATTTTGATAATTCCATTATCGTTGTCAGCGAAAATAAATTATTGTGATAATTGCTTAAACGTTAAAAAACTCGATCGTTGCAACAGAAACGATTGGTTTTTTTCGGTAAGCGATAATATTAACGTTACGATGCATCCTTGATTTATATAAAATGGCTCATACCCACTAACTCATTGTCGGTTATATCGTCAGCCGAGTAGTCAGTCATCCATGCAGCGTTGTCCTCACTATTTTAAAATCATACGCACATAATCTTATCTCTTCCGTTTAACAAAGTAAGACCCCGTAAAGTTTTCTAATTAAAAGCTCAGTGATTCTGCCACTGAAGAAAACTGCCTATTTTATAAACCGCGTAAGCCTTCATACAATGGCGGTTAGACTTAGCTAAATAAATAATATTTATAATTTGGTAACATAAATATATGCACTCCTCGATATGTTTATATAAATATTAAATACTTAACTCTTACTTACATATATTAAGTCGGGTCCTTGATAAATTTAATATCAAAATGAATGCTTTAATACCACTGCATTACTTTATTTTATCCTGCCGCCAACGGCTTTATGGCAGCTGCGTTTAATACCTTTGTTGCCAGTGAGCCATAATCGGCTCACTACCTAAGTGGATGGAAACATACAATTGGCCCTATAGGGAAAACGTCGCATACTTAACACGTGGGCGGCTAGTGCAGTGCAATAATAGCGCTGTGTAATTAACGCCAATACCATTTAGAAATATTGTCAAACAAAATTTTTTTAAGAATAATTGATTTTTACTTTTAAAATTTTTTTTTTGAACAATCGATTTCTTAAGATCGGTTTTTATAACGCCGATTTTCGATTTTCAATTAATCGATTAAAAGATTTACACATTTTAAATCCGTATTTTTTGAATACAGTAAAAGAAGTATCGCTTATTTTCTTTTTCAAAATAATTAACTCTTTTATTTTAGCTAAGAATATAATTCCAAACATAAATCTAAAATCTGAAATTTATATATTATTCGCAAATAATATATATGATAAGTAATATAATGTACTTTTGGTCATCGAAGTTATCATCTAACTAATTTTTAAAGCGGTGATCCGCGTCTAACCATTTTGTTGGCTAAAACTCAATATAAACTTTTATTTGTGTAGCATACTTATAGGGGTGTAAGTTAATTTCAGTTTTTTGTTGCATACTTATAGGAGTTCAAAGTACCTGTTTCGGTAAAAAGTGGATTAGTTCTTTGGTTGCAGTTCGCTTAAAATTGAGTAAAACTGGATACACAAACAAATGTGCCGGTTTTGGGCAACTGAAACCCTACTTACTTAAGAACTAGTTCCTAACTGCCACTTTGGCTCTAGAGCTACATCAGAAATTTGTCTCACTCGTTACCGAGTTCACTGCTGCATTCATTGAAGTATGTATGCGCGTGCTTTGTATTTGAGGTCGTCGCGCAAACTAGTAAATTACAAAAAGTAGCCTACATAAATAACAACAACAAAATGCGTCACAATTTAAATAAAGAGCTGCAACAGCAATAACAACAAACAAATCGCAGCATCAGCCAGCAAATGTCGCCAACAGTTGCAATGTTGTGGTGTTTCTAATGGTTGATGTTGTTGTTGTTGTTGTTGTTCTTGTTGATTTTAATACGAGACGATAGTAAATGGCGTTGTCGTTGTTAGTTTTTGCTTTTGTGATATGTGGCAACGACGCGTAAATGCGCCATGTATGTATGCGTTTGTGAGAGTATGTTTATGTGTGTCTGTGTGTGAGGTTGAAGAGTGTCGGCAGCGATACGTGCTTGTATTGCTAACGATAAACTAAATAACAATGTTTGAAGCAAAAACACTGTGATAACACAAGAGAAGCTGCATGTACTATATATTTAAGTATATAGATGCTTTATATGTACATACAAACATAGATATAAATATAAAATGAAGCCACTACTAGCACAAAATCACAACAATTGTACAACAACAATTACAAACTCGTAATGAAAAATTCGCATAAGAGCTGTGTCGTCTGTATACATTTGCATCCGCATCCGCTAATTCGGACAAATATATAGCTGGTTGTGTGGATCCCTATACATACATATATGTACATACATACATATGTACATATATGTAAATATCTTCTGCAAACACCGACGACCTCTATATTTTATTACCATACTCCCTACCAACCATGGCTAACCATGGTGAAACTCTGATTGAAATTATTCACAAATTTTTACTAACACCAACGCATATTTTTAGAATTTGTATGGAAAACGACAAGTGCCTAAAAGTATGCCTCACACTTACACGCAAAAATCTTTTCAACATGGGTAAAAAGTGAACCTCTCTGAACAAAATTACCCACTTTTTTATCCTCTTTTTTGGTAAGCGCGACTCGATGATTATCCAGATTTTTATCCGATCATGGTTGGCAGGGCTGTCACTTGGATATGCTTTCAAACACTCCTCTGTTATGTGGGTGTACACTGCACATACACATACGAGTACATACATACATCCATGTACCCATAAATATATATGTATATGTATATGTATATATTATACATATGTGAGAGGTAATACTAATTGCCAAGCATTAAATTGTTGTCACTCACTTTACTGCAAACCGTTAAGTGCGCCCGCGGGTATTGCAAGTTAACTGGCAACTGTCGCAACTGCAACGACAACGAAGTCTGACAAGCAACACACCCGCAGAATGGCGTTAGTTTGCCGAAGAAATGTAGCGGTGTTGGGTTTTGGAAAGTGCTTTGTGGTCTCTTACTTTATGCTTATGTACGTGCACCCATTGCTGTATGATTGTCGGTGTTGTACTCGTAATACACCAACAGCTTGCTCTTTTCGATTTAACATTCATATTTTAAAAGACACATGCATACGAAGATATAAGCATATATTTATGTATGTATCTGCACTAGCGTGGGTTGAATAAAAGGTATTTTTTATTTATGAAAAAAAAAAATGGCAACCCTATAAAAATTATAGTAACAACAACATTTATGCAAAAGTGCTCAAAAGCTGATCTTGATGGGTTAACCGCTTTTCCAAATAATATACAAAAAAAAAATTAATAATTTTAACATAATTAGGTGGCAACCCTACATAATTTATAAAATAATTTTCTTTGAAATGCTAACCATATCTTACTTATTTTTAGAAAAAAATTTATATTCTTTTGTATCTCAACAATTCAATTGAATAAGTTAAAAGCCAGGAAAATCATTTTTATTTTTTTAATTCATTTTTTTCAAATTTTAATAAATTTTAACACCATTTAAACACTATTTTTTAATTTCAATATTTTTCTAGAATAGTTCAAAAAAGTTTTGAAAACCTTTCGAAATATTTTTCAATATTTCATTACTCAAAACAGAGAGCCCATGAAATTCGACCAAAACACGTCCCACAACCCAAAAAAAAATTTTTTTTTTCAAAAAAATTAGGGCTGTGCAATTAATTGATTAATCAAAATTTAAATTAATCATTATTTCGGTTACTCAAGTAATCGATTAATTATGATTTTTGATTAATCAAAAAGGGTGTTTACTCAATTAATCGAGATCTTGATTAATCAAAAAGAAAATTAACTGATTAAACGCCTTTTTGATTAATCGTTTTTTGAAAAAAGTGTTTAATCATATATTAAAACGGCAAAAATTTTGAAGTTCTTTGATACTTCAACCATTTGTTGGATTCTCGATATTTTGCCAATTCGCGATCGGGCAACACCTCAAATTATTCTTAAATTTTTTTATTTTTTAATATTTTGAAGTATGTTTGGTTTTTAATTTTTTTTATTTTCAGCTATTTCAAGGGAAACTTTCACATAAGAAAATGAGTAAATTAATCAGTTTTTGATAAACCATTTTTGAAAATACTCGAGTAACGCTCGTTTTGATATTGTAATAATTTTGATTAATCAAGTAATCGATTAACTGAAAATTTTAATAATCATTACGGCACTTTTTAGAAACGTTATAACTATAAGTACATACAATAAAACCAAAAAGGTCTTAAGGTAGTACACTTAAACCTTAAAGAATTGCTTACAAATTCAGCAAATTTTAAAATATATATGGCATATCCGTGAAATAATTTTTATATTTGTAAATATTTGAACCCAGAAGCCAAAAATTAAAATTCTATTCGTTTTTTATTAAAATTAAGTGGGACTTTTTAAATGTTTTTTTTTACTATTGGACCCAAAAGACAATTTTTGTAATTTTTATTTTTTTTGTTTTAAAAATTTTCACCTGAAAAAAAATCAACTCAGCCTAATGCGCAACCTCCGAAAAATATGCACCATAAATAGGAAGAGCTTATTTCATTTGCTAAAAGGCTTATAACACGAGTATTGTTGCAAAAGTGATAAGCACATTGCTTATACTGAAACTTATGTATTTTGCAGTTTGGACATCATAATTAGAAAAATGCAGATAATGGTAGCAGACTTGCAGGACCTAACCTACACAACAAACGATTTTTTTGTTCCCATTTATTTTTTGTCATTTTCTCTCATCCTTCGTCTATAGTTGAACTCATTGTAAGTAAAATATTATAAAACCTGTAATAAAGTGTATATGTATGTATATATAAAATTGTAGGCATGATTTATACGTATGTATGTATGTACTAGCCTTGACAAGCGCGTAAAAATGTCTGTAAACTAAATGTGTTAGAATTAAACTTAGTTAAGTAGTTAAATAAATAGCGATGGATGGAGTGTTGAACAAAATTTGAGTTAAGTGGGTGTATCCATTTTCCATTTCAAATATTCCTGGTCGTGTTATACAAATTCTACAAAGTAATAAGTATATAAACTACAGAATTACTGCGTAGCAATTAAATAGTTAAACGTAGTCTTTGATCTTTGCTGTCTAAACTCGTTTGCCGTTATAAAATGTGAAGTGCGTTATATTCGCCAATTTTTTTAAAAGTGAAAATTGAGTGGCAATAAGTATGTCATACAAAATTTATCAACAATCAACAAAAACATTTGTAACCACATAAGAATATGGCATGCATTTGAACGTAATTACCACGTTCCAAAACATGAAAGGTTAATCTATATACATACATACATACATATAACACCTGTGAATATATCAAACGTTAACAAGAGACAAGTAATGGGTACACTTAAATGCTATGAATAATGTACATATATGATCAACTAGGCTAGATTTGGAACAGTTTAAATAGTGGCAGAGAAAAAGGAAAAGTAAATTAGGAAAGCGGATAATATACCAAACTCGCTCACCACATGGGTAATTGACGTTATAGCACTCTTCGAGTGGGAAATAAATTCAAGAAAATTTTGGTAATATAGTCAATGATGTTTCTTCAAAAGGGAAATAGGGTCAGATGCGAATCAATTAAAAATTACTATTTTTTTTAGAGTGCAAGTTGAGGAGGTTTGTGCCACATTATGACCAAACTGTAAATCTAAGGTATACACATTTATATATATATGCATAAGTATGGCCAAGCTGAAGTGCATCCAATCAAAATAATTAAAAAACAAATTAATTTTAATTTAAGAAAATCAGTTTGAAAAATATTTACATCAACACAGATGCCACACACATATTCACCTACATAGTCGTTGTTGTGTGAGTAAACATGACGTGCATGTTACGACTCGTGTGATCGGCTCTCATTTTGCGTGCAAAGAATTGATAGTGGACCAATGAAAAACAAGTATTCACAACATAGCGCCGCTGTTGTTGCGATGAAGAGTTTTATGTTTGAAATTCAACCACGGGAAAACTCTATTATACATATATAATCATAATATAACATTCTAAAAATAAAATTGATGTTATTTCCCTTTACAATGTGGAATAAAGTCAATGGCATCTATTTCCGTTGATCTTATTACTCACCAGCAATTTCTACCTTAAAGACTAAAATAACATTGTCCATGAGAAATTTTTAATTTTTTTCTTGGCAGCAAAATAATATTTCCTACCAGCGTAGGCAGCTACCAATGTACTAAAAAAATATCTCGCTTGCTACATATTAATACAAAATATTAATCTCACTTGTCATGTACTCAGTCAGCTGCCCTCTATATGCTTGTACTCGTAGTAATTACCCATTACTGCAAGCAAATTGCTACAAAATTAGCTGTTTTCCCTACACAGAAATCAGTGTTATGATTATTTCACACAGTGCAAGTACTGCTAATCGAAATATTAACGCTGCAGGCAACATGCTCACGCCGTCGTGCTCCATTGTTATTTTCTCATTGCTTTTAGCTGGTAATCACATTGTTTGCGTCGTTGATTGTAAGGTGGAATTGTACGCATTTCGTGCTTTTGCTGATTTTCTTCTGCAACAACATCTCAAACATGCCATTGTAGCTTACAATGGTGAAAGTTTAAAATCATTGCAACAACAACGCTTGGAATATATACACCAGGACGATACATTGCGTGCATTATTTAATATTACAGCAATTCGATTTTATGATGTTCAACAAACAACGCGGAAATCCGGACCTTTTACAAATTTTAAAAATCTTTTCTTTAGCTGTACACCACGAGTTGGCATTTATTTGACCCGTTTGGAAGATACTTTGTTGCAAGAACACGTTTTAGGCACGCATGATATTGATAACTTTAAGGGACTTATGCCACGTGTGCAGAGTGTTGGTAAAGAAATATTTTCACGCTTCAACAATTGTCAAGCTTGGTTTATTATGTCCGAAGAGCAGAGCGTGGCAGCGGCTTTGAGAAATCTTAGACAAATAATGACACCATTACCGCTTAATATCAGCTCTGATATCACCTTGGGCGTTCATGTGGATAAGAAGTGAGTAAGTAGTTAGTTAGTTAGAAAATTAGTAAAGTCAAATTTTTTTTTTTTTGTTTTTAATTCTAGCAATACAATTCTACTTTTTGACATTTACAAAATACACCCGAATTCGTTAGAAATTGAAGAAAAAGGCTACTGGAGTCCGATAAGAGGTGTTCAACTTAAAACACAATTTTTGCAAAGTTACATTTGGAGGCGCCGTAATTTCAAAGGTTTACAATTGAGAGGTGGTACCGTGGTGCGTATACATAACATTTTCGATTAAGCATTAAGCTAGCAATAACCAAAAAAAAAGAGTGGCTAAAGCTGGATTACACTGGAAGGGGCTATTCGACGAATTTTTTTATTGCGGAGATTTTTTTAAGAAATTTACTTGCATACCCGCCTTGAGAAGTCTCTAAAACTGTTTTCTATTCGTCATTACGATGCTAGATAGAAGTTGTTGTGCTAGCTCAAAAAAAAAAGTTAAAAAAAAAAACAAAAAAAAAACAAAAAGCCAGCAGCGCTCACAGCGACAGACACCTATGATTTTAAAAGAAAATCTAAAATTTAAAAAAATAAAGTTTATTTTTTTATTTCACTTCATTTGTCGCTTAGTCGCTTACAAAAAAATGGGCGAATATAATAAAATGAAATGTATTTCAAAATTTCATATTTCTTGGAAGATATCAAACAATATTATAAACTATGAAAAAACAAAAAAAATACCACTACAAAGTAAACAAAATTATAAACGCTTATAATTTTTTCTGCTCGCTTAATTTTTTTTTTTTTTTTTTTCCTTTGGATTTTCAATACAAACAAGTACAAGCGAGGAAACAAATGTTATTTAGCATTGAAATGACGAGAGAAAAAGGGCAGTTCAATAAAAAAAAGCCAGTTCAATAAAAAAAAAGCCAAGCTAGTAGCTATAAAGCTAGTAAAAACGAATTAAAAACTAGGCGCTCTTAGAGTTTATCAGTTCACTTGGCTTAATTTATTTTCATTACATTTTATTTAAATAGATGCGTGAGAAACCTGCCAACTTTGATGATTTGGAGTATTTGAATTCATTAAACTTTAAGAATCTCGACACGATGCAAAGAAAAACTTTTCAATTGCTTAGTATGCTGCAATCCATGTTCAATGTAAGGTAAAGTCAACATTGCCACGATATCATCATTAGAATAAAACTCAATTTCTCGCATTAAAAAATAATATAATCTACATACATACATATGTACATATATTTATAGTTTTCATGTAAGCATCACAAATACTTTGGGGCAGCTGTTGCCAAATGGTAGCTGGGATGGCGTGATGGAAATGCTTTTAGCTGGTGAAGTCGAGCTGGCGCTATGCCCAATGCGCTTTGACAGCAAACGAGTGTCATTAATACAATACACACCAGGTGTGCATGTGGAGCAGTAAGTTGATATTACGTTTCAAAAAAAAAAATAAAAAATTATTTCTTTGCATCTCTTTACAGCATTTCATTCATATTTCGTTATCCGCGTCACGATACCATACGTAATATTTTCTTTGCACCATTTAAAGAAAATGTTTGGTATGCTGTGCTTGTTGTTATTGTATTGACAACATTATTATTACTGCTGCATATGCATTATGAGTCTCGCAATGGTTTAAATAATTATTCACACTTTCAATATCGTTTGGACTATGCAATTTTATCCATTTCGGAAGCGTTCTTTATGCAAGGTCCCGACACCGATGCATACGCTTCAACATCAACACGTTTGTTGATATTCTTCGTTTGTTCATTTAGTTTGTTGTTGCAACAGTTTTATAGCGCTTTTATTGTTGGCTCACTATTGTCTGTATCACCACGCACCATTACCACCATGGAAGCGCTTTATAATAGTAGTCTTGAAATTGGTATGGAGAATATACCATACAATTATGATATAATTGGTGCCTCAACAATACCATTAGTAAATGCGATGTATAAGCGCAAAATAGATAAAGATCGCAAGCGACATGTACTAAAAATTGAGGAAGGTGCTGAGCGCATAAAGAAAGGTGGTTTTGCTTTTCATGTCTCCGCTAATCGTATGTATTTTCTATTGAAAGGTAATATAATATGAGATAAAAGTATGCATTGATTAATTTTTCTTATTGTTTCAGATATTCTTAACGAAAATGAATTCTGCGATTTACAACAAATCTCATTTGTACCACCATATCATAGTGGCATAGCTGTTGTTAAACTTTCACCCTATCGTGACTATATAACATCATCAATTTTGAGATGGGGCGCAACTGGCCTGCTGCAGCATAATGATCAGCAATGGCAAATACCTCAATTGGATTGTAGTTTAAGTCAAAATAATGAAGTTTATGTAGATTTGCAACATTTTATACCAGCAATATTGTTGTTGTGTACAGCAATGCTCTTTTGTGTGAGCATATTGGTATTAGAAATAATCTACGCTAAATTAGAGCACCGCCTAAAGCTGGCAATATTTTTTTGAAAGTAAAAACATATCACAATAGAAAAATGGGTATGAAATTTGTATAATAAAGTGCTTAAGCGAATGCAAACTGAATGTGGGATTTTTTTATATTTTTTTTCCCCAAACTTATTAGAAAAAGAAGATCAGTATAAGGAATGTTCCCTGAGGGTTAGAATATGCATAGGTATGACTATCGTGAGAAATCACTCTTGAAATCAATGGAATCGCTAACACGGAAGTCGGTAGTTTATATCCAGCTCTTCTCTCTTATGGATATCATATGCATACACTCGCGAGCAAAACTGTAACAATATATTGCGGGTCATGTGATATACGCGTACAAAGTTATAACAAACAAGAGTTTTTAGAATTTTAATTTCGATTTTATTAGCTTGCAAGAAATCCTCGAACTTTACATAAAAACAACAATTATTCATAAAATCCCAAATGTTACACTTTTGCGCTCTCTGTAAAACTGAAGCAAAATTTCAAAAACAACCTAAAAACTAATGTTCCATCCAAAGGCCTTTTGCTTTTTTCAATGCCTCCAAGCGATCTGGCATACTCTTAGTATAGTTGGCAACAAAGTGATGAGGTATCGCCTTCCAAACTTCCTTAGATCGCTCCCACAACTCATTCCTACCGTTTGCTGGGTTTGGGTCTTGAGCCAATTGCGCCGAAAGTAGATTAATACCAGCACTTCAATAAACTATTTGATACCAGAAAAGGGACTAATAATCTCTGCAAATGTTCATAGTAGAGAAAAGCACAAATTGGTAAGATACATTTCTACTCAGAAAATTGAAAGGTTTTCGGAAAAGGTTGGCATCTCATACAAAAAAAAAAATTTTTAAATCAATACGAAAATTAAATCTGCCGAAATCGTCAAATCTAACTCTCACAACTTGGAAATTAACAAGGCGAATTAGTACAAGGTGGCACTAACCAACCAGCTGATAGCTACTTTGACGCCGCAGTACAATTTTGACATTAGTCCTACGAATTACAAAAACAAAGTACATTGAAAATGTATGGATGTATGTTTGTAATTCGCCTGGCTTCCAACTTCTATTAATTCGGCTTGGAAATTAGTTGTGGAATATCTCCTTAATTAGGTTAATTCTGCATTAGAAGCTTAATTCTAGATTAGCATGTCGCATTTCAGCCATCGTCAGTCGTTTCATATTTAATTCATGAAAATTGTTAAAAGGTGTCACATTTAGTACATATCTCATTTCATTGCGCGGGCGATTAAATAGCAATTAAGCTGATGACGCCAAATGACAACAAACGTGACAGTTTCAATTTTCCGAGAAAAAAAAAACACATCATACAACAGCTGTGCTTACAATTCTAACGCCAGTACTGAAAGCTGTGCGACAGGAGTCGCAATAATTTTGAAAAAAGTAGCCAAAGCAATTGTAATGACAGCTGCAATGAATTGTCGTAGCTGATTATGGTTAAAGCGATAATTAACTTGCAGACATGTTTAACAAATATATATACATACATACATATATACAAATGTGCGTATTTATGTACGCATGTACGCACACATAGTTTTCATGCGTTTTTGTGTGGTTTTTTGTTATTGTAGTTCAATTTTTTTTACTGTTTTTTTTTTTTTAATTCTACAAAGGACATTCCATTGAATTGTTGCAAATGGCTGGCGATTTATAACACCTGTGTATATATAGTTAAACGTTATGACAAAATAAGTACAAAATTTAAAGGCTATAAAAAATTTATTTAAATAACAAGGCCTAATTTTATATGCAGCTTATTAAGTGGTGTCTATACAGTGGTGTCCATACAGTGGCGTTACCAGTGTGTAACTCATTTGAGACGAAAAAAAATTGGTGCATAAAATAGATGTGAGTGTAACTTCAATACAAATATAAGGTTTTTATGGTTGCCATCAAGGCGCATTAATACAAGGTGGCATTGAACAATCAGCTCATAGCTACTTTTTTCTCAAATTTCGACACTACTAATTTCGCCGCCGTACAATTTTGATATTAGTCCTATGAATTACAAAAACAAGTAAGTTGGATGTGTGTTTGTAATCCGCCTGGCTTCCACCTTCTATTAATTCGCCTTGGTTGCCATCTCAACATGCAGAAATCCTACTTTTTTTCAATGTTTAAAAATGTCTTAATTGTCAAAGTGATTTCCAAAAGGTGTTTCATTTCAAGTTAAACATTCTTTGTTTGAAAACTAGTGGAGCTCAATTTTAATATAATTTTTCGCTTTTTTGGTCACCATTTGTTTTGTTTACGTTTCTTCTTAAGCTACTCAGCATCAGCTGTTTAAGTGTCTTGGTCCATTGGTTGCGAAACCGTTTCAGCTGTCAGCGGCAGTATCAAGTACAATTGTTCTCAAACTGTCAATATCAACTGTGCTTGTCCAGTGCTGTTCAAAACTGCCAACGCAATTCAGTTCTTTTCCTTTTGATAGTCATATAAATTTTTAACTTTTTATAAATTTATTCACTAAAATTTTCGTTTCTTCTCTATACAAAAATAATAATTGGAGTGCTCACACCAAATGTTCGAGTTTGGATATGAGAGCGTCCGAGGCAAATATTGTTGTTGTTGTTCGGTCTTTAAAACCATACTACAAACGTTAAATGAATTGTTGCATTTTTCGTTAGCAATCTAACACCACTACTGAAGTGAGGTAGCTACACAACTTGCATGCCTCCTCGTGGTAAACGCCCAAGTGTTATAAAAATACCAACAACAAAGAAATCAAAACTGAAAACGCAAAGTGTGCTAATGACAATAATAGTTTCAAAAATGACAGCAAACACATAACTATCCTACTTTCCAGCCAGCCACTCTTGCAAATTGCCTGCCAATTACTGACTGCTCGCTTCTATAAAAGTGGCAATTTTCGCAATGCACCTGCCACATGTAGCAACTACAAATCAGTGTTAGTGATTGTTTCATACAGTACACCTACGGCGCGACGGCATATTAACGCTATGGCGCTAACGGTGTGCACGCATCTACGAATTCGTTTTATCATAATTTTCGCATTGCTTTTTTTCAGCTGCCGTGTTGTTGTTTGTATTGAGAGTAAGGTGGTGGACTTTTATGAATTTCGTGCTTTTGCTGATTTTCTTGCACAACAACATCTCAAACATGCCATTGTAGCTTATAATGGTAAAAGTTTAAAATCATTGCAACAACAACATGTTGAACATATTAGCAAGGACGAGGCATTGCGTGCATTATTTAATATTACAACACTTCGTTTTTACGATGTTCAACACGCGGAAAACGCAAATCATTTTACATATTTTAGAAACCTGTTTTTCTACGATGCTACACGTGTTGGTATCTATTTGACTGAATTGGAAGATCCATTGTTACAAGCACACGTTTTGGGCACAAATAACTACACAAACGCTTTTAGTTCAATGCAACCTGTTGAAATGGGATATCCCGGCTGTGTTTTCTTGCGTTTCAATAATTCTAAAGCATGGTTTATTATGTCAAAGGCGCAGAGTGTGTCAGCGGCATTATCGAATATAAGAGAAGTAATGACGCCATTGTCTATCAATATATCTGCCGATATCACATTTGGAGTTCGTTCGGATGACGAGTGAGTTTTATTTGTGAATAAACAAAAGTTTATTTTATTTTATTTTATTTTATTTTGGTTTATTTTATTTTATTTTATTTTATTTTATTTTATTTTATTTTATTTTATTTTATTTTATTTTATTTTATTTTATTTTATTTTATTTTATTTTATTTTATTTTATTTTATTTTATTTTATTTTATTTTATTTTATTTTATTTTATTTTATTTTATTTTATTTTATTTTATTTTATTTTATTTTATTTTATTTTATATTTATTTTATTTTATTTTATTTTATTTTATTTTATTTTATTTTATTTTATTTTATTTTATTTTATTTTATTTTATTTTATTTTATTTTATTTTATTTTATTTTATTTTATTTTATTTTATTTTATTTTATTTTATTTTATTTTATTTTATTTTATTTTATTTTATTTTATCTTATTTTATTTTATTTTATTTTATTTTATTTTATTATATTTTATTTTATTTTATTTTATTTTGTTTTATTTTATTTTATTCTATTTTATTTTATTTTATTTTATTTTATTTTATTTTATTTTATTTTAATTTCATGCATAACAGGGCCAAATACATATGTATCTAATAGTTTATTTGTATTTAACTAAATTTTAATAAATATCAATAAAAGCATAATACGTAAATGTTCTTCTTACAGCAACATAATTGAACTATTCGATATTTATAAGGTACAAAATAATTTGCTGGAAATCGAAGACAAAGGTTACTGGAGTTCAACTAAGGGGCTACAACTCAAAAAGCGATTTTTTCAAAGTTTTGTTAGAAGACGTCGCGATCTCAGAGGCTTACGGATAAGAGGTGGTATTGCGGTACGTACATATATTTCCTTAATGGGTAATCCCCCTTATCACAAGACATTTATTTTGTATTCAAAAACATTCTAAACATATTTAGGTAGTAGAAAAGCCGGACAATATGAACGGATGGGACTATATAAACACTCCTGAGTATAAGAGACTTGATCAGATGCAAAGGAAAACTTTTCAAATGCTAAGGATGTTGGAACCCATGTTTAACATAAGGTAAGTATAGAATGTGATATATAAAATAGTAAAATCCTACAAGGTGCAAGTTACAAGAAGCCACATTAGATTATCATAGTTATTTACTTTGCATCGAAGAAACTACCAAACACCATGTTGAAAAAAAAAAAAAAAGCCAAAAATCAAAAAAAATTTTGAATAGAATTTAATAGCCTAAAAAAATGTATGGTTTCGACGGTGCAGTGAAATAACGCGTTATTTCACTGCCCCGGTTTCGACGTTATAAAATTTTGATTGTGCTTTGCTTGTTTGAAAGATTGCTTTACTCGCCCGAAAGGAAAAGGACTAATACTAGAATAGAACAGCTTAATATTTAGTTTATTTCAGAAACAGTAATTTTTCTTTTAACTGATTTTGTTATTATCTTTGCAGTTTCCAAGTCGATATTGGCAAAATTTGGGGTACGCATTTTCCAAATGGCAGCTTTGATGGTATTTTACAAATGCTTTTAACTGGTGAACTTGCGATATCGATGTGCCCCATGCGTTTTCGCAGCCGTCGTGTAAGATTATTTCAGTACTCACCGGCAATACACACGGAATGGTGAGTGAGAATGGTTTTTTTATTTTTTTTTTTTTTGGTATAAATTCCCAATTTTAACGCTCCCTTTTTCTTCTTCAAACAGCGTTCGCTTCCTATTTCGGCATCCAAAACGCAATATCATACGTAACATTTTCTTTGAGCCATTCATGGCAGAGGTATGGTACTCAGTGCTAGCTATTATTATACTCACAACATTGTTGTTACTTTTGCAATTACATCACGAACAACGCTTCGTATTGAATAAAAATCCACACTTTCAATGTCGTTTCGATTATGCTGTTTTATCAATTATGGAAGCATTCTTTATGCAAGGTCCCGATAATAGCGCGTTCGCCTCAACATCAACACGTATGCTGATATTCTTCGTTTGTTTATTTAGTTTGTTGTTGCAACAATTTTATGGCGCTTTTATTGTTGGCTCACTTTTATCGATACCACCACGCACCATTACCACCATGGAAGCGCTCTATAATAGTAGCCTTGAGATTGGTATGGAGAATATACCATATAATGTGGAAATTTTCGAAAATGCTAATAGGCCTATAATAAATGATGTGTATACACGAAAAATCTGTAACAAACGTGAGCAACATGTGCTAAAAATTGAGAGAGGTGCTGAACGCATAAAAAAAGGTGGATTTGCTTTTCATGTCTCAATTAATCGGATGTATTATTTACTTAAGGGTGTGTATGCACGCAAAGTAGATAATGTAAATGAATTTAAAAAAATATATATATAATTTATTTCATTGTTTACTCATTAGAAATGCTTGCAGAGAGAGAGTATTGTGAATTACAGGAAATATCATTCCTTCCGGATCTTCATATTGGTATAGGAATTCGTAAGGTTTCGCCATTTCGTGAACATATTTCTTCATCAATAATTATGTGGCGTACTACCGGACTAATGCACTATTCCGATCGAAAGTGGGCAGTACCAAAAACGGATTGTAGTTTGAGTGATGATCGTGAAGTTGAAGTCGATTTGCAACACTTTCTACCAGCATTATTTATGCTTTGTTCGGGAATGCTCATAAGTGTGGGTATATTGGTAATCGAAATAATTTATTATCATTTTGAACGCGGCTTTAATTTTGCAAGGTTTTGTCCTAATTTAATATCGGAGCCACATATTGAATTTACAAATTAAATATTAAAGTGATTATGTGAAAAAATTTTTTTTTTTCGAATGTTTGGAAAGTAGAAGGTAGAATTGACAACTGAAATATTTTGTTTTTGTAGGAATTCTTACTTCAAAAAAGTATAAACCAACGTATTTACCCTTACAATATTTGGGCCCCATACAATTTTTGTATTAAAAAGTTAAACCGTATTTGCAAAAGTCAAATAATTATTAATGTACTTATTTGTAAACTATCTAATAAGCCCACTTTTGCCACCAAGTGCTATTTTGGGGTCTACCTCTTGACATTGGGACAATATTTTTCGACTTCCACCTATGGCACAGGAAGAATGCCCCACCGAGTTCCCACCGTCGCCGTCTTTCATCACAACTAGGAGCTTTAAAGCACGGAACAACTGGGTACCGCAGACACTTTTCGGTTCAAATGAAAATCGGCCTCCGGAGCATAAATATTGTTATCATCTATAGTTTTCGCGTTTTCTATAGTTTTTGTGTGAATTACATCTTGAGTTGCCGACGATTGTCCACGATTTAAAAAAATAACGAGATCCCCTCTTCTTGGTACACAAATTGTTTAATTCTTTTGCAAATATCTTGCAAACTACTCAAAAAAATTGTTCTCGGAATCGGATACCTCTCCCGGCAATTTTTGCACTCGGTTGCAGTCGTAAACAATTACCACGATTTGTTATTTCTTCAATAAAAATAACAAACTGATAAAAATAAGAAATTTTAAAATCGAACGGGTTAAAATTCTTTTTCATTTGACGTTAAAACTGCTACAGAAAAGAGAGAACTGTCAAGTTCGCTTCTACTTTGTTTAATATACTTTGGTATGTACATTGTCAATTCACGAACTCACCACGTGGTAAGAAAAATTTACCTTATATAGTTCTCATTTTTGTTAGAGCGTAGTGAATTCCTTACCAGTTAATTTACGCTTTACAGAGACATCAGTGGAAGGAAATTCCAAGTTTTCTAGGACAGTAAAGCAAATATAAAGGCTTAAAGATTCCGACTAGTATTTTCTATGATTACTAGAGCGGATGGTCTTGAATTTCGTTCTTAAATAAATGGAGTGAAGGCTGTTAAGCTCACAACAATCTTCATCCTGAATCCTATTTTTCAATTCTCCCTGAATAATGCTGATAAAGCAAGCCAGTTTTTTTTTAAAACGCTCCGCTAAACAATATTCAAATTCCAGGCACCATCAATAATATTTAAAATTACCTCAATTTCATTCACCAACTGTCAATGTGAGCAGCTCATTCAAAGAAGATAACAACTGCATACAAGAGCAGTTTACTTAATTTCTGCATGCGTAACGATAACCAGCATGCCAGTGAGTTCATTGCGGTTGAAGTGCGTGCCACATGGCCCGACAACATAATAATTACCAATAGCACAACAATTACATTCCTTTAGTTACATAAATACAAAGTGTATATTACGTGAGTAGTTGGTAACAATGAATGAAGCTTTAATTAAAAACTCGCTGATAGACGTGATGAGCCACAGAAAGATAAGAGCAAGGCATAAAACGTCAGTCAATTGTTCAACAACGATGGGGTATATATGTATCTATGTAGTAGTAACTGGGGAAAAAGTAAAAGTAGACAGTGAACGCTTGGTAGAAAGAAACAAATATACATTTAAACAAGTAAGGAAGTCTAAGTTCGGGTGAACCGAACATTAAATACCCAGCGTTAGTTTTTAGAAAAAGGGGGCGTGGTTTTCATCCGATTTCGCCCATTTTAAAAACCAATCTATGCCGAGCCTAAACAATAGCGAATTTGGTGGGCGCGGCCACGCTCCTTGCTTATAAAGCTTTAACCGCTTACATGAGCCAAAAGTCCTGAATCGATCTTTTCAAGGGTTATACCATGTCCTATATATAACTTTGGAAAAGAAGGCGTGCCATGCCCATAACTTTTAACGTATTTTGTGAAATTTTTCGATGTACGGATATATGTGTCCATTAATCAATATTTACATAATTTTAAAAAAGTGGGTGGTGGCACGCCCACGGATTTTATTATGTTGTTTGTCCCTATTGAAGATCAGTTTTCATTGCAGATCTTTGTGATACTTTCACAGTGGCTTGTTAATAGTGAAATGTTGATATTTTGTTTATTCACTTGTGGGCGGTGCCACGCCCATTTTCCAAAATATTACCAAAAAACCTTTAAACATCACTAATAACATCATCAGGAGGATGAGTGTACTAAATTTTAGCATTATATCTGTATCAGTTAAACAGATATTGCATATTCCGGTTTCCTAACTCTCGTTTAGAGAACTTTAGTCCAAAAAGGGGCGTGGTCGTTCACCGATTTTTCTTATTTTCTGTGGTAGTACTCTACATAAACATAACATGCCTGGAACCTAGTTTCGTAAACCTATCTCACACCGTTCTGAAGTTATTAGCAGTCGAATTTGAAAATTGCTTGACTCATAAGTGGGCGGTGCCACGCCCACTTTCCAAAATTTTGCAAAAATAATGTAAAGAATATGAAAATTGATGTATGTACCAAATTATATTATTGTAGCGGTATCAGTTAATTAGATATGGACTTTTCAATATTTCCACCTCCTTTCAATATAACTTTTATAAAAAAGTAGGCGTGGTTTCGTTTATTTTCTATATCTGAATTTAACACAACAATAGTATGCCCACTACAAAATTTCGTTATACTAGCATAAACTGTTCTCAAGTTATTAAGAGTCAAAATTTTACAATTTCTTCAAATATATGTGGGCGGTGCCACGCCCCTTTTCAAAAAATTTGATAAAATCCGCCTTAGAACATATAAATCAATACATATTGCAAATTTTATCATTGTAGCTGCTTCTGATATTGAATTAACCCGTTTTATACGTTTTTCGAAATTTTCGATATCGAAAAAGGGGGCGTGGTTATCATGCGATTTCGCCCATTTTCAATAGCAACCTACCTTGGCCAGAAAGTAACCTGTATGCAAAATTTCATGCAAATATCTCAATTTTTACTCAAGTTATCGTGTACACGGACGGACAGACGGACAGACGGACGGACATGCCTTAATCAATTCCTCTTTTCCACCTAAGAACTTTCATATATGGAACTCTATATCTAACTCGATTATTTTGTGCCGTTACATAGTACCGTTATGTGGACAAAATTAATATACCCTTGTACTAGTACTAGTACGCTGGGTATAATTAAGGGCAAAGAAGTGTAAATGAATTTTTATGAGGGTCAAGAAGTGACTTAATGAGTGCATGGAGTAATATCAGTAGATGCAGACATACACATATTAGACCGCGACAAATAAAAAAAATGTAAACGCTAACAATTTTGGTTGCCATCGCGCGATAGACAAATTCAGATTTCATTTTCAAAGGAAATTTAAAATTTTATAAAAATTATCATTTTGCTATTTTTTATTCATATATCGCTGAATGTGTACAAAAAAAATCGGATTTTATTAAGTTTAGGTAGTATATCATTTCAAGTCAAGATTTTTAAAAGCTTATCACTTTTTTGCTATAATACAGTAAGCAGATAGGATTGTTTCATACCATTTTTTCTCAAATAATTATTTCTCTATCGTTTAGGGGTTTCAACCTCCTTTTATGTTTCAGGTTTAATACGAGACGGCTATCCATTTGAGTAGGGATCATTCTGGAACTTGGTCAGGATTTTTAGGTTTAAACTTCGGGACTTATGTTTTCAACGGATAACTTTAGTACTTTTTCTGGAACATTTCAGAATTTTTTAGAAATTATATCAGGACTTTTTCAGGGTCATTTCTGTACACTTTTAAGTAAATTTTATGATTATCTCAAAACCTAAGAAATTCCTGGAACATTGCGGAAATGGTTGTAGAAATGTCTTGAAATGGCCACGACAGTCACAAACGATCCATCAAACTTCCAAAATGTCCCGAAAAAAATATAATAATTAAAAAAGTTAAAAAGAAATACGGAAATAATCCCAAAACTTTGAAGGAAGAAATTTATTTTTTATTGAAGTAATTTTGTATGCAAACTGACGAAAGTCTACGTCAAACTAAGCAGAACTCTTTTAAAGACTTGTAGACCCCCATAGTTCTTTACACACGATTTATTTTTTTTTTTTTCAGTTTTAAAAATAAACGCTTTGACTGCCAATATATCACATACAAATTTTCTGCCCCCTATCGGTACTAAGCCCGCAATTAGAAGCATATTCAAAACTTTTCGCTTTAACTAAAGTTTCGCGCAATATCTAACTACACTGCGGTTACAGAGGTGCGCCACTATATTGTGACTACAAGATAATTAGACTTTAATCGCAAAACATTTTCGCTTCGCCTTTTCTACGTAATAGCAGCACTTCTAAAGTTTTACATTTTCATTACTACTGTTGTGGGATTTCTTTGTTGTTGTTAGCTTAGTTATTGCGTGCATATTAATACGTTTTTTTTTTTTGTTAACGGTGTTTTGGTACATTAGGTCGTACCCAGAACGGGAACATATGGAACCAAAATCCTGCATCAGTAGCAAATTTCTATTTAATTAAAATAAAATAAAATAAAATAAAATAAAATAAAATAAAATAAAATAAAATAAAATAAAATAAAATAAAATAAAATAAAATAAAATAAAATAAAATAAAATAAAATACAATAAAATAAAATAAAATAAAATAAAATAAAATAAAATAAAATAAAATAAAATAAAATAAAATAAAATAAAATAAAATAAAATAAAATAAGTTATACTATCTATTAAACATAAACACGCCTATAAACATATAACATGCTACCTACTTACATAATTACCTATCCACCAGAAAGTTGTATATCCGCCAGCTAAAATTGCAGCACCGCCTTGTTCGCAGTTGAGAAGCTGCTCCCTTTCAGTTTCCGCTAAGTTAAGCAGAAAATATAAATACATCCCTATACACATACAACTAAGTAAAAAAACAAAAACAAAAATTACATGAAAGTATGTAAGAATGTGCACAGCATAACTTGCAGCCATAGATTAGCCAAGTTAATCCACATACTCGTGCTGGTACGCTCACACACATACATGTATATTCACCAAAAAGTGTAAAACGAAACACCAACGCTCTCTTCAACAAATCTAAACTTAGTGGATCAGCAAAATGCTCCTTATTTTCGTTATAAATACAGCGAAGCTCAACAGAGCATTAAGTATTGTCTACGAGTTTGTTGTTATTGCTGTTGTTGGGCGTGTTTCGCTATTAGTACCTGCTGCATTTCTGTCTATTTTTTTACTTATTTTTACCACACACCTTGGCATGCCACACGAGTTGCAGCACCTTTTTATGTTACCTCGAATTGCAGACATTTCGCGCTCCTTACGCCATTATAAAATAATTAAGTCCTTTAGGAAATTATATTTCTCATTACAATACTTCCGCATCGTTGCTTTGCCGGCTGTCTATTTTTACATCCGCACGTACAAATACGTATACGTTTTAAGCTAGAATAAATATGTATGTATTGCACCAACTAGGGAAAGAAGATATTTTTTCGACTTACCGAATAAAATGACAAAATAAAATTTTGTTGAAAAATTCTAAATTTCAGAAAACTTTTATTTAGCATCGAAATGACAAATAAAAAGCTTAAATAAGCTAATTCGGGTAATGATATATGAAGGGCTCAGAACCAAAAGGATCTAAGTGACATTTTTTTTGAAACTGAGTTATACCAATATTCGTTTAGTGAAATATGGTGTTTATTTGTTGGCAAAGAGATCCGAGTCATTTCTTTCAAGAACGGCTCGGAATTTTTTTCAATAACGCCCTATTTTAAAATTCGATTAAAACAAATTCTGAGATAGCACGAAATATTTTGAAATATGGAGATCTTCCACTCAGTAGTCGAAATATTTAATTAAAACATGGTGAGTTCAAAAATTTTACACCACTGTACCTGGGTGAATTACCTAGCAGCATAAGCATCCACTTACATTCATTGTTGGATATTCTGATAGTCAAAACTTCTCTCCGAAAAGCAAGTTTGTCTCAAGTTCACATTATTTTCTATCAAATTCACCCATCTACCCAACTTCCACTGTGTATGATGACTGTCACACAATTAGGCTAAATTTTTTCCTACACGGTTCCTTTTCACCTACTTAAAGCTGTGTTCTTCTATCAGTGCAAAAGTGGTGAGTTGAAAATTATTTTCCATTTTGCTTACAACAAATTATTTAGATTTTGTTATATTGTGGTTGTTTTTGTTTGCACCAACAATGCAACATAGCATCAGTTGTTGCCAGCAGCAAATCATATATCTATCTAGCGTGTTTCTATAGTTTCATGAAAATGTTATTTAATTCAAATATCATTGTGGGCATTATTTTTGCTTGCCTCATAGATTTTGATTGTATCAAAGCAATTAAATTTCATAAATTGAAATGAAGACTCTTATTTCTCGTAAATATATACATAGTCTTGTCAGAATAAAGCTCTTACTTACATACAATTTTTGTTTAACTTACTTTGCGGTTAATTAAGAGAATATTTCACAAAAGAGTGAATAGCAATAAGTATTTAGTTTTCTTTCAAGCGACGAGAGCTGAAGTCAAAAATTGTTTAAAATTGCAGCTTCACTACGAAAATTTAAAAAATATGTTCAAGATTATATTTTCGTTGTATTTGCATAAGAGGAAATTGAAATTCTAGTGGAATTCTAGTTTTCACAACCCATTTAGACTAGAACTCTATATCGTATTATATCTTCTACTTTTTTCTATATATTTGGTCTTTCTATTTCAAATCGTCACACCGTTGGGATCGACCTCTTCCGATTTGAATAAAATTTTATGAATAGCTTTCGTTTATCATAAAACAAAGTTCTTCTAAATAATAAAAATTAAAAAAAAAACAAAAAATTTTGTAGAAGTTTTGGCGTTCCCAATATACTTACATATATAGAGGTACAAAAAAAAACATTTAAAAATTAAATAAATTTCAAAAAATTTTGGATTTTTCAAAATCAAAAAGAATTAAGGTTGTCATTAAATTTTTCGAGAAACTCAAAAGTTTCAAAATAATGAGTTTGTAAATTTAAGAAAAAAATTTTTTTAAATTTCTTAATTCAATTCGATTGGTTTAACACAAAATTCCTAAAATTTTGTAACAGAGATTTTTATTGATGCTAGTGGAATGATAAAAAAAAAATTTTAGAAAAAACTGAGAGCATTTTTGTGATGCTTTCGTAAAATTTTGTGAGTATTGTCATTTCGAAAAATTCTAAAAATCTTATTTAATTTAAATAAAATAAAAATAAAATAATATATCCTGAGTTGTTTTTCATTGGTAGCAGCTCCCGTTAAATGAAGTTAACGCGTCGTATAGTAAAAAATTTTACTAAGGTTGCCACCTATGTATTTAATTTTTTTTTTTACTAAACGAAATGTTAAAGTATGGATTACGGTATGTATTTTATTTCGTATTTTAACAGAAATATTTCCAGATAGGAAATTGTCACAAATTTTTTGATTTTTTTTTTTTTTTGCCGTGGAGCTTTTCGAAATCGACTTTATCACATGAGCTTTCGGCAAAAATAATATAATAAACTTCCAGCTCTCCTACAGTAACTTAGTATATTTTTACAGCAAAACCACCTACATATGTATGTACATAGTATGTATATCACATTTTTTTAACAGTTATCCCATAGTTATGCATGATTGTAAAGTTCCACCATAAACAGCTCTTTAAAATATACAAAACCGCAATTGACATACAATCTTTGGAATAACGTTTAAAAACTGAAACAATATGACAAATACCAACAATTGGAACAACAATAAGAGTGTGTGCCAGCAATAAACAGTGGCACCAAAAGCTTCTTTTTTTTTTAGAAAGACATACAAAAGACATGCTGAGTGAGAAAAGAATAATATTTCGTATGAAAGTATGGCATATCAACTTGAATGATGTTGCATGCAACATGAGCAGCATATATGTAGCAAGTAGCTTGTTTTGTTTAAGAAAAAGAGCTGCTCTTGCTATAGACAGAAGTTTTAAGAATCTATGAACACACACACATGCACACATATATATATATACATATATATACATATGTATATAGTGAAAGAAGTTTTTAATATAGTGCAGCTATGGCGCGGGAGGTGAAACGTTAGCATGTGTCATAATTTGTGCAATTTCGTCATGTTGTAGCAACATGCAGCTGCTTGTGTGTCAGCCATCGCTCTTGTTACTTTTCATGTTACATTTTTGTTATTGTAGTTGCTGTTTTTGTAGCCATAAACATTGTTGACGCATTGTTTGACATACAATTGTCGTTACGTTGGCACTAACAATGGTATATTGCATGCGAAACTAGGATACCAAAGGAAGCACATTTTAGTGTCGTCTCCTCGTGTAAAACATTTCTTTATTTCCTTTTGTTTTTTGCTAAATCCTTTATGTTATATAGAAAAGAAGTTGGTTTGAAATTATAACTTTTATAGTCATTGTGATAAACGCATGGAGAATTTTATTTGAAGAAATATTGAGAAATATATTTCATATTCATATTCGTGATCTCTAACATACATAAAGGAGTGAGAGAGAAATAATCCAAAAAAGCTTTAGAAATTAATTGCTTGATTGCCAAGCAGAGCAGAATTTTAAGTGAAGCAAAATTACTCCAAGAAGATTCGTATTGGAAATCTTTTAAGAGCCCAACAAGTGCGGATTATGAGACCAAAGGGTGTTATATAAAAAAACTTAATTAATATTGGGGCGCCATTGTGAAAAGAAGTTGAGTAAAATGAAATAAAATGAAACGAAACGAAACGAAATTGAATTTGTAGAGTTAAACGAAATTGAGAGATGTAAAACGAAGTGAAAAGCAGTGGAAGGAAATGAATAGCAATGAAACGAAAGAAGATAGAATAAAGTGAAACAAAATAAAACGAGTCAAATGAAATGAACGAAATGATTTGGAAAGAAATGAAATTAGATTCATAGAAATGAATAATAGTCAAACGAAATGCAATGAAGTGAAATGATATGGAAAAAAATTCAACTAACATAGAATGGAATGTGGAGAAACACAATTGAAGTAAGGTAAACGTAATTAAAGTGAAATTTAATAGGATGAAATGAGATGGAGTGATAAAAAATGGAATGAAATTGAAAAAAGAATAATGAAGTGAAACGGAAATTAAAGAAATTGGGAGTTAAATGAACTGGAAGGTAGAGACAAGGAATGGAATTCAGAGAAACGAAATGGAAGTAAGTGAAACGTAATAAAGTAATATATATGGAATGAAATGGAACTGAATTTAATATTAAAGAAATGGAACGAAATGGAATGAAGTTGAAAAGCATATCCATAATAAAGTGAAACGGATATTAAAGATTTTGGATGTGAAATGAAATTGTAAGTAGAGACAAGGAATTAAATTAAGAAAAACGGATTGTAAATAGGTAAAACGTTATAAGGTAGGTGAAATATAATGAAATAAAATGGAATTTAATTTAATATTAAAGAAATGGAGTAAAGTGGAAGGAAGTAATACGCAATGAATGAATGACAAAATGAAATAAAGCTGAAGAAAATGGTAGATATAAAGTGAAACAAATGTAACTAGTCAAATTAAGTAAAATGATTTGAAACGAAATGGAATTAGATTCAAAGAAATGTGAAACGGAATGCAGTGAAGTGAGCGGATATGGAAACAATTTCAACGAATGTAGAAACATTTGAAACAGTTTAGAATCCAGCTGCTCTCAACACGCTGAACCCACACTGCTTGTATCCAAAATTTTTTTGTTGTTTATTGCATTGTGGTTGTGGTTATATTAACAACTAGCAGACCCGGCAGACGTTGTTCTGCCTGACCAGTGACTTCCCTAGAAATACATTTTCAAATATTTTTCTTTAACTTTTAACATTCCATTTATTGCAGTGCTTTAGGGTATACAATGTTTCTGGCTTTAAAGTCTTTGGTATAAACAAATAAATTTTTTGGATGTCCAACTCAAAAAACGGATCTTTTGAACTCAATGGGTATGACAAAAACCATTAAGCGCTGCTGAGCAGATGTATAGTTAGTACTTATTTAATTATATCCTATAATACTCTGGATATGTAGGAACGGCAATAACAAACAAAAAAAATTAAGTGCTTTGATTAAGATTTAAGAACGTTAAAATGTCACTAAAGCAAATACATTCAGGGATATAACGAATTGAAATAGGTATTACTTAGCTTGTGGTCTTGGAACTGCCCACGTATGTCGTAGCCTACGTATGTCGTACCCAACGAAGATTTTAACGTATTGGAAAAGTTTAAAACAGATCAACCATAAACTTTGGACATTATTGAAATACAAACAAAGCACTGAATACAAAAAATGTGGGCGTGGCACGGCCCACATTTCCCAAATTATATAATTCTTGACCAAGGGACACACATATCCAAAAATCATTAGTTTAGACCAAAAATATTCAAAAATATGATGATTTAAATTTTATATAGCCTGGGGGCGTGGCACAACAATCTTCTGAACCAATCTTGATAGTTTAAAAGAGACCGACCATAAACTTTGGACATTATTGAAGTACAAACAAAACACAAAAAATGTGGGCGTGGCACCGCCCACTTTTCCAAAATTACATAAATCGTGACTAAAGGACACACATATCCAGAAATCATTAATTTAGACCAAATATGTTCAGAGCTATGAAGAATTGTAGTTTTATATAGCCTTGGGGCGTGGCACCGCCTACTTTTCCAAAAATTGATATAGCCTTAATCGTACACAACAATCTTCTGAACCAATCTGGAAAGTTTGATAGAGATCGACTATAAACTTTGGACATTATTGAAGTACAAATAAAACACAAAAAATGTGGGCGTGTCACCGCCCACTTTTCCAAAATTACATAAATCTTGACCAAAGGACACACATATCCAGAAATCATTAATTTAGACCAAATATGTTCAGAGCTATGAAGAATTTAAAGTTTATATAGCCTTGGGGCGTGGCACCGCCTACTTTTCCAAAAATTGATATAGCCTAAATCGTACACAACAATTTTCTTAACCAATCTTGATAGTTTAAAAGAGACCGACCATAAACTTTGGACATTATTGAAGTACAAACAAAACACAAAAAATGTGGGCGTGGCACCGCCCACTTTTCCAAAATTACATAAATCGTGACTAAAGGACACACGTATCCAAAAATCATTAATTTAGACCAAATATGTTCAGAGTTATGAAGAATTGTAGTTTTATATAGCCTAGGGGCGTGGCACCGCCTACTTTTCCAAAAATTTATATAGCCTAAATCGTACACAACAATCTTCTGAACCAATCCGGAAAGTTTGAAAGAGATTGACTATAAACTTTGGACGTTATTGAAGTACAAACAAAACACAAAAAATGTGGGCGTGGCACCGCCCACTTTTCCAAAATTACATAAATCTTGACCAAAGGACACACATATCCAAAAATCATAATTAAGTGGCACCGCCCACTTTTCCAAAAATTAATATAGCCTATGCTTTAACCCATGATCTCAAGAATATACTGTGAAAATTTCATAAAAATCGGTTGAGTACTTTGGACGCCCATAAAGGACACACAGACACACAGACACACATTCATTTTTATTTATAAGATTACGATGCGCCATTCTTCTTCATTCAAAGTTTCACGTTAGTTCAAATTTTATCGCACTCTATTCAAACTATTAACAAAGTCCTTATTTACATATATACACATATATATATCGCTGTCTATATACAATTATTTACATATATGTATGTATCTTGACACGTAAACATTTTTACAATTTTCTTTATGCGTTTTTTTTATTTTTTGTAATAGTAATTCTCATTTTTATGAGTTTCTTAGCAAAAAACGAGGAAAACAAAAACAAGCGCACAACTATTACTTTTCCTCCCGTTAATTTAAGCATTCAGCAAAACGTTTTTCTTTTGTTGTTGCTACATTTTGTGGACAGCATGAAATTATGAATGTTTAACACCGAGAACAAATGATACACTGAATTACGAGACAATAACAAATCTGTTGTCCGTTTTACTGCACGGCTGCCTAACTGCCTGTCACAATAGCAAACCATTGCCTTTTCTATTATTCGAAGCTATTTTTTTTTTTCTTTTTTTATTGTTGTCAATTTTTATCTACATAGAGCTTCTGGCAAAAATACTCATAATAGCTCCATCATCAGTTTGGTGCAAGCGCAATAATAAATGAGAAATATAAAATGTGGGCTAAGTTGCATTCGTGGAGCGCTTTTTTTTTCTTGGTTTCTTTTCAACTTTAATGCGCTTTGTTATGATGTACGATATTTCTTAAGTTAGCATTCAGGTCCGTAATTGTTTTTTGTATTTCTTTTTTTTTTTTTTTTTTGAGTCTTAGATAATCATGGGAAATTGAGTGTACTCTTGTGAAAAAGAAAATGAAGATATCTTTAAGTAGAATAAAAAGAAATAAGGAATCTAGAGGAATTGTCATATTTACTTGTCTTCCGAAAAATGTACCTACGCATTTGTTTGGTGCCAGTTTCTTCTTTTTTAAATGACGCTTAACAATCTTAATGATTTTGTACGTCCAACATAGCGCGACTGTCGTTTCTTCTCTCTGCCAATTGGAAGCGACACGAGATCGAAAATTGGTCTCCCCTAGGTCTTTCTATAAGAGTGGTGGGCTCCGTAGTTAGGCTTTAGGTTTTGATAGAATTTTCCGACTTTATTGGTGCTGTTTTTAGCGTTCGTCAGAATCCAATTAAATTAATATTTCTGCTGTGCAAATTCTCCTGAAATATACCCCTCTGGGTTTAACTGTGCCCATTGCGCTAAGCTTCAAAGTGGACAAGAAACTTTCCGAAAGTGCGCCCATATACATACACCATCTTCACCAACCCAGACCTTAAGGTCGCCAAGCATGATTTTGTTATATGACATGGGAAGCCCTCATATTTTTCATTCAAGCGCTCCTAGAATGCATTCTTTTCCACTTCATCCTTTTCTTTGGTTAGCAGAGGTGAGCAGAGAAAAAAGATTATTATATGTACATACATATGTCTGGTCTAAAGGACTGTTTTTGACGACGATGTCTCTCTCTCGTCAAAATTTCGATACCAAATCTGCGATTAGCTGCGTAACCACTCCACTAGATGTTGCGAGCTGGAATGCTCGTATTCCTTCGCTACGTCCAACGCATCTCTTATAGTTATGGCGCTTTCTCACCGAAAACCTCAACCAATCGAGCAGCGCCATCTACCTCAGTAAAAGACCATACATTCCAGTTACATATCCTTATCTCAGAATATATCTCACCAAATTATTATTACCATTCGAATGCGAATCAATGCGACAGTCTGCTACATTTCTTGTCCACTCTGAATACTTTACTCACTTTATTCTACTTTCTAAACGTTTGCTAAGTAGATTGGCTATTAAGTACATGCAAAGAAAGAAAGATATAAAATTGTGCAGCTAATAATAAAAAAGATAACGGTCCACAACTTATTGTATGCTTTATAAGGGTCTGGATTGTCCTATAAATATATATGTACATATAAAAATATATATTTTACAATTTTTGCATACAACTTTAAGCTAATATACATACATATGTATAAACACTTTCGATATGCCCAATGCTATTACTGAGCAAATATTAGAAATAATTTAGAGAAAAAAAATCCTTTCAGCATAAGGCGAACAAAAAAACTACGAACCATAATCTATCAATACTTGCTCATTAATACTAATACGATTTTATGCGCAAAAATATGTAGCAGTCAGTGATGGGCACTTTTCAAAATTTTAGTAGACGCGGGTTAAATAAAAATTTGAGTGCTAAATAAAACGCAACTCCACTCAAAGTAAATGTTGAGTGAGAACGATTTTTCTCTCGTCATTATTACGGCGCTATGGTGTGAGTACTTGTTTTTCATTGGTCCACTACAAACTCTACGCACTCACAGTGAGAGTCGATCGCATGAGTCGTTACATGCATGATATGTCTGCTCACACAACAACAGCTAGGTACATCCCAGCTTACCAAAGTCGGAGCGCTCCGAAAAAAGCATCCAAAAAGAGTCCGTAATTGGAGATTTTTCGGAGTAAACACCGAAGAACCACTTTGTTATGAAGATTTACGGAGCGTTGAGAGAAGAAATGAATATTGTAGAGCGAATGAACTGCAAGGCTCCATTATATGAGCAATTTTGAGCATTTTCTGACCCTTTTTGTTGTAGGCGTACAGAGAATTGTGAGAAAATAAACGTTGGAGATCAGATGAGCGTTCAAATATGTGAATGTTTGCGAGCATTTTCTGAGGGTTTTTTTACTTTACCTTACCGAAGGTAAGGATCACATATTTCATGACGCTTATTAGTAGGCGACTGACCAAACATTTTAACATAGCAATTTTTATATTTTCAGATTTGTGTCAATAAATCTGCATAAAACTTTAAAAGGTATCTTTCCTCTTCATTATTTATAAAGCTTCATAAAAATTTCGATAGGAACCTCCAAAATTACCCAAAAGGAGTAAAAAATTACCTCAATTGAGCTTCAGAAAATCATCAGTAAAAGGCCCCGAAAAGAGTCCAAAAAGGCTCCAAAAACCCTCCGAATGGACGAATAAAAGGCTCCGAAAAGAGTCCAAAAAGGCTCCGAAGTTCATTTAAAAAGAGTCATAAAACGCTCCAAATTCATCGGAATCGGACTCATTTCGGACTCTTTTTTATGACTCCGTTTCGGGTGCCCGCGTAGAACGATTTTTCGCTCCATTTGGGCTCCGAAAGGAGCTCATTTCGGAGGGTAAAGCTCTGAGAAATGTGCGTTTTATGGCTCCGAAAGGAGTCTTTTTTTGCACTTTTGGTTAGCTGGGATGAATGTGTGTTTGGCATCTGTGTTGGTGTATTTTTCAAACTGATTTTTTTGAATTAAAATTAATTTGAATTAGATGTATAGTTTGGCCATAATGTGGGACAATTCCACTCAACTTTCGCATTTATTTTATAAACTATCATTCAATCAAATTGAGTGGAGTTTCACTTTGATTAGCACTCAACTATAATTTTGTTATTTTCTGAATAAATCAAATGAAGGGATCTAAGTCACATTTTTTTTTGGAATTGAGTTATACCCATATTTGTATAGTGAAATATGGCAAAGAGATCCGAGTCATTTCGGACATTGTAGTGCCATATATTTGCCAGGCCAAAAACGTTCGAAATTTTATTGAAATAATTTTTGGAAATTTTATTGAAATAATTTTTGGCAATTTTTGCAATAATTTTTGGAAATTTACAGTTATTTTCAATATGCAGTAAACATCCTTTGAATAAGTTGACTAACCTGCATTCATTTAGACAGGAATCATTTCAAACGCATTTATCCAGGATTTACAATAAGTAATTTACTTTAACCTTAATTATCTCAATTCAACGTCGATGTTACTTAGATCCTTTTGGTTCTAAGCCCTTCAAATGTTAGTTTGCATGGTAAAATAATTTATTTGCATTGAAAATTCAATGTTGCCTGCCCATATCTGATATCACTACATGTACGAATATCTATATATGCCAATTTTTATGAAAATTTTCAAACTGGCACCCAAATATATCTCAACTAGAATTACTTCCAGATGGCGACACATCAAACGAAATAATTTTTTTCTTCTTTTTTTTTTCTTTTTTTTGTATTTTTGCCTAAGGAATTTCCCATTTATGTATATATTTTTGCAAATATTCTAATGCTTTGTAGGCATTTACTATAACACACAAATTTGCATGCACATGAACGCATTGGGCACCCAAATCGGGCATCAACTACTCCATACATACGTGTATATATACGAATACATTTATCACAGGCTTGTTTGTGACCTTTGCCACTGACTTTTTGGCATTTAATTTTTTTTTTTTTTTTTTTTTTTTTTTGTGTGGACTAGCTAATATATTTCTCAACACTTTCGTAGAACTCATGGCCAAAATACATTAGCACATGTCTGGTGCACTACAAAACATCCGTTAACATGCACACACACATACCCAAACATACAAAATGTGTCTAAAAAGTATTAGAAATAGGCCAAAAGTTGCTTACATACATATGTTCATACTATACATTACGGTGGGTTGAAAGGTTTCTTTTTTTTGCAAAGCCGAATTTTTATTCTATTAATATATTTCATTATAAAAAATTTCTTTATGGTAAAGTAGAATAACACAAATTCGATTTTTGTAAGCTTTTTTAGAATAAAATATCTATAGTCACAATCAGCAGCTGGATAAAAGATGTTCTCAAAATTTCATAAAAAACCCCCCTTGCCAAAATCCTGGATCCGCCACTGGTCGCAATTATTTTCAGTTTTCATACTTAGACCCTTTCTTTTGGATTTACTCGACAATTTCTAGAACCGAAAAAATGTTTCTATCAAACCATTTTTTTTTTCTTTTACAGTGCACTCGCGATAATATGAACTAATTAAAACCAGGCCTTTTCAGTTTTACGAGATTGTTCATATTTACGAAAGTCAACTAAATTGAAAAATATTATATTTAATTAGTTTTAGGCACATTTATTTTTTTATTAAAAACCGCAAATTAAACGTTTGTTCATTTTTCCACATGACAAAAATAAAAAATTAGTTACATTCAAAAACTAAGTTATACAAAAACTCATATGTATTCTGTTTAATTGTTGGAAAAAATTTAGTTCACGTCGAAAAAAAATCAGTTGTTTTTGTTGTTGTTTTAACAACAAAATCACTCCCCGAAGGTTTTTTTGGGGTGTGTTGTCGAAATAACAGTCCTTGGCCGGATATGAATCCGGTACGCTCCGGTACTCCCTTGCGGTACTGCCCGACTGTCGTGGTAGCGATTTGGTATGACCAGTGGAACCTTCTATGTCATGTCATCTTTCCTACCGAAAGGAAAGAGAAGATGGATAATGAGAGGTGAAAGGCACCATATCCGTACATCAACCATCGAGTTGCACATCATTACCTTTGTGCATATTGGTCGCCTCTTACGACCGGTATGCCTACCGCTTTTGTTGTTTCTTTTGTTCATGACCGAATAACTACGTTGAAAATTTCTATTGAGGACTGAACATAAGAGAAAGCAAAGCATGTACATTTTATATTTTAATAACTATGCGATTCGCCAATTTATTAAGCTCTTGTAATTCGTTAGAAATTTGAAAATCAATAGTGTTCATATTTTAGGGCTTTGACCAAAAGTTCATATTTTAGAGTACTCAATGGAAGCGAAACGGTGCTCATTTTTTGGGGTGTTCATATTTCAGGGTGTTCATATTATCGCGAGTGCACTGTATTTTATTTTATTTATAAAGTACTAACCCAAGAAAATTTCTTTATTCTCAACCCCACCCTAGTATACGTATATATGTACATATGTGTATATATGCATGTATATTACTTGGCTTTGGTCAGCTCCAAAAAGAAGGCACACCTACTATGCAGCTGTCAGCAAAGGCAGTTTCGCTTCAACCCTGCAGTCTAGTCAACTAGTCTTTAGCACCTACTCAACTACACCCATCTAACACTATATGGGTCTTTCCATGTCAAATCGTCACATAGTTGGAATCGACTACTTTCGACTTCAATAAAATTTGGTGAAAAGTTTCCTTTTATCGCTAAGCAAAAAGAAAAATTAAAAAAATATTTTTTTTTCTGAAGTAATGCAATTTCAAAATTTTTCTATTTTTTCTGTTTCATAAAGTTCAATATTTCCATACTTCGTACACCACTGAAGTCAAAACAAAATAACTTTTTCACTTTGAAATAATAAGATATGTATAGAAAACAAATTAAAAAAAAAACAAATTTTTAATTTTTTATTTTTTTACAAAATGGAAAAAAATTTTTAAATTTTTAATTTTAAAAAATGTTGATGTTACAAGATCGACAAAAAAAACTTAAATTTTAATTTTAAAAAACTTTGAAACAAAATTGAAAAAAAAAAAATTTTTTTCTTTCAAAAATTTGGGTCTTAGAATTTTTTTCCCAAAAAATTTTGTAATCTATTTAGCTTCCTAGTTATATACATATGTAGTTGCAATCGACCCCCTTCGGTTTGAATACAATTTGTAAGAGAGTTTCATATGATTATAAAACAGAAATTTTTTTTTTTTTTTTCAAAACTTATGCAGTTTCGAAATTTTACTTTTTTCTGGTTTGTAAAAAAAAAACTTTGTCACTTTCAAAGTGGTATTTAAAGGGAAGAAAAAAAATTATTTTGAAAAAAAATGTTTTTAATTTTCGAAAATTTTGATTTTGCAAAATCGAAAAAATATACATAATCGGCATTGGGTTAGATTTATTATACCTCAAAAATATGCACATTTGAATTTTTTTATGAAATTTTTTTTAATTTTCTTAGCTTTATAGTCACATGGCTAGAATCGACCATTCTCTCTTGAATAAAATTTAATGGAGAGTTTCCTTTTCCAAAGTTCTGCTACAGAAAAAACTAAATTTTTTTTTTCAAAAATTTTCCAATTTCAAAACTTCGCTGTTTTGTTTAATATTTTATACACCACGGAAGTTGAAAAACAAACTTTAACACTTTCAAAGAGCATACTTAGAGGCATTAAAAAAACTATTTTTGAAAAAAAAAATAAAAATTCTAATTTCAGATACTTTCGCACAAAATTCCCAGAAATTTTTGTTATATTTTTTTTTTTATACCTATTTGGATTTTAAAATTTTTGCACAAAAAATGTACATACAAAATATGTTTAAAAAAAATAATTAAAAAATTTCTATTTTTAGAAAATTTTGATTTCACAAAATCGAACAAAATACTAAGGATTTTTTTTTTCTTTTTGCAAAATTTTTATAATCACATATACACATGCAGTTGCAATAGAGTCCATCCGATTTTAGTACAAAAAAAAAAAAAAAAAGAAAAAATTTTAATTTTAAATTTTAGAAAATTTCTATTTTACAAGTCGAAAAATGTTATGTTCGCTTATCTGATCTAATACTTATTCTTATACATATATGTCCGTTCTAAATCTAACAATTGACAACTCGGAGAATATCACCATATTGAATATACTAGTTTTGAACTAGTTTGCAACTAGTTAGTTTGCCTGCAGAATATATAAGAGTATTTGTATATATAACATTAATAAATGGTACATATCTAAGTAGTGCATAAGGACCCACACAACATATCGCACTTAGTTGGAAACATATAAGCTTCTGCTGCATTGCACGGGGTATTCATTTGCAGGCGTTTTGCCAATATTGGTACACATACACACATACACACATACTTCCAAGCACACACACACTCGCTCGAGTAACATTCATTCAAGCACTTTTTCGTATTTTCATTCACATTTAGTAAAGCAAAGAATTTCTATTTGGCTTTTATCCAATTAAACCATAACTCAATATGTACATTTATATATTCAGAGCCATTATTTTTGTGCCAATTTCTACACCACAGCCCAGAAGGAAATCTTGCAGCCTTCTGGGCATATGTTCATGCATACACACACACACATATGTAGGTTTTTGCTTGCTGTTGGAACTGCAGACCTTTTACAAGTATTACTTTTAGCTTTTAGGCTTTTTACCAATTCTGATTGTAGTAATACGCGGCAATTTCCCAAGCTATCTACTTAAGCGTGTAAAGTGATGGAAATTAGTTAAGTGACAGTAGTTATGAGGTTGCTCAAAAGATAGGCTGATGCTTGCAAATAATATATTTCTATCATGTTAGGTCATTGGGTGTTTGAAAGGCACGAAGTATCTTGACCTCTAACCTTAATAATGATAGTAAAGAAAACAAGTAAGGAAGTCTAAGTTCGGGTGAACCGAACATTAAATACCCAGCGTTAGTTTTCAGAAAAAGGGGGCGTAGCTTTCATCCGATTTAGCCCATTTTAAGAACCAATCTATTCCGAGCCTAAACAATAGCGAATTTGGTGGGCGCGGCCACGCTCCTTGCTTATAAAGCTTTAACCGCTTACATGAGCCAAAAGTACTGAATCGATCTTTACAAGGGTTATACCATGTCTTATATATAACTTTGAAAAAGAAGGCGTGCCATGCCCATAACTTTTAACGTATTTTGTGAAATTTTTTGATATACGGATGTATGTGTCCATTATTCAATATTTACCTAATTTTAAAAAAGTGGGTGGTGGCACGCCCACGGATTTTATTATGTTGTTTGTCCCTATTTGAAGATCAGTTTTCATTGCAGATCTTTATGATACTTGCACAGTGGCTTGTTAATAGTGAAATGTTGATATTTTGTTTTTTCACTTGTGGGCGGTGCCACGCCCATTTTCCAAAATATTACCAAAAAACCTTTAAACATCACTAATAACATCATCAGGTGAATGAGTGTACTAAATTTTAGCATTATGTCTTTATCAGTTAAACAGATATTGCATATTGCGGTTTCCTAACTCTCGTTTGGAGAACTTTAGTCCAAAAAGGGGCGTGGTCGTTCACCGATTTTTCTTATTTTCTGTGGTAGTACTCTACATAAACATAACATGCCTGGTACCTAGTTTCGTAAACCTATTTCACACCGTTCTGAAGTTATTAGCAGTCAAATTTGAAAATTGCCTGACTCATAAGTGGGCGGTGCCACGCCCACTTTCCAAAATTTTGCAAAAATAATGTAACGAATATGAAAATTGATGTATGTACAAAATTATATTATTATAGCGGTATCAGTTAATTAGATATGGACTTTTCAATATTTCCACCTCCTTTCAATATAACTTTTATAAAAAAGTAGGCGTAGTCGCCAAGCGATTTCGTTTATTTTCTATATCTGAATTTAACACAACAATAGTATGCCCTCTACAAAATTTCGTTATACTAGCATAAACTGTTCTCAAGTTATTAAGAGTCAAAATTTTAAAATTTCTTCAAATATATGTGGGCGGTGCCACGCCCCTTTTAAAAAAATTTGATAAAATCCGCCTTAGAACATATAAATCAATACATATTGCAAATTTTATCATTGTAGCTGCTTCTGATATGGAATTAAACCGTTTTATACGTTTTTCGAAATTTTCGATATTGAAAAAGGGGGCGTGGTTATCATCCGATTTCGCCCATTTTCAATAGCAACCTACCTTGGCCAGAAAGTAACCTGTATGCAAAATTTCATGCAAATATCTCAATTTTTACTCAAGTTATCGTGTACACGGACGGACAGACGGACAGACGGACGGACGGACATGGCTTAATCAATTCCTCTTTTCAACCTAAGAACTTTCATATATGGAACCCCATATCTAACTCGATTATTTTGCTCCGTTACATAGTACCGTTATGTGGACAAAATTAATATACCCTTGTACTAGTACTAGTACGCTGGGTATAAAAATAGAAAAACTTGTCATAGAGCTTCCTCCAATTTTTTAGTTTTGGTTTTAAGCTAGATTTATTTTTGAGCTTCAAAATATTGATTTTATTATCGACGCATAGATTAGTCAGGTTTGGGGCCCACTTTCTCCTTAAACCCAGCTATAGTATTATATTTTTGTGCGAGTGTTCATGAAGTCATGCACTCGATCTTTTGGCTTCCCTAATTGAAAAATGCTCAATAACAAAAACCCACCATACATTTATTTGTAATGGTAAATTTTTCAATTTTCTGAAAAGCCACTGCAATTTGAAAACAAAAAAAAAATCCAATATCAAATAACTTACTGTGCAACAAGCCAAGTGCTATTAGTGGCTTTGGTTGCAATAAAATATTCATTTAGAAAATATGTACGGCAAATATAATCAGAGCTGCAAACCGATTTTTAAGTGAACCGATATTTGGAGCGAAGTAAATGATTTTTTGGGATATGAGTTGGAGGGAAATGAGTGGGGGACTGAGGTCGATAGGTTAAGGTGAATTCGAAAATGAGGTTCAACAGATAGTAAAAAGGCATTGGGAGAGGCAGAGGATGAGAAAACTAGAGGAGAACTCGATATTTTAAATTTTTTTTAAATATTTAAGATAAAATTTCCCATATTTCGGGATATAAATATGATGCTTTGAGTGTTTTTAAGAAAAATCAAATTATACTCAGGAATGAATAAAAAAATCGTTACTTGCGGTCTCTGAATTTGCAAATTTCATTAAAATAATTTAAAAATATACGCCGGCGGAAATTTTAGAGTTTTTATACCGAAAAGTGGGCGGCGCCACGCCTTATTATTTTTTAATTTTTTTTTTTTTCAAAATAATCGATCCTTAAAAAGTAGGCATTACTAAAAAAAAGCTTCTTGAAAATACCGCAGAGTGATAGTATACTAAAAGAGTTTCGCTACTGGTCTTCGAACCGCTGAAATGAACCAATCGAGTGGTTTGCCAACCATATAAAGATAGAGATGGACATGCACACATACCAGCACACAAAAAGGTGGTTCAAGTATATGCACTTTAACCAAAGAATATTCGTACAACCAACTTAAATTTTACTTCACAGATTTAGCAATCATTTTGCTATAAAAAAATCCAAGGTGAAACTATAGTATACATATACATATATTCAAGCGAATTTCATACGATTCATATGTACCTATACATTTGGTTTGTATGTTTTTAGATCGGTTTATATGTATATAGACATACATATGTACATACATACATACCCTCGTTTGTCGCTATCTTAACCAGCAACTCGTGCTGCAGCAGACATTTGCTACGCTTTGCAATTTCCTTCGCAGCTTCCTCTTTTTAACATAAAAAAAAACGCTTTAAAGAGAGAAAAGCAACAACAAAAAACACACCACTAAGCAGCACCCCTTCAAAAATAAAAAAACAATTTTAGCTTATTGCTGGCCACTTACCAAATACTCGAGTGAGTGAAAACTAGGTACCACAACACCAACACCAACCAGCATAAGATTACGCAGATTGCCAACTCTTGTCTACCACTAACTCTGAATCATACTACACTTAGCAACACTTTGGCCTTTTGCTTTAGCACTTTTATAGAGTTTACCAGTTGAAGTTTTGCTTGCGAAAGTGCAATCGTGTCATGTCAAAAGTTAAAAAAGTTCAACAAGAAAAAGGAAGGCCATAATATTCTTAGATGCATAACTCTTGCGTATATACTTATTACATACAAGCAGATATACATATGTATGAATTTATATAGAGAACGAAGAAAAAAATGTGAAAAAAAATAGCTCAAGTGGTCGAAGTTCGGGTATAACCGAATATTGTATACCCCGCTGTGTACTTTGGTAATAAAGATTGAGTTGGAGATGACTTATAAATATTATTCGCGCATGCTAAAGTGTTCGAAAACTTTTTCAAAAATGGTAACAGCGAGTTCGAATATGGGCAATACCACGCCCCTAAAAATTTATTTCAACATGGTTAAAGTTGTTTTATCTAGGTTACGATTTGGCGCAATTTTTATCTTTGAAAGTTTAGTTTCGAAGACATAATAATTTATTAATTTATTAAGAGATCTTAATTATCAAAAGTGGGCGTGGCAATCAATCGGTGTACCGAATGTTTATATATAAAATTCGCGTGCCACAGTGTTCGTTGACATACCTAGCCGATTTTTATGGTTTTTTGCATACACATTCCGTAGGTCTGAGAATAGGTTTCTATCTACTTTAGTGGTGGAAGGAAGAATTGGGCGTGGCACCTCCCATACAAAACAGATTTTTCCCACTGCATATCTCTGGAAGTAGTTATGGTAGAATATTGAAAATTGGTAAAAATAATTAATGAGGGCAATTTCCAGCACCTCAAGAAAAAAGAAGTGAAAGGAAGAAGTAGGCGTGGCAAGGAATGGGCAAAGAAAAAGGAGTTTTTGTATACATATGAAGTTTAAGGGATAGGGATAGAGATAGACATAATGATAATGATTGAAAGTGGAATAGAAAAAAAGCGATATGGAAGAGGAGTAAGATGAAGCGGAAAATAGGAAAGGATAGAGTAGGGAAGCAGTAAAAGTTTTCTTAAACAGAGTGCTATGGGTAAGAAATAAAAGGCATTAATGAGGTTTTTATGGAGTGGTACATAAACCCCAAATATGAATTAAAATATGGGTCTAGGGTGGTCCTAGAAAAATATTGATAGGGATTGGAAGTGGAATAGAAAAAATACGATATGAAAGAGGTGGAGCAATGAATAGAAAAGTATAGATAAGCGGAGAAGGCTTCGGAGATCTGTTAGTGGTGGATCCCCTTTAGTCGCAACCCTATGTAATCTAGCAATTGTAGCTTGGCACACAAAGCATACTCATCTATCTCCTCTTGTAGTCTGATTTCTCTGCATTTATTTGAGCTTTTCGCAGCTGAATATATTTACAAAAAAAAATCACTAGAAATGAAATGGAATTCAGCATAAATATTTGCACATACGCACACACTCACTCATGAATAACAGTTAGAGGATATAATGAAAGTGTGGCAGCCAAAGCAGGACATCATGGAATTTAAAGCATAATTTCCCCTTTGGCCAAGCAATGTAAAGTGCGATTGCAATGCGACAAGCTAGAATTGCCTTGGAAATGGCTATTGCGTTACTTCAGCGCAATAAGCTCACAAGTTTCTAGGTCACAGGCAATAATGCTAATAAACGCATAGCTACTTTAGATAATCACACCAAAATGGAGTTGTCTCAAATGAAGGGGTTGAAAAATGTAGCTAACGAAAGTGTTTGCTAAATGAAGAAAAGCATTTGCGAGTAAATAATGAAAATCTGGAACACTGATCTAGGTTGCACTTACAAAAGTCACCATATTAAATTGATTATCTACTAGTTTTGTATTGTTATCTTCGGCTTCTTGTACGCTATACAAAACCTTAAAAGTTGAAAGCGTGGCCCCTAGTTTAAAGAGTTAGCTATTAAAGTTCTGAAGAAAATAATAAAAAAAATTTACACCACGTAAAAACAATCAAATTTTCTAAAAATGTTGAAAATGTCCTGGGTACTCGTAGCAGATACATATATACTGACTTAAGACAGCCAGTCGATTTATGGCTTCAAGATTTCACATACTTAACTTGATGGAGCCCATGCAGTAGGTTTCGCCGCAGGAGGATCTACAATGAGACCAAAGTTAATCTTTTAGGAGGCTTTCTCCTCAGATACATAAATCACCAGCTTTTGAAAAACAGAGGACCAAAATGAGGCTCCTCAAATATTGGAAGTGGATAAATGAATTATTTCCGCAACAGTCGAATATGCTGGGTCCGCAAAAGACTGTCAAACATCAATGACAATCAGCATAAAATTGGAAGCGTGTTTCGGCTACAACACCCCAATACCAATCATCTTTTACAACCAAATCGAGGCTATGATATTCATGTTCTCCCATACACACATACAAACAAAGTTTCAGCTACAGAGAAGTTTGTTTTACCATCAACACAGAATTTTTCAAACTTTTTAAAGTCCTCTCAAAGAAAGTGAAGATGTTTTTCGTATGGTCAAGGCATCAACAAAAAGTGTACAACTAACATGCGAAGAAATAAAACTTCTACAAAAGCGTACGTACTTAGAAATCGTATTTGTTTAGCATTTGACAAAGCTTACGCCTACACAAGTTTTGAGTGCGTCCAACAACTGGACATAACAGAAGTAGGTACTTACATGGCTCTTAAGCTCGCGCGCCGCTACTATTATTACCTCGTAGTGCATTTTATACAGATTTTTGTTTTTTTTTTATCTTATGCGAAATACTTAAACTCATAGCCAACTATGTAGGAGTCCAACAATTGCAATGGTTGTCAAATAAAAACTAGCAACAGAATTGAGAGAATACTCAAAAAACTAGAAAACACTACAAGTTGACAAAAAAAAAATTTACAAAAAGACTGGCGTGAGATTAAGCTGTATATAACCAGTTGTGGAGATTAGGTGCGTAATTCAAAAAAAATGCTTAAAAAATTTTTAAAATATTATTTAATTATAAGTTTTCATCGTAAATCGGAGATGCTCGGCCCAGAAGTTGTCGTTGTGAAAATCGTGAAAAATCACTACTATTGTTTATAACTACTCTATGCCACTGGCTATAAAAATATGATGCCTAACTTTCTTTTTTTTAATGTTACGTACTTCAACCGAACACAAAAGCGTCAGCACCCACATTGTCGACATGTGCGCATAGACATAAACAAGCAAAAAGCGCAAGTTTGAATAGACAAATGCATGAATTGGGCTTTTTAATTTTGACTTCTTTTTTTATTTCATCCTTACAGCGTATTTACAAGCAAGTGCGCATGTACTCTTACAAGTGCTTTGATTCTAGAGTGCTTAACTTCAAATGCACTACAATTCTATTTCAGTTTCCCAAGTGCATCGAGATATGTTTTTATAAATGTATGTATGTATGTAAACTATGTATGTATATGTATGAAAGTTTGTATACTAAATATGTAAATAGAAGAGGGCAGAATAGCCAATTTAAAGTACATATATGCATGCCCTTTTTCAGTATTTTTCATATTTCAAGTCTTAGCTGATATAAAAATGTTATTCTCAATGAAATTAAATAAAATTTATACTAATATAAAGAGCTGAATCAAACACAACCTATTTAAAAATAATGTTATGTTATGTTATGTTATGTTATGTTATGTTATGTTATGTTATGTTATGTTATGTTATGTTATGTTATGTTATGTTATGTTATGTTATGTTATGTTATGTTATGTTATGTTATGTTATGTTATGTTATGTTATGTTATGTTATGTTATGTTATGTTATGTTATGTTATGTTATGTTATGTTATGTTATGTTATGTTATGTTATGTTATGTTATGTTATGTTATGTTATGTTATGTTATGTTATGTTATGTTATGTTATGTTATGTTATGTTATGTTATGTTATGTTATGTTATGTTATGTTATGTTATGTTATGTTATGTTATGTTATGTTATGTTATGTTATGTTATGTTATGTTATGTTATGTTATGTTATGTTATGTTATGTTATGTTATGTTATGTTATGTTATGTTATGTTATGTTATGTTATGTTATGTTATGTTATGTTATGTAAAGCTAAAACTCTTTGTGCCACAATACGTGCGCTAAAGTCTTTAAGTTTAAGAATGCCAATTTTGAGAAAATTATCACGGTTTTGGATACATTTTCTTCTGTGCGGCTTAAAAAGCATCTCTGATTCCGCTAGTATTAAATTTTTCTGCGCTTTGCTGTTCTTATACCAAATACTCCTTACAATGCTCAATATAATACCAAAAGAATTTTAAATACGCACAACGACAAAGTAAATTTTATACGCACACACGACTCCACACATGCCATACAATAGAAATGACCATCAAAAGTATGCAATCGATTCTTCATTTTGTATTGTACCACTTCCGAAGAGTTGCAAGTAGCAATGTACGCAACTTCCTGACCAAAAATAAAACATTACAAACAATCGAACAAAATAATGCAACCAACGGATACACATTGAGTGCTGCAAAGTAAGTAACGAAAAGGATTGTCAATTTTCCAGGAGGTTAAGCATTGATCACACAAGGCGCCAACATGAACCAACATGAATAAGAGATAAAGGAGTGGTCGGTACCTACACATAGAAAATATGTAGTTCGACATTCGAGGGCTTGTAGTGCATACGGAGCCACGACTAGTTCGGCTTCAATGTAATAGCGAGCGCCTCTATTCATGTGCCCTGCAGTGAAGAACCAACCAAAATTTTTCAGTGCATTTTGAACTAGTTTGAGACTAGTTTATTTCTGTCCGATAAATACGACGTCCTTATATGAAAAAACATGTTATTCTGATGAGTCTGTTTTGGTGTACATACGTGCTGGTTGTGAAGCAGGACAGCTACATGCACAATCTATGCAGCGCTGAAGTGGGTGTGATTTGTTTTTTTGTTTTTTGTTCAAGCAGTCACAATGCAAAGACAAAAGTCGAGTACATACTTTCATGTGAGGGCTCGTATTGCTAGTGATTCAGTTGAGTTGCAAAACTCAATGGATAACCAACTGAGCAAATGACTGTCAGTCAGATTTAGTGAGTACTTAAGTATTGAACCGATTGATTGATGGACGGAATGTAGTATACCTGATACGTGGATATTCGCGCAATGGGCATTCAAAGCAATGACTGACCCAGTGCCTACATACATATACATACATATGCACTATGTATGTATGTATGTATGTATGAGAAAGCGTGCGCGTTGATAAATAATAAATAAATTTAGAACAAAGGTAACAAACGATAGTATTTTGAAAAGTCAAAGCAGGCCAAAGAGCAATGACGCGCAGTGCACGAGTTATGTATGAATGCAACAGCAAATGGCTACTCAAACGTTAGGTTATTTACAAGTATCGACTAGATTAAAGCCGGTAACAATACCCAGTTGAGCGCTGAATTGATTGACAAAGAGAATCCACTGTACGCACAACAAATTGCCAGACAAACGCAAACAAATGGGTAAATAAAGTGAATGAAAGTGCGTAATCGAACGTTTGAGCTTTGAAGTACAGCGAGACAACAATGAGAGTATAAAGAGTATAGCTCTCAAATTGTTGTGCGATGAATAAATAGAGTTCTTTTGAAGTTTGATATCAAAACGATATCGCGAGGGAAGTTAGGGTTAAGTGTAGGTTTAAAAAAAAAGTTTAAGGCTGAAATGCTTTCTAATTTGAGAAAAATTTAAAAAAAGATAAAAAAAAGTATTGGAAGCCATTTCTAATATATAGTTAAAATGAATGATGGAGGAATATGAGTTTCCAGAAAATGATTAGCTTTCTGATATTTTTTTTACTTACTCAAATTTTCATTTCATTTATAGTGGTGGACAATGCATAGAGCCGTTTTCTGCGATTTTTATAAATTTTGGGCTAGATAAAACACTAAAATTAAATTAAAAAAATTTGGGAAAATTAAAAAAAAAATTTTAAGTTTAAAAAAAATGTTTAAGCTTTTTTTGGAGTATTTAGTTTTGTAGTCCGTGCAAGTCTTAAGTTCGTGACACATTTTGCTCATTTTTAGCTATTGATATGTAAATTTTATACAAAATTTAAAAAAATTTCAAAATTTTTTTTATCACTTTTTCTAGAAAGATGTGTGAAGGTCCAATACAACAACAATAGAGTATGTACACAAAATTCGCGAAAATTTAAATTAACTTTGCAAAAAATTTAAATATAAAAAAGTCCTTTTTAGCGCTTTTTGGATTACGCAGTTTTGTAGCACTTAAGTTTGCGACTCATTTTGCTGACTTTTGGAAATTTTTTTTTTAGACTTTTTTCTGAATTTTCCTCAAGTTAATGAAGCAATTTTTTTTACAGGAAAAATTTTTTATATGAAAAAATTGCCAAACATCAGATAATTCTTTAAGCGGTTTAAGATTCGTATTTTTCTACACTGAAATTGAAATAAGCTTGCAATTTTCTAACTTGCTTTTCACTTTCCGCAGCATAATATAAGTCAATTTTAATTATCTCGAACACAAAGAAAAAACTTTAAAGTAAGTCAGATGCTAGCTATTGCTTTTGAATATCATTCTGAAATGTCAAATGCTCAAATTATACTTTTAATTGGCTGTCCAATACTACCAACCTCAAATTTCACTTAGCATCAAATTCACTATGCGCCTGCCAGCGATCAATCGTTTGTACAACAGGTACCAATTTGCTTTTGAATTGATGTCATAGCAAAACGTTTTCCAAATACGTAATCAAACACTCTCATCCATTAGCTAACAACAATGAAAATGTAAAAATTGCTGAGTCAGCTGACAAAAAGAAAATGGCGCTTAACAAAACACTAAACTCATTGTGCCTACAAAAATTGAACACCCAATTTGAAACAAAAGACAAATTCTGTACAACAATACATACTTATACTTACATTGTTTACATATATACGTATATAGAAGTATCTGTGTATGTATGTATGTACATCACAGCATGACCAGCGGATAGCATCTACTAGTGGATGTCCATTGAGTAAAGTTGAATGAATAAAAAATTTCAACTCAATAAAGAATTCAATTGAATTCATTCCGTAGAGGAATAAAAGTGTATTAAAAAAAAGAATAAAACTGCACAAAAAAAATAAAAATAGATAAAATCAAATATCAATGAGACCATCAATGAGACAATAGGCCATGACAGAGTTCAATGTTTGGCAAATGGCACGACAGTGCGGTTGAGCGTAGCTTGCGCAAACCGGAGGTGACACAACAAAACAACGCCAGTAAAATTATCCTGCCGCAATGAAATGGAAGAAACGACCAGTTGGCGTCCAGCGAATAGGAATTTTTATATGCGCATACTTTTGAATTGCATGCACCTGATGAGGTGTTCGCTCAATGTTGGGCGCCTTGTTCGAAGTCGAGAACCTACATACATATATCCCTCCAATTAAATAAAGAAAAAAATTAAAAAAAAAAATTCAATATTCAAAGCAGTATAAAGCATCCTGGCTGCGATCAGCTCAATGGTGTCACTAAAAGTAAAGTCTTAAAACCCCTCCCTGCTTCTGCAACAAGGTAGAAAGAGCGAATTTTTGCATTTGCGTAAGTACTACAAACTCTTCGACGCTTTTTTAAAATAAATAAATTTTTCGCAAAACACATTCCTACATCTTACATTCTGTACAAAACCCATTTTCGATGGCTATAACCGCTCGCTAAAACGCTTTAAACTCACACACATGCACACATATATAATACCCTTCTATATTTATCTTCTGACATGAACTGGCTAGCGCTTGAGGCAAGTTAACTGGTCGAATGGGTAGCTGGTTGCCTCGAGTTTCCGTTTCCGTTTTGTTTTTTTTTTTTTTTGTTTCTTGCCGTAGGAGCGCGCATGCTTTCAATTGCTTCCAATGACTGCTATACTTTGTTGCTACCTTTATTGTTTGCACTCGGCGCGCAATTTGCCGATCGCACTTGTTCATCTTTCATTTGTATTTTATTTTATTTTTTCTTTATTTCCGTAGCTTACTCATTTCCTTTTTTTCCTTTGCGCTTGATTTGTTGTCTGATTTACGTACACACATACAAACATATAGAGTTTCATTTACATCTAAATATTTATTTAATTTTTTTTTTTTTCATATTCGTATTCGGGCCGGCACCATACTTCCGACAACCGAAGGCTATATAAAAGCTAAAAACTAGCAGCACACGCAAACTAAAATTGGAATAACTACAATTATTTTAATCTCAAAGATTCACTGAATTTAGGAAATGTATTTCTTTATTTCAGTTGCACTCTTCTGGCGACGAGTTGACAAAGTATTTCCAGTCGTCCCTATAGCTCCAATGAGAGATAGAATTTTGAAGCCAGCTTCGAGTAATTGAAATCTTTTCTACAGACGTGTGGCCGACAATCGTTCAGAGATGCCTGTTATTGAGAAACGGCTACGGTTCATACAAGTTTAGAATAGAAAGACATGCGAACGAGCCCACAAACCATAACAGTTGCGCAGTCAAGCGTCTATTTACAACGGTCCTAAAGAATATTCCGACGTGCCCGAAGATAAACGTGCCTTCCTTTGAACAAATTTTACTTTTTTCCCTTGTCTAATTTTTTTTCATACCTGCCTTTCAACTTGCTGCTCCGAGTTTCCTCACCTTCTTCTATTTGTTTTCTTCTTTTTTCTCCTCTTTTATCCCCATATAACCTGTCTTTGCGTCTAAATGTATGATTTTTTTAATGGTTCTGATCCTTTTCGTCGCTAACGACGAAGAAAGGCGCATTCAACAAATTGTCAACGAAAAAAGGCGCATTAAAAATATTGCGGGAAATGAGGACGCATTAAAAAATATTTTGACGAAAAAAGGCGCTTAACCATTCCATTTTCTGGAAATATGAAATATAATCAGTAAAGGCTTACACCAAATTAAAAACACGCTTTCCCATTTTCCGGCTGGAAAAAATACATGGGGATGCGTACAAAAAATGAAACAGCAGCTTAGAGTAACTCCAACTTATATCGCCTTTCTTTCTATTTTAAAGCGCCTTTCTTTCTTAAAAATTATTTTAATGCGCCTTTCTTTCTTAAAAATTATTTGAATGCGTCTTTCTTCAAACAAAAAACAGTTTGCGCCTTTCTTCGTCGACAAACAGCTTTGCGCCCTTTTTCGTCGATAGGAACGTTTTATTCTTCTTTATTATCTATTCATTTTATTTCTTATCTTCCCCCTTTTCTCTATCCAACATACTTCCTCCCCATTATTTTTTGTCTTTCCTTACTCTACGATTTATATTCCATTTTATATTCCTTTTTCAATTTAATTGCTATTTTTCCAATTTGTTATCCTCTACTTTTATCTATTCCTATTGCTTTCCACTCGTTTTTTTTCTACGATTTCTATTCCTTTTCAGGTTGCTATTACTGCTCCTGATACTGTTCTCATTCCTATTCCTGCTTCTATTCAATTCCCTGTTCCTACTCCTATTTCCACCGCTTCCTATTCATTCTCTTCTTTCTGTACTCATTAACAATTTTATTTCCATTCCTATTCCTGTTCCCATCCCATTCCTACTGCTCTTCATTTTAATACCTTATGATTTTTCATATTCGTTTTACATTTTATATTCCTATTTCGATTTAATTAATATTTTTAGACACTTCCGATTTCTTTTTTCTCCCTTCTTCCTAATTCCCATTGCTTTCGTGTACCTTTTTCTATTTCTATATCAATTCTTTTTGCGGTTCCTATTCCGCTTGCTTCTATTGTTCTCGTTCCTATTTCCACTCGGTTTCATATTCCGATTCTCATTCCCAACTTTTTTTTCTATTATTTTCCTCTTAATATTCCGATTTTCATTTCTATTCTCATTTCATTTCCATTGGTATTCCTATTTGCATTCGTATTCCTACTTTTATTTATAATAATATACAAATTTTTTTCCTATTCCTATGCTTATAGATTCGTACGAGTAAAACAATTCTATGTGGATTTTAGCCTCGAGAGGTCTACCTACCATATCTCATATCCATCGAATAATCTTCAAAAAATAAAAACTGCTGACGAAAGAATACTGCGCCTTTAAGTTTCTTATCATTTCATCGATTTCTTTTGATTTTTTGCTTTTACAAGAACCCTGCAAGATTTGTTTTCAATTTGAAGTTATTTAAGTTTTTCTCTTCGCTTGCAGATATTTGTCTGTTGCAATTGTTTTCTTCATGAATGGCTTATTGTAGATTTATTAGTGTATTTTTCCAACGCAGTTTCCATTTCATTACACTCACACATTATTTACGCTTACACAAACGTTCCACGCCTTTGCTATTTTGTTATTTTTTTTTTTTTTTTTTTAGTTTCCGACCAAAAGATTCCTGCTGTTCTTCCTGTGCCTTTGCAGTCCTTTCGTGTGGCTTCTTAAAATCTTGTCTCACATTAGGGTATATCGCTTTTGGTTTGATTGTTAGCTTGTTAAATTGTGCCATTAGCTGCATTGTCTCCACTCCCTTTGCTATTGTCCTTCCTGTTGCAAATGCTATTGTTACGGATTTCTTTTTATTAGCACAAACCTAATGGTTTTCTCAACAAATCCTTAAAAGTATTTTAGTGTGCGTGTTTTTTTTTTTTTGTTTTTATATACATATACATACATATAAGAAATATTATTTAAGGTAAATTTTTAGATCCCTGGTTAACTTATAGAAAAACATCAGCGCTCTTACTCTATGATTCTATTCGAATGAAAATTGGTTTTGTTTCGAGTGATACGCACTCTGTAAGAAATTTTTTTGCATCGAATCTCAAAAGAAGGCGTTATTCGAAAGAATTCTTAGATAGGACGTTTATTAAAAATGTTTTCAAATAAGGCGATCTTCCACTCAGCCGACAATTAAAGAATGTTATATAAATAATTGGAGAAATGCCACAAAAAAATAATTCTAGATTAGAAGCACAATTTGAAGTATTAAAAATAATATTATTTCCTTAAAAAAAAAAAGATAAAATTAGAATTAAAATAAAAACTAAAATTAATTGAGCTAGCTTTTTATTTTGCTTTGCGTTTGAAATATCTTCTAAAGAAAATTTGAAAGAACTGCAGAGTTCCTATGTTTATTAAATTCGCTTTCTGTATTCGAGTAAAACATCCTTTCGAATAGAGCTACAGAACAAGGGTCCATTTAGTTTAATCTTACAGCAACTTTAAATGTTTGAAAAGCAATGATATGAGCGAACAGTTTGAAAGCCATTGTATTTTGACAAGCAATAAACAATGCAAACAGCTGCTATAAAAGTCAATCGAAACTGCGAAATGGCCAACAACAACAAGTGGAAAATAACTAAGCCACCATTTTAGACTTACAAAGGCTATTATGAGTTAGCCATAGGATTCTGCTGTATCTACCACTTTGTAGCATTTGTAGTCCGATCAGCAACAGCTTTCTTATTCATTACCAGGTACTCTACTTTTAATTTGCTGCTTTAAAACTGCCACATCATATAAAACTTTCGCACAACCCAAATGCTTTTATCACCATTTTCCATACACGCATACATACGTATAAATGCAGTCAAAGTGTAAAGGTCACGGAGCTGCTTGTTTTAAATCTTTACACTACCATCATGCCCGTGACATATGTCATTTTAGACCTTGGCGCGATACAAACCTGCCAGTTGTGATTTATCCAACGTTAAGTGCGACGTAACAGCTGGCGCGGCAAGCTTTTGTTGGAAAAAAAGTTTTTTACACTCTTACTCGGGCACTTAGCAATTATTTTACTTTATTTTACTATGTCAACCACTAAAAATTTTGGTTAAAAACATTATCTTTCAAATTGAGCATATGACAGTTGAGATGAGCGCTATAATTTGAAGTTCAAAGGACGAAAGCACAAACCTCAACAGAATTTAAGTCGACTGTATTTGAGCGAAGCGGTGTTGGTCAAAGGGCTGGCAGGTCATTGCGTAAATTGTCAACTTAATTTTTCACTTCCAAACAAGCAGTGGGTTGGTCAACCATTGATTCGTGCGCTAGCTTCATGCAACACAACAAGGCCGCGCTTTATTAGAAGGGCAAAGTTCGCGATTAATGCAGAATAAATTTTGTAAGAGCTGCTTTAGTGCTAGACAAAACCAAGTAAGTGGATGTGGAAAAGAAGGAATCATGAAAAAGTGGCGATACTCGGACTTGCGATAGGTCTAATGTATGCGTGATTAGTAAAACGATTTTAAAAGCTCGGATAAATTTGACTCTGCTGTATAAACTTAAGAAATAGATGGCTTAATCTTAGCTTGAAAAAGAATAAACTAACCGGATATTGAATAATATTATAGAAAAGCTCTTCCTACCAACAAGATAAGCTACAAGTTCCATTCTAACCCGACTCTTAAAACCTGTTCCTCCAAAACCTCAGAGCTTCAGACAACCCCCACTAAAAGCACATATTTCGCGGTACATAATAAATTTTTGGCGAATTGCAATTGCTGTAGGCGCCTTAAAAAGTTTTGTCACTTCATTGTGGTTGCTTTTGTGGTTAGATATTTCGGTCCCAAGCTATTGACAGAGTGGAGAGATCGTTCATGTTGTTGACGGTTCTACGAGAGGCGCACACACATAAAGTTCTTGTCACGAATTGTAGTGAGTCAAAGTCAAATTTGACGACGCCATAAAATGCTTAGTTTGCTGATTGCAATAAGGCCGTTGTTGGTGTGTTTGGTGCAAGCGCGACGCATAAGGCAACCGACCACTTTATGCCACAAATGTTAAGTAAATGTGTTGCAATGTATGTATGTATGTATGTATTTGTCTTGACTTTTCACCACAAACTTGCTTTAGCTTTTAATTTCACAGCTTATCCAACTGTGCGCCGAGAGAGACTTTCAGTAATTTCCCGCGAGGCTAATGCGTTGGCATGACTTAAGCCGTGAAATGGCATTTCATCTTTTTAATTGAATTTTAATTTGTTTAGAGTGAAAATTTTCTATGTATGCATGTGTGTGTGCGAGGTAAAGAGACAAATGGCATAACGACAGACAAGTAGTAGCAACAATTTTCACTTCAATTCTCTACTTCATTCAAGTAGGAAATGGAATTGTTGTTGCACACTCATCATTTGTAAGTTTGTAGTGCGCTGTGTACGATGGGACATTTGGGGATATTTGAGAACTAAGATAATCGCTAAACCTTTTTGGAGTCCTGCAGATACCTCAAATCTCAAGTACGCAATTTTTATATTTATCCGAGAAGTCCTTGATATCGCGTGAATTGAAGAAGATACCATCTTAAAGCAGATCGTCTCCCCCAAAATAGTCTTGAGATGGCAAAACAGCCAGGGAGTAAGTGGAAAGGCCCGGTGAAGTCACTCCGATATAAAAGCTTTAAGAGCTTCTTGCTAAGGTACTCGAATATGGCAAGTATTCAATAAGGTCGTTTGGGGAGCTTTATGATTTTGAAGTAAACATAGACGTAGCTCAGCTTTTTCTTATTCTTCTTCTGAGTTAGAGTATCCTAGAATGGTGAAAATCAAAAAATATGCTATACCTCCTAACTATATATTTATGTTCCTTTAATTGAATACCAATTTCAATTATAAATGATTCACTGTACAATATTGAGTACAAACGGTGCATAGCTTTGAAGCTCAAATCATTTGTGCGCGCTGTTGACTTCATCAGCCATTTTTTTATAATAAAATTTTTCCAACGATATGCACTTTTACAATTCTTTGTTATTTTTCATTCGCTTATCAATTGTTTTTGTTTGGCTGCAGATAGTTGGCAACTTGCGCTTGGCTATTATTTTACTGCTTTCAATTCTTTTTTTTTTTTTTTTGATTTTTTCTTTTTTGTATTTTTTCAAATTAAACTTATTATTTTTTCGCAATTTTTTTTTAATTGTTTTTATTCTCTTTGTCCACTTCATCTACAAGCACTATGTATGTATGTATGTATTGTAGTCGCAGTATAATAGAAGTATTTATCGTGCCGCACTACGCTTGCTTGGGCTTGGCTCCTTTGCTTCGTTTGCTTGTCCGGTATTTTTTTTTCGCAAATCGATTTAATTTAATTTGTTTTCATTTCTTCCACTTCCGCTTCTACTTTCGGACTTTGGCAACACCTACAATGTCTGTCGCAGTACGTCCTGAAGAGGTTCAGCCCTTTTAATTTTCCTGACTGCCAGCGTATAGTTAAACTCCCTCTCCCACTCTCGCTCGCTCTCTTTCTGCCGCTATACTGATTTTGCATAGCTCTTTCAACGGTTGTTTTCTCGTCACACCCATTCATTTGGTAATGAATTGACTTTATGCAGCAGTGCGGCAACTCTGCACTTTGCAGCGGGTGGTTATGTTAATAGTATTTGTGGTATTTTTGTGTGGGTATAAAAAGGAGCGATATTATCTGTATGCTGACAAGGAATGATACATTGATATACATATATTTAAATATATTTATGCAGGGTATAAAATATACTAAAATTTATATGAGGAATAAAGGGTGTTCTGTTGGGAATAAATGAAATAAAATAAAATAAAATAAAACAAAATAAAATAAAATAAAATAAAATAAAATAAAATAAAATAAAATAAAATAAAATAAAATAAAATAAAATAAAATAAAATAAAATAAAATAAAATAAAATAAAATAAAATAAAATAAAATAAAATAAAATAAAATAAAATAAAATAAAATAAAATAAAATAAAATAAAATTATTCAGGTATCTCAAAGCATCAAAAAGGACAAGTGAATTTGAATCACCCAGTGTAGGCAATATTTTTGTCGCATGGGTAAAAACGCCTAACTCCATTCGGCAAAATTTTTGAGTGAAACGGAAAAATCAATGGAATTCAAAAACTCAAAATTCATAGAACATTTTTGACGTATCTAAGCTTTTTATATTTTTTGTGGAATTCGCAATAATTTTCTTTTGGTTATTTGCTTTCGCCAGCACGCGAAGTGGTATTTCACCCTTTCAGCAGTCTAAAAGAGTAGTTATTTTTTGAAAATTGGACTTAGCAGCTTTTACGTCGTTGTCCATAATATATGATTGTGCTAGAAATAAATTGAAGAATAGTTTATATAAAATTTAAATATGTTTAACGCTGCAAGGGACGAAGAATGTAGCAAGTTAATTGAAAAAGGCGTTGCCATCGTCATCAACGTCATAGTTGTTTCTATCAAAGAGGGCGCGTCACTACGTTTACTACTTAACTTCTATTACGTTTTACTTGTTAATTTCGTGAGTCAATTTTAAAGTGTAGGTATAGTTATGTATATACAGCGACGTTACAAATTTACATCTGCCTAAATATATCTACAGGTATGCATGTGAGTAAGAAAAAATGCTCAGAAGCGTTAAATTGAAATTCTCTTGATAATCTACAAATTGTATCAACTTTATAGTCATTTGTCATTCAATTCAACGTCTCGCCTTTGATTAATGTGAAAGATGTTTACTTACACCAGTCAATGGCAATTCAAATTGAAATTACTTCATTCAATGTCCACTATAATATTTAGAGAAATTGCAATTTTCTGCGAAACATAAAGTCATCCACAAAATTGTAGTTGTATGGTTGTGTGAGATTTTGCTGCAGGCACTTGAGAAAAACTCACCAATTGTGCTTGTAATATGGTAGTTGTGAGGGTATTGGTTGATGTGACCTGTTAAGCAATATGTATGTATGTATGTATGTAGTATATTGTTACCAGTGCTGTGGGACACAATAGTGTAAGCTTGAGCAGGCGTATCTAATGGAAGGGGTATCATTAAGCAAAATAAATTAATCAAATTGCAATGAAATCAGTATTCAATGGAAGAAAAACTTGTGAGTTGGCATATAGGGTCGTAGCCACGCTAATGGTTTTTCAAGCTGTTTAGAAAATTTGGTTGACATAAGGAAGCTTCGAAGCTACGATGGCAATACAATTGCTGTCAACCGAAATGCCGTTAATTGGCGCGCTGGTCCAGATAACTAAAAGCCCCTGAAAAATGGGGGAGTCTCAGCAACGATTTTTGTGTAGCTTTCCGGTAAACTAGGGTCTTGAAACATTAGATACTAGGAATTTTCGTGTCAAATTTCTACAGAGCCTGATGGAAAACAAATTCCGCTAGGTGGCGCACTGGTTGACTAACTTGAGTATCTCTGAAAAACTAATTAAGTGTTAATAATAAGAAAATGGAAATATAATAAAAATATTTTTAAAACTACCTTTATGCTAATATCACGAGCAAATAGCAACAAATTTCTTATTCAAAAAAGATTTAGAAATTTAATATATTACCTAAATATTAAGAAAGACTTTGAACATTTCGCTATCTTAACAAAATGATATTAAGAAAATCGAAACAAAATTTCAGAAATTTCGGTTTCATATTAAATTTACTCGCAAAAAAATGAGACCACTGTTCTGAACCCGATGACTAAGTAAACATTTTTCTCCGGGTAAATCAACATTTCAAGAAAATTCGTATACTTACAAAAGCTATAGTCAACCAAAGAAAGCAGAAAGCAGAAAACCATTGCCCCATAAACCTAGTCAAGTTAAAATTGAGCTTTATCTACTTAAACATATTTCTAAAATAAACAACATTTCATGTCTGTCATAGTCACCTAATAATACAACTTACATACATATGTCTAAGACGAAGCTTAAATTTTAAAATCACGGTTTGTGTCTATGCTTGTGCGATGTGACAATGCTTACTCCAAACTTAAGTTTGGCTTATTGCCACACCTATGCTATGGTTCGGGAATAAAATAGTTAGCACAGGGTGACCTTGCAAAACATAAAAAAAAAAATTAATACCACCAATCAGCCTAATTTTTTTTTCATAAGGCCACTCTGTTATTCTTCATTTTAGCTAAAAGCTTTGTTTAATATGTCTACGACTTATGAATTTCAAAGTTAAGTAATTATTTTAATTAAAAATCGTGTTTAGTCACGACTATAATGAGGAAATTTTAAGATTACCTACTATGTATATATAATTTTCATAATCAAGATTCATCACAATTTCTGTAATGGTAAGGGTAAACTATTTCTACTTTTTTCGCTCATTTATGTATATAAAGGTAGTCTTATACAATTATTTTGCCACCTTTTTTACTTGTCCATGAACTTTTAATGCCTTAGCAAAACTAATGTGTCATAAAGTGGATTCGTGTCCAGACTGTTTGATAGGAAATTTAAAATAAAAAGCAAAAAAAAAAAAAAACAAAATGACCAAAGCATTCTAAATGGGCAGCGTAGAATGATAATAAACGATGTGTTATTTGTAGTACCGTGAAGCGCCGAAACATAATAAGAAAAGTCCAAAAACAACAACAACAACAAGAGTACATGCTGCGCTTTTGATGTCTAGTTAAGCGTATAACGACAGTTTCTCTACTTTTATCTACAAAGCTCAAATAAAATTGCCAAACGAGCAGTGAAAAACGTGGTATGATTCTTAAATTTCTTATTAAAAAGTGCTTTTAAATTTTTGTTGCTTTTTTTAGAATGTATGTATGTGTGACTGTAAATTGCTAGGTGACAACTTTTGATGAAACGGAAGAAAAATATTACGGAAATTTTTAAGTATGGAGGTAGAACTTTTTAAGCCGACTTTTGATGTGCTTTTGTTTTGACCATTTTCGTTGTTTCCACCAAATTTAAAGACATGACTTTCTTCCTAAAAAAAAAAAATTAACAAACTCGGCTAAGGATCACAACTAAATACTTTTAAATTAACTTTTTTTTATTAATTTACTTTAACTCGACCTAAGAAGGAAACGTATCTTTTCGACGATAAATCCAACGCCGACTTCTAATTTTTGCTTTAAATATTTGTTTGTTTAAAAAAAGTTATTTCACTCTCAATATTATTTTAAGAACCTTAGCAACTAAATTAACTTACCAACGCACAAATACAAATCTGGCTGCTGAGCTACTTTAATGTTTAAATTACGTACATGAATCAACTTGATTTGAATTTGTTAAATTTATGCTGCCAAATGAAAAAGTCAGACATAAAAATGTGAGGCAGTAAATTGTTTTTTTTTTTTTTGCAAGTCGCAGGAACATGGAAAACTACCCAATAAACAATGAAGTAAATTGGTTTATTAAAGAATATTTTTCAAACGAGTTTGCAACTAAAACAATTTCACAAACATTTAAATATGTATGTAAGTCATATAGCAGGGCACTTGAAATTATTCGAATAGCCCGCATATTCTAATATTCGTAGCTTCGATTGTCGATTTTTTTGCTACTGAAAATCGAATGTTACTATTCTAATATTCGATGAGTTAATATTATTATGATGGAGTACGATTATTCACATACTTGTTGTATTTTCAACGTTCGATCTTCAAATCAGTATAGGTTTTATCCTGAACTATTTAGGAATATTTGTGCATATCAGTTACATCGGCTGAGTTCGAGAGGACTTTTTCAATAGCCGGAAATATTGTGTGAGCACAAAAACTGTTTTTGTTTTCTATTAAATATGATTTCGAATAATAGGACAGAAGCGAATATTCGAATATTTTTTTATTTTACTATTCGAATAGTTGGAGTATGATTTTATACGAATAGTAGTATTCGAATTTTACTACTCGAAAAGTTAGAGTACGATTTTATACGAATAGTAGCATTCGAATTTTATTACTCGAATATTGTCTTATTCGAATGGTTCGAGTATTCGAAAATAAGAATATCAAGAGCTCTATTATATAGGGTAAAAAAGTAGGCCCTTACTCTCAACGAAGGTGTCTCATTTTTTTTTTAAATTAAAAATTTGTTTTTCCAAACCACAATTCCTCTTCTTTAAAGGTCATCTAACTAACAAAACTCTCCAATCATTTCTTCGCCAACTGGCGTCAATCGGAAACAATGCGAGTTCACAAATCGGTCTCCACTTCGGAGTGGTGGTCTCCCTCTTCCTCTTGGAGTTTATTGCAAGCTTATAGTAAACATATTTTGTTTATTGGGAAACTTCTAACACAAGCGAATGTGGAAGTGCAAATCAGTCAGGGCTGGTGATTGGAGTTGTCTTTGAACTCGAAATTCGGAAGGTTTTATTATGAAGATTAAACCAAGGAAAAGGAACATTCATCACGTTTAACCTTTGACAACTCAAAAAATGCTACATGAAAGCAATTCCAAAAATCTGGGGAATGGTTGAAGGCATCTTCTTGCCAAACAATATTCAAGAAACACAATAATCTTAACCGGAAAAAAATATCGAAGGAAGCATAGCGCAAGATAACACAGACTTCTACGCGTCTAAAATAATAACAAGCAGAAATTTGGGGTTCGACAGCAAAAACCATGATGTGTTTTAGTGGGACCGCTAAGATCCTGTCCATCTGACGCACTGAACCTCATCCTTAACCAGTTACCTCTGGAAGCCGGGCTAGAACTGTCTGCTCAAAATTTAATTTTATCAACGAAGAACTTGCGGAGAGATAGAGTCGGCGATCTTGAGTAATTATCGCGCTAAACGAAAGGGTTAAGAATAGACTTGGGGAATGAATTGGAGCAATCCAAATTAATTTGCTTTGCTTTGCCTTGAACTCTGTTATCGGACTGCATACTTTATGAATATAGTCATCTTCTCCTCTGAGTTTGGGTTTCACTCAAAAGCACGTTTTATTTTATTTAAACTAAATTTAAGCCACAATTTTAAAAGTAAAAAAACTGGACTTTTTTATTAAAATTCACAACTGTGCCGCACTCTGACCTCAGTCTTACCCATGGATATGCATGTAAATGATCTGAGCAAAATTAAAACCAAAAAAAAATTTAAAGCTTGCATGTTTGTCACTATTTTTTATTTACACATGCTGCTAGATTTAACTTTTGTTGTTGCTACTGTGATGCACGCATCAAAATTAATTGCAACATTTTGTCATTTGAACTTTGTTGTTATGGTTTTGTTTCTTTTTTTTTTTTTGTTTGTTTCTTTGAAAGAATCGCCTCTCATTTTCCACTCTAGTTATCCTCAGGGTTTGCAAATTCTTTTTTCGCCTACAGTCGTTTGTGGTTTTCCGGCAATTAACAATTACAGTGTTGTTGTTGTTAATTTTTTTCTCTTATCAATTTGTATTGATGACACTATGCGTGTTGGGCAACTATGTGTGTGTGAGTGTGTGTGTGTGTTTAATTATGTGTGTGTGTAACAAAAAGCAACAAACAGCAAAACCACAATAAACACAGGAGTAAGGAAAACATAAAAACAATACTACAATTGCGAAAAAATTGTGTCTATAGAATTTCAGATGCACACACACACAGTTGTATGCTCTGTTTAAGCAATAAAACAAGAATTTTAAATTTTTTATTTTTTTTGTTTTTATTTTTTTTGTTTTTGTTTTTTTTCTTTTTGTTCACATCAGTCAACCACATTGAAAAGGCTAGAAACGCTATGTAGCTGAAAAATGACAACAACAACAACAACAACAATGCTTTGTAAATTTTCAACGAACATAAATTAAAATTGTATGAATGAAAGGGGAAAACAACCAACAATTTGCCTACGCGACACTTAGCTACCACACAAACACAAACACAGACACACGCACACACACAATTGTGTAGAGCGGTGCGTATACGTAACATTAATGCTCAGGGATGATGTTGATGTGCACCGTTTTTTTCAGTGAAGGTTTAATTGCTGTTATATAAACCGCAATGGCAAAAGGAATTGCTTACATATTTCAAGTTAAATGGCGTTTTCAAAGCCAGCACAATTTTTTGTTTGTTTTTTGTTTTTTTTTTTTTCTTGTATTAAAATGGAGTGAAAACAACATAAATATGTCACATACATACATAAATAATCAATTACAAAAAAAAAAACAAACCCTGTTGCAGACCCTTATCAAAATATATTCAGCGTAATTGAGGTTCAACAAAAAGAATGTGTTGACTTTTTTTTTTTTCTTTTACATGACAAATGCGTATAATTAGGAACACATACGGTTGTCGAGTTTTTCGCCAGTTCATCTTTCTTTAGGAAAGCATAAGCTTTTCAAGCAGAAGCACTGATTTCAATCGGAAAAGTAGAGAAAGCAAGAGAAAGCAGTTAAGCCTTCTTCCGAAGTACGTTCTCATCTTCAGCTTATTCAAGTGGATCCGATGCCAATAACGAGGTTTGTAGCTCTGGCAGATTTCCGTAATGACTTGGTGTGGTGATCATTAAGAGTCCACCTGGTAATACGAAAATCAAATTAAAAGTGAAAATAAGACAACACCTCAATGAATGACTTTTAATAAGCACATTTTAATCCTCTCGTTATTTTTATTTATTTTTTTTTTTATCTCTGCACATAACATCTTTTCAAGGTCAAATTGTGAGAGAGAGCAAAGAAATAGCTAGCTGCAGTGACATTAAAGTGCAATTTGTCAAAAGCATGAAATAATGGCAATGGGAAATCATGAAAGTTATGAGCTGACAGATGATGACGAATTGATGAAACTGAGTGCTATAGCTTTGAAACGTATACCCAGACGTTTATTTATATAGAAACATAAGCAGATGACTCGTATTTCTTGTTGACAACAACGACAACAACGAAGACATATGACAGCATAAAAACGAAATTATTAAAAGTGGCACGAATAAAGGTGCATAAATGAATGAATAAAAACAAATTGAGTTAGCTTATGATTATATTTTTTGCAAATTTTCTTATTTTGCAAATTTTCTTATTTAGCGAATTTATTAGGTTTTCGTTTTTAAGTTTTTTATTGGAACATATTTGGCGTATAATTTAATGTGTACCCCAAACAATATGTATATAAAACAAAAGTAAAAGCTACATGTAAGATATGTAAGGTAAAAGTACACCAATGAGCTTTACCAGAGTAACAGTAGTGAAAACAACAGTTTTCAGAATTTGTGTATGTTTGTCTGTATGTTTGTACGCGCATCATTCGAAAACTGATGTGAAGAATTGATTCATACTTCCACTGTTGCATTGCTAGCTATCTAACTTAAAGTTTAAGACCCAATTGATGGTAGGAAAACATCTTGTGACTGCTGTGCAAGACAGTTAAAAAACAAGTTTGTGCGAAAAAATTACCAAAATGTAAAGAAACTAGGCTTAAAACTTCCCGTAGTAACTAATAAGTCTCTGAGGCAACATAAACGTACTCTATGGTTTCTATAATGGTACTAAAAGTTGGCTACTTACGAAGAAAGTACTCCTGAAGAATGATGTGAAGAGAGCTTTATACGCTGCCTGAGCGTTCAGTGTGAATCTGTTTTGTTTTTTTTCTTTTTTTGTTTTTGGTTCTTACTTTAACTGTTCCCAGAAGACAACTGTTCCGACATGATTTCCCATTTTAGACCGCTTATTGCTTTTCCAGCCTCTTTTTAAAAGGAGCCTCACTTTATATTTTTTTTCCTTATCAATTTATGCTCTCATTTTTCGTTCGCATTGACAAGATTCCTTAAAAAAAAAACTTTTTCTATACTCTTTAGTCTATCTGAGTTTAATCGATTAACCTGTAGTAGTTTGTTGTAGTTGTAGGCAACCCAGGCAATAAAAGTTTATCGATCAATTTAAGAAATGTTCAGCTTTTCTTACCTTCGTTGTTGTTTAATGCATGTTTGTACATGTGTAGCTATGTCATTAAGTTTCAAGCTTAACCTTCGCCGCTTTTTCCCTCACTTTGTTGTTATTATTATTATAGTAGCTTATATTACCCTTCGACTACCTACTTGTTTCGAGCCACTTATGCAACATAAACGTAACATTGGAGACTGGATGAGATTACCATTCACTAGTTAAGCATACTCATACCAAAACGAGACTCATCTCATTATTGTTACTTTCACTTTAACGATTATATAAGTAAACATTACACCGATTTAATAGCATGCACATAAGTATTGTCTTACTTGCAACTCTGCGTTTTACTACCAATTTAAATGTTAGTTTTGTTGATAGTGCCATCGCGCGTCTTTTAACGTTGGGTTTTTCTTTTTTTCTTTTAATTTCGTATTTTTCTTTTTCCTCTACATTTGTTCCTTCTTTTTCCATTTGCTTCCTACCTTACCGCATATACATACTTAACCTTTTCTTTTTTTGGTTAATGAAGAGCATTACTGCATATCATACTCATTAACTATAAAACAACAAAAGCGCACTGGTATAAAAGAGAGAAAGAGCAAGAAAGAAAGTAACTAACAAACAAACTAAGTACAAACTTGCATGCAATTTTAATAGTTACTAAAACCGTAATGGAAGTGATTTTATTGCCTTACTCAACGTTTCTAAAAGTGGCTGGTAATTAAAGTAAACATATCTATGAACTAAAGTTCTTCTACTCTAATGTTGTTTGTTAGCAATTTTTGATAAGAATGAAATGAATCAAAGTAGCTAGAGAGTGATCCACTGTCACAAAACTTTTATTTTCCATGCTCAAACAAAATGTTGATCTAAATATAGAAGAAAAAGAAAAACTACAACCACTTTTTTCTTACTAATTCTCGAAGTTTGAATAACTATTCACTTATATGTGGGCGGTTCCACGCCTCTTTTACAAATAATAGATAAGATCGTCAAAAGGTTGATAATTTAAATAGCCCAACAAATTTTATTATTGTAGCCGCTTTTATCATTCAGTTATCTCTTTTTATAAGTTTTTCGAAATTTTCGATATCGAAAAAAGGGGCGTGGTTATGGATTGATTTCGCCTATTTTAATAAACACAATACCTAAAAGGAACGTGTTTGCTATATTTCATCATATTATAGGTATTTCGAAATTTTCGATATCGAGCAAAAGGGGCGTGGTTATGGATTGATTTCGCCTATGTGAAAAAACAACCTACCTTGGCCGAAAATCAACTTGTTTTGCGATATTTTATCACTTTCAAGGTTTTTCGAAATTTTCGATATCGAAAAAAGGGGCGTGGTTATGAATCGATTTTTCCTATGTTAAAAAACAACCTACCTTAAAATAACGTGTTTGCGATATTTCATCTTGTTACATGAGCTACAAAACCAGATTTTTAGTTTTCTGATTTCTAATGTGTCAGAATATTTTTTTAAGATTTCGAAGTAAATTTTTTTTTCTCTAGAACTTTGATGCATAATTTTTTGTCTAGAATGTTTCAATTTCAGTTTCCAATAAATTTTGAAAATATAGTAAATTTTCGTAATTTTTGCACTTCTAACAGCTTAAAAGTAGTTGCGTCATAAAAAAACAACCAAAAAAAAAACCTAAACATGGTAGAGCTTGGCGTTTCTGCTATAAAATGAAATTAAAATAGTTAGTAAAAAAGTTCTTGCTATTGCAGCTGCTGCATTGCATGAGATGACTGGAGTTAAATATGAAAATGTGTAAGCTGCTTATGTAAGCGACAACCATTTTCACTTGTCAAAATAATGAAATTTACAAATTAAGGTAAATATTCAGAAACCACTTTTTCAACTACCATCTAACTATCAAATATTCATGACCTGCATAACGAGACTAGCTAGCAACGAACAAAGCTACGAGCAGAACAAGGTGCCATGCTCTTTAGTTGATGTACGCTGGAAGGGATGTATGTAGCTACGTTGATATATTTTTGTACATACATATATACGAGTACACTGCAATTGTAACGCACACGTCGGTCATTTATATATGTATCTGTGTATATTTAAATGCATTGGAAATAGTACAGTCGACTTAAGCTGAGAATGTGAATTAAATAATCTAAAAAAATGTATACGGAAGTGCTTTTAATTATTAAGCAGAAACTAGTATAGCTTTGAAAAACCTTTAAGCCACTGAAATGAGCTTTCATTTCATTTAATTTATTTTAATTTTTAATTTTTTAATTTGCTCAGTTTTTAATGTTTTTTTATTTAATTTCTGATATTTTTTTTAGTTTTTGATATTTTTTTAAGCTTTTATATATTTTTTTTTTTTTTACTTTTATTTAATTTTTGATATTTTTTTTTAGTTTTTTTACTTTTTGATATTTTTTTAAGCTTTGATATTTTTTTTTTTAATTTTTATTTTTTTTAATTATTGATTTTTTTTTTAATTTTGATATGTTTTTCAATCTTCGATGTTTTTTTTTTTATTCTAGATAATTTTATGTAAATTTTTTTTACTTTCTTTTTAATATTTGATATTTGTAAGAACTAAAATTTGTTCAAAACCTTCAGACACGATATTTAATTTTTTCATATCTAACCGAACAAAATTGTTCTGTATAGTACGTAAAAGTTTTGCATCTCTACATACATTCAGTTGCAAAATTTTGATATCACATAGTCGTTCTCATAGCATAGAAATGCATAAGCTTGCTTCTGTAGAAATTGCTATCTAATACCGAGAGAATAACCGACTAGTACGTACAACATCAAAATGCAATTATTGAACTTAAAAGAGAAAGCGAAAATGTTGACCAAAAAAATGTTTTTGTCCTTCCACACACACAAATACATTTCGCTCTTCTCAACTTTCACTCTATATAACAACAACACAAAAATTATGTAATTGTACTAGTAGCAGAAAATCTGCAGAAAATTAGATTCGGTAGCAACGGATGCTACCACTACATAAATAAATTGCTGTTGCAAAAAGGCTTTGTCATGCAATACATTTTATGAGCGACAAATTTCTATGGAAAATAGTTTTTTAGATATTATTTTCGGTCTAACAAAAACTAATACTGTTGTCAGTTGCAGTTAGGGATAATCACAAATATTTTGTTAAAATATAAAAAAAATTTTCTTGGTACTAGCAAAGTACTTTTAAAGCTTTAGTGTGGTAGTGCGAGACGTGGGCAGCTAGAAAATTTCAATACTAACAAATCAAATAATTTTTTTTTTGTTTGTTTTTGATTACTTTTGTGTTTTCATTTCTTCATTTGTTTTAATTATTATTTTCATTTTATTTTTGTTTTAAATTTTTATTTTTTTTTTTTAACTTTGAAAATTTTTAGCGAGCTCTAGGCCAGATATTTGTATATTATAAATAAAACACAAAACGTGAATATTAATATACATTTATATTTATGTATTGTGTCGATATTTCGACTTCACTCTGAAGTCATCATCAGGAATGGTAGACTGAAACTTGTTTTTTTTTTTTTAATTTTTCCCGATTACCAATTTTTGTTTTTTTATTTTATTATTTTTTTTTTAATTATTTTAATAATTTGTATTTTTTTATTTTTTTTTTTGTTGTTTTTTTTATTTTTCCCGTTCACCAATTTTTTGCCACCACTTTAATCTGTGCGAACGCAATAATTCTCCCCAAAATCCGGTGCCAAATTTTAAGTTAGACTTGTAGTAATACTTCGGTGAAAGTTTTATTAAATTTCATGCTGCAGGTTTTGAGTGATGCGCGTACGAAGATATAGACATACAGACCAAAATTCTAAAAACTGTTGATTTCGCTGCTGTTATTTTAATAAGGCATTGCCGTTTACTTATTCACTGAAATAGCGCAGCTTCTTTACAACAGACTTTGAGCAACACAATAACAACGCCACAGAGGCTTTAGTGATCGATGCTGTTAGAGCGACTTCGGGCTCGAAAAGTCTTTGAGACCTTCGTAAATACCACGCCCACATTCATTTAGCAATATGCTTCGAATGTATGTAATTCCCAAAATAATTTTGTTAGAAAAATATTTGTAAAATAGTTTACCTCTTTTGCCAGTTTTGCTAAACAAAACTTTAGCCACAATATTGATGGAATGCACATTTACATAGCCACCACAAACTTGGCGCTGACTAGGTAATGTCACACCGGGTGCATAAGCCACCGCATTAGGTTAGGAAATTTATGCATTGCATACCTTCCGGGCTACCAAGCAGACACCACCATACCAGCGCTATGTTTGTAGGCAGCATGTGGTACAACTTAAAATTGCGGTTGAAAGTTGTTGGCTGTCGAAAACGCCACTAACCAGGTGGGGGAAGAAACTACAGACAAAAATGTAAATCACACTTGCATGTAATTTTTGTTGTAGGTGGTAGCTGAAATCGTTTGCTATTGGAGTATATATGTATGTATATGTATGTATGTAAGTCTGTGCAGTAGAAACTAAGAGAGTTGAATAGCCATGGATAAATCCGGAAAGCGGCAATGCGATCAAAAGAAATTTTTTTTTGTGAGTGTCAACTTTTTTTTTGAAATTCTGTTAGTTTTTATAAATTTTTTTTTTAAATCGAAAAGTCCTTGGAAAAACTTAAGAAGAAAATATTAATATAATACCGTCATTCTGATCGCATATCGTTCTACCATGTTTTGTTATTATACCAGACATCTTTTAGGGGTTTAGGACCACAAATTCACTCCCGCGTTTTCAATAATTCTAAATTTCTGTAAAAATGTCCCCATACCAATTTTCAGTTCCCTAACTTGTATCTTTTAAGAGATATTCAGCTTGAACAATTTAGTTTGACACCCATATCTCCAACTTTTTTTCGTAAGTATGGTCATCGAATATCTCCATACATATTTTCAGATCTCTAGTATGAACCATTTTTTGTTTATTTTTAGCATGTTTTTAGTATTTTTTTTCCGCAGTCATCTTACAAATTTTCCAAATAAAAATAAACATGAATTTTATGGTAAAAATACTTAAAAACTTACAAAATTCAGGGAGATTTTTTAAAAATTTTTAAAAAAATTTGTTTTTATTTCATAGCTTAAGCACTGTAAAAATATCAATTCTGCTTCCATTTTGTTTTCATATATTTTCCACATTTAGCGCTTCGGGAAATTAACGTTCAAATTTCCGAAATTATTTTAAAATAGCTTCTAAAGCAAAATTCCAAAATGGTCCCAAAAAAATACTAAAATTATTCCTAAAACTATCTCGAAATTATTTCGAAAGGAACCACGTAGTTCCCAAATGAGTGGCTCAGTGCCATCCTTGCCTAACCCTCGAAATTTCATATATGGAGTTATTATGCTATACTGCTTAGAAATAATCCAAACTATCCGTGCCAAAGTTGCACATCCCTAATTTTTGAACGAAGTTATTAATTATATTAATTAAATGTTTCAGACCTTTCTAAAAAGGCCGTTTAATTTTTAATTACCTATTAACTTTGTCACTTACTATTAGGAAATGACTAAATTGTGGCTTAGGAGATAAAATCCGATCTTTTATTTTAATTCTCAACGATATAGCCATTGCGGTTTCATCTACCAGAGTTTTCACTGTACTCTTGACCCTATTTGATGATGCACTTTCAGCAAAACTTTTCATATTTTCATCATCATTAGTGCTAAGTACATGGCCAACATGCTACACTGTCAATAACAATATACATAGCAACAAATTACATACAAAATAACATCATCAATGGAGCAAAAGAAATGTGTAAACGTGTGGCAGAAGTCAAGTGTATAAAAACAATAATAGCGGTAGTAACACAAACACATACACACAGAGAGAGCTAGACTTACACCAACAGTTGTGCGCGACTATATTATATTATGTTCAATAACATCAAAACTTTCAGGTGGTTGCATGCCACTTGAGACACATTTGCAACTTTCCTAACGACCTTTGTTACGCAACGCAATTGATTATTGATTTTCATAAAAAAGTGCTTACAAAGCGACGAGAGAAAGGGACGCGAGCAAATGGTTAGCAGCCAACAAAAAGGGCAACTATTGAACCGTCAAAAAGTTGTTGTTGTTGCATTGAAAATGGCACTTGAATGAGATTCACTTTGATTATCAATTACTTTATGATTACTCATTTTATTTTTATGTTTATTTTCTTCGTCTCTTTTTTTTTTTTTTTTTTTTTTGTTATCGATATTCTTTGGTCGTTTAGCGCTTTTTTTCGCGTTGTTTGTTTATGCTATAACCAACATCATTAGCTGTCACGCCATTACCGTTACTATTGAGGATGCCAATAATAAAGTAAGTGAAGAAAAATGGCTAGTCAGAGAGCATTAAACTGCCACGGGCGATATCAACTTATATTGTTATGCAAGTTGTTACACAAAAAAAAAAGAAAATGAAAAAAGTAAAAGAAGCAACAACAATAAAGCACATCATAATGTTGCACACCACTGGTAACATCATCAAATCGCCATAACGGTGCGATTTTTTCTTGTTTATTTTTTTTTTCTCCAAAATCATTCAACTACACCGTCTTTACTTGTTTTTAATATTTTGCGGTTTATACTCAGTTGTGGAGGGACAAAGAATATATGAACCGTCTAAGTGACTTGTAAGAGAGAAACAGTCTGGCGCTTAGAAGCATGTATATTACCGCATCGGGTTAGAGTACTGAAACGAACAGAAGAGCAGTTCTTAAGCTTTTAAACTTTTTTCATTTTTAAAATTTGTTTGAGGGTCAAAAAAGCTTTCTCTTTCTGACATTGGCGTGGATTGAAAGGGCGAAGGGGTCTCAAATCGTTCAAAACTTGGTGCTTTCGTCTTCTCTTCCTTTAACGAGTGTGATAAGAACACTCCAAGGTTAGAAGCAAGAGGTTAGTTGCTAGCAGTCTCACCTTGTCCTGCTTTCACAAAACTCTCCTCGTTGCATTCGGTCTCAATTGTTTAATTGTTTTTTGTGAAGTCGCCGCCATTAAATTAGTCACCAACTGCGGTATGAGATTGGTAAGTACTTTTTTTTTTCTTTTTTTTTTTTATTATTATTTTTTTTTTTTTTTTATTTCATTTCATTTTATTTTTTTATTTTATTTTTTTTTTTGCATTTTATTTTTTTTAATTTTATTTTATTTTATTTTATCTTATTTAATTTTATTTTATTTTATTTTATATTATTTTATTTTATTTTATTTTATTTTATTTTATTTTATTTTATTTTATTTTATTTTATTTTATTTTATTTTATTTTTATTTATTTTTTTTTTTTATTATTATTTTTTTTTCTTTTATTTCATTTCATTTTATTTTTTTATTTTATTTTTTTTTTTGCATTTTATTTTTTTTAATTTAATTTTATTTTATTTTATCTTATTTTATTTTATTTTATTTTATTTTATTTTATTTTATTTTATTTTATTTTATTTTATTTTATTTTATTTTATTTTATTTTAATTTATTTTACTTCAGTTTTATTTTATTTTATTTTATTTTATTTTATTTTATTTTATTTTATTTTATTTTATTTTATTTTATTTTATTTTATTTTATTTTATTTTATTTTATTTTATTTTATTTTATTTTATTTTATTTTATTTTATTTTATTTTATTTTATTTTATTTTATTTTATTTTATTTTATTTTATTTTATTTTATTTTATTTTATTTTATTTTATTTTATTTTATTTTATTTTATTTTATTTTATTTTATTTTATTTTATTTTATTTTATTTTATTTTATTTTATTTTATTTTATTTTATTTTATTTTATTTTATTTTATTTTATTTTATTTTATTTTATTTTATTTTATTTTAATTTATTTTATTTTATTTTATTTTATTTTATTTTATTTTATTTTATTTATTTTATTTTATTTTATTTAATTTTATTTTATTTATTTTATTTTATTTCATTTTTTTTTATTTTATTTCATTTAATTTTTTTATTTTTTTTTTTTTTTTTATTTTATTTCATTTTATTTTATTTTTTTATTTTGTTTTTTTATTTTATTTTATTTTATTTTTCTTTATTCTTCTGCTAAGAGAGTGATACTTGAACTCACGCACTTTTGACCAAAGTAGCCCTGCCTTATATGTGGCTATTTCCTAAGTATAAAATAGTATTTAAAAAAGTATTCATAATTGCCAAAACATAACTAACTCCACTTATGCGCAATGCGCCATTGAGTATGTCCTTTTCCATTGTACCCTAACTCAGACGCCCTTACTTAATACAGTTCGTTTACTTCAAAATACTTGCATTTCTTCTTGTTGTTGTTATTGTATTTGACTGTATTCAATACGCTTTATGTAGTCGGTGGCTTAGACCCTTGAGAGATTGCATTACAAATTGCGCTAAAATAGAATGTCTGTATGCTAGACATCACAATAAAGCAACCGAATATGCATTTGGCCTGCAGCAATTTTCATCGACTGAGTTCAATGCACAGGAAAGCGAGTGCTTGATGTGTTTGGGTGTTTTCGGTATTTTTTTTTTTGCTAACCCACTTTTTATAAAGAATTTCAATGCAGCATGATAGATGAGTGAATTGTGAGTTGGTGAACACGTTCAATTGCGCGAAATTTGTTTTGCACTCAACGCTGACAGCTTGAACTCGTTATGAATCTCTCTGTTCGGTTAAGGACATTTTTTTTTTGTATGTATAAATTTCTTTAATCAGAAATCCAACGTTTTAAAACGAAAATCAAAATAAGTGCACATTCGTGCTTTTTGTTGGAAATGACCAAATGTCCTTGTGTTTAATCAAATATCAATAAGTAACTAAAGAAGCTACCTTTCGAAATTTCAATTTTGTTATAAGCTTCACAAGAGCTTTTTGAATCACAGGCGATGTTTACAAAATAACTGCTCTAACCTATAGAAGGCAAGGCGAAATAAAGATCTAAGCCTTCTAAGTTCAAGTCCTTTTTAGTTCAGTCGCAATGAAATCTCTCGCTCAACTTTGGCGTAGCTATTTTAATATGTTAACCTCTTACCTATCCAGCTCCAACTCACACATGATCGGCTCACATGTGACTCAATATCGTCCAACACTTTTGTGATGGCATGTTTCCCTGATCTTCTTTTAGCAAAGATTGACTACAATTCTCTAAAATCTGCGCTTCAGCTATGTGGAGTGAAATGATTTTAAAACAAGAACAACAACAATATAAACTTGTAGTTATTGTTTACTTTCCTCATTTCTCCATCTTTCTTACAAAGTCTAAAAAATGTTTGAAGTAATTAGCCAGCTATTAGCTTTTAACTGAGTTCCATTAGCACCTAAGAGATTTGTCGGTCGCATGTCAACATCTTATCGATCACGTGTGAGGGGTTTGTTGTCGCTATTTTACTCAAACAAGAATGGCAGATCAAATAACTGTTCCACTGATTTTTAAAAGCTCTGGCCCAGCAATCATTTCCTTCTACTTTAAATGTCGCTTTAGCGCCTGAACAATTTTGAACTCTTTTAAATTTTTCCATTGGTCGTCATCTAAAAATACTTTTCTGATATCGAAGATTCATTTTATTTTCAGTAAAGCTGAGTTTTATATAGTGGGTCCCGAAACCCGGACCGACTTTCACTTGTGTCCTGAGATCATGGTGACCATATGTTAAAACCGCCAAACCGATTATATCAGAGTAAGCCTTACAATCTTCTCACTTGAATCTCAATATAAATTTTTTCACTACCGCGGTAAAAGTTGTTTAGTCCACTTTTCACTCAAAACAATATACCCCCACTGCTGGCAATTTCGGAAATTTTTGAAGTCGTTGAGGAAAGAATATTATATCGTCAATTCTCAGAATGACGACAATTTATTCAAAAAATTTATTTGCTCGCTCCAAAAATATTACGAAAAGCTTCTAACACCATAAATTGTGTATATATTTTAAAATTGTCTAAATCGAATTTAGTTTTCTCAATTCAATTTATTTTTCTACTCAAAATTTTGCTTAACATTTACCACTCTGACGACGACATACATATATCGATATACGTTTGCTTCAATAATTCCTTTTATGAGATTTTTATCTGTAAGTATATATGTATGTTGTACTTGTAAGATATACATTTCCTATACGCATTTTTGTTCTTTGCTGTTGTTTTTGTTGCTTGGTTGCCTTTAGCTTTACGTTATAGACTACAAGTAGTAAGGTGCATTTGCAATTCTTACATTACTGCGTTGTTTATTCTTTTTTTTTTTGTTTTTGTTTTTGCTTTCCCCGTCTTATGCCCTACAACACAAATATTGCTCACTTCGTAAATTGTTCTTGAGTGCTTTTTGACACGCTCAATAGATGACGCTGGTGTACTTGGTAGTTGGCAGAATAAATATTTATTGAACAAATTACATATATAAATATATATTCATCGCTTTTATATATAAGTGACTTAATTTGTTTGTGTGTGGATGGTGTACACGACTGCTGCTTTCTTCAAAGTGTTCACAAAGTAATAAACATTTTCAAATAAGCTTTTTTGCAGTGTACAATTGCGTGCATGGTTTCAGTCTGATATTACAATATTGTGGTACATTTCTTGGAGTTTATGAGACTAAGCAGATTACTTTATTAGCTCTCTTAAAATTACTTTCATACATTGAAAAAAAGGAAGCTGAGCTTGATTGATTCAGATTCCGAATTCGTGTTCGTATGTTTGCAACTTGAGTTATATCAGAAGTATTAACCAGTCCGGTTAAGTAATGCTTAGAAATCGTACTGATTACCGGTGTGAATAATTATTTTTTGCAAAAGCCTAGTAGTGCTTGATTACAAACTATTTTCGGGTTTTAATATAATATAATATAATCACAAAAAATTAAAAATAATCAAACAATTTTTTTTCATTACTTGTGATTGTTTGATTATTTTTGGATATATTTTTTTTATCTTTTAAGAGAATTAAAAAAAAAAAACATTAATTTAAAAAGTAATCACAAAAAAATTAAATTAATTCAAATTTTTTGCGCCATTACTAGTGATTGTATTATTATTTTTGATCACTTTTTTGATCTTTTAAGAAATATTAAAAAAAAAATTATTAATTTAAAAAGTAATCAAAAAAAAAAAAATAATCAAAATTTTTTTTTAATTACTTGTGATTGTTTGTTGAACTTTTAGGAAAAATTTTAAATAAAAAATTATTAATTTCAAACGTAATCACAAAAAATTAAAAATAATCAATTTTTTTTTCATTACTTGTGATTGTTTGATTATTTTTGATTACTTGTTTTCATATTTTAAGAACAATTAAAAAAAAAAAATTTATTTAAAAAGTAATCACAAAAAATTAAAAATAATCAATTTTTTTCCATTACTTGTGATTGTTTGATTATATTCGATTACTTTTCGACGGCAAAATAATCAACAATTATGACTTTTTTAATCAAATAAGAATTAAATATAATCAAAAAAAAATCAAATAACAATTAAAAATAAGCACACAAAAATTAAATAAGAACAAAAAATAGTGAAATAAAAATCAAAATAAATCTAAAAAAAAATAAAAAATAAATCGAAAGTAATCAAAAGTAGTAAATAAACAAATGTTTTTTTTTTTCAATTAGTAATTTAAGATTTTAGAAAACAATAGATATAATCGCTTTTGCTTGAAAAGCTTCAATCCGAAAAATGTTACTCATACGCCATGACGTGCAATACGAGTGCACTATTTAATATGGCAGAGCAATGTAGAAGTTTGTCATTCAACGGATCTTGAAATAAAAACTTCAGAAGCTAACTCTTGTATGGCAATGATTTCTGCCTTATCCTTTACAAGCCATCAACTAAACGAACAGCGGTACCTTTTCTTTAAGGAAGTGAACACAAAAAATTCTCATCAACCAAGAATTCAAGAATTTCAAGTTTGAAATTTGATAACAAAAATAAAATAAAAATGAATTTTTTTTATCTTAAATTTAGCGTTCATTAACCGTCTAACATCATTTGGCCTTCATTTTCCAAGTCAATTAACTACAAAAACAAATTAAAACAAAAGCCAACATGACAGGTGCAAGGGATACCTCAACCAAAGAAAAAAGGAATTTTCTTAAAAAAAAAAAACAAAGAAAATTAAAATTGTAACAGGCGCATATTTTAAAAGTAAACCAAAAAAAAGAGAAACAAACAAAAAAAGAGAAAAAAAGCCACACTAAAAAAGTAAACAGAGATAAGTTAACCAAAAGCCGTTTAAAGTCGCACACAATAGCAAGACCACTTCGTAGCGGAATAAAAAGAAAACCCAAGCCAAACCCAACCAAAAAGCAAAGTTGAAAAGCGCCAAGCATCGGACAACTCGATGCAAAAGCAAAACAAAAAAAAAAAGAATCAAATCAAAAACCTTGATTTTTAATGTTTTTATTATTCAACCAAAAATTAACCGGAAAGTTTAAATAACTACTTTGCCTTTTGTTATATTTTGTAGCACCCTTGCCGCGCCACTACGCGCGCTTTACATCAAGATTCGCTACCCAAACAATGCACCTTTTTGTATTTTTCTATGCCAGTAAACTTTAACTTGAGTATGAAAAGAATGTTGTTGTTGTTGTTAAGTCGTACATAAAATAAAAGCCTAAAATAAAAATTTCAAAGCGAAGTTAAGCGGTGAAAGGCTTGCGACTCACATCAAGTTTGGGTACAGCGCATTTATCTTGGCTTGCGGACTGCTTTGGAGATTGAGCAGTAAAACTTAGACGTAGCACAAACGTTATTTCATAGGAAATGTTCGAAAAAATTTTGCTCAAATATATAAATTTTATTGGCGAAAAGATTTATACATATTTTGCCTTTTACCCACATTGAGGTATGAACAAATTTTAAAAAAAAATTATAATTCTTCAAAATTGTACAAATTAATTTTCATTATACATACCTAAGATATAAGTTTTCAGAAATATGAATTTTTTGTGTAAAAATATTTTTTTTTTTCTTTATATACATCAATATTTAAAATAAAAAAAATTGCGAATCATTATAAGTCAAATAAATATTTTTTAAAAATATTAATTTTTTGTACAATTTTTTTTTCTTTTACCTTATTAGAGGGGTAACTGAAAAATTAAAAAAAAAAAAATTTGTTAAATTTCTAAAACCCCTAAAATTTATTTTTATTACGCCTCAGATATGTATATGTTTTTGAAAAATAGAAATTTTTTGCACAAAAATTACCCTCTATGAGGTATAAAAAAAAATTTTAAATAACAATTTTTTAATATTTCAAAACCGTAAAAATGTATTTTCAAAAATATGAATTTTTGGCAGCAAAATAATTTTTTTCTCTAGCGGCAGTTTTTAGAGGTATAGCTAAAAAAATTCAAATAAAAAAATACTTAATTTTTCAAAACCGTAAAATTTATTTTTGTTATACCTCTGATGTGTATGCTTTTCAAAAATAAATATTTTTTGAACAAAAGAATTTTTTTTTAATAAAAAAATAAAAAATGCACAAAAAAAATCGGTTAAAGAACCAATTTTCATGAGATAAAAGATTAAATTTTCATTAAAAAGACTCGAAAACCTTAACCAACTCAGTTTAAGCTTCCATACCGCAATGAAATTAAATTCTACGCCAAAAAACAAGCCAACCAACAACATTCGGCACACAGGAAGTGCAGTCAAACGAAAAAAAAAAGTATTACAAAAGACGCCAAGGACAAGGTGAAGCAAACGGGATAGTTCGAATAAAGTAGGAAACGGGCAGCTAGTAAATGCTTGAAATGCTAAAATATTACAATGTAAATGCTTTCAGCTTCTTATTCTTCCGTTGAAAGAGTTGCTTGTACTTCTGCTGCTTCTTCTTCTCTCATTTAGAATGCCACATTCTTTGCGCGCACGGCTTTCGCACAAAACAGACAATAGAAGATGACGCAAGTCCATACAAGTTAGGTAAGGCTAAAACGACAACAACAACAATAACAGCAGACAGGTAGCTGGGGTACTTGCTACGCCTTAGAATTTTGCTATTTACACAACAAGCGGAAGTGAATTTTTTTGTGTTTAAGTGGGAACCGCAAAAACGTCAGGAATGAAAGTTACTAAAATATTCCTTAGGTACATATGTATGTGTGTGTGTGTGTGTGTGTGTATGTGTATTATGTATACAATAAATTGTCGCTAGCAACAAAATTGAGTTCCATAAATAAAAGTTGCATGAATGAACTGAAAAAAATCTTACAAAATTCAAGAAAATGGCAAATTAAGCTTTACAAGCAAAAAAAGGTAGTTTGTTAGGGAAAAAGCTTTACGGGCCTAATATTAAATTATGCATACGAACAAGAATTAATTTTTTGTGCTAAATTCTTAGAAATTTTAAATTTCTCAAAAGCGCAAAGAAAACTTTTAAATGTTCTTCTTCTTGCTGATGCACACTCAGCTGAAAAAATAATGCTAAGCTCAGTGAGTATTTAAGACACATACATATAACGCAATGACTTTTCTTAAATCCCCATTTTTAAATTCACAAAATTTTAATTAAATTACATTTTTATTTTTTCATATTGCCTGCCAACTTTTTCTCCTGCAACTCCCACTATCAATCCATTGCTTCTATGTGCGAGCTATCCACCATATCCGAAAACAATCGCGTAAGTATAAATAGCTTGTAGAAGGTGGAAAGTGCGCTCAACCTGCAGTTCATTATTCACTTTCTCCAGTTTGCCAACAAGTTACGCCCACTCAGCTCCACAATATGTATTCTTCATTTGTTGACATAATATAAAAGCACTTGATTGATGAAAACCTTTTGAAATTGTCAATCCAACATAATTGAGCCATGCAAATGCGTCAGCTTAACTTTACTCAAGTAAGTGAGTGTGAGGGCAAGCAATGAATATTGTCTAACCAAAGGACGCACTCCATTGAACCAGTTGCCGTATATATGTAATATGCAAGTACCTAGCAGAGCATAACACAGCTGAGAGCATAGAGCTGAGCACGAAACATCTAAGCTATCAACGTTAGAATTAGATCAGTTCACGTGGGAAATGGGCGCATGTATGAGCATGTAAACAAATATAAATACCTGCCTAAATATAAGCGTGCAAATATACATACATACATATGTATGTTAGTCTATTTGTCATTTATCTAGCAGCATATGAACAAAGCTGACATACATATATTTGTTTATGACCCGTTAATGTTAAGGTGTTGGCGCTATCGCGTATTGAGGTCGAAAGGGTAACAAATAACAGACATAACAGAAATACATACATACATACATACATATGTATATGTAAGGTAAACTTGGCGAGTAATGAAAAGGCTTAAAACAGCCACACTAGAGATGCCAAACATATAATCCCGAAATCTCGTATTTATTCGGTTTTTGAAGCCAAGTAAATTCGATAGCATTACCATACCATTACCATACCATTACTATATTATTACCATGCCATTATCACACCATTACCATACCATTACCATACCATTACCATACCATTACCATACCATTACCATACCATTACCATACCATTACCATACCATTACCATACCATTACCATACCATTACCATACCATTACCATACCATTACCATACCATTACCATACCATTACCATACCATTACCATACCATTACCATACCATTACCATACCATTACCATACCATTACCATACCATTACCATACCATTACCATACCATTACCATACCATTACCATACCATTACCATACCATTACCATACCATTACCATACCATTACCATACCATTACCATACCATTACCATACCATTACCATACCATTACCATACCATTACCATACCATTACCATACCATTACCATACCATTGCCATACCATTACTATACCATTACCATACCATTAAAGTACCATTACCTTACCATCACTGTCCTGCTAACACGATGTCGGCAATCTTGCTCTATTATTTTTTGACTTGTACTAGAACAACTTCCGGTTTTCTTGTCGAGCGCATGGAAGCGCATTCAGTGTCATAATTAACTGGTCGTGTATTCGATTTTACATATATTCACACCTAATGTACATATATTCAATTACCTTTTTCGAGGAAAACAAAGCAAGAAGTAAAGAAAGGAAATTAAAAAATGGGAAATTATTATGGGGAAACCGGAGAAAACTGCATGTAGGAATTTTTTAATAAATTTAAAAAGGAGAAATTAGGTTACATTTCTAAGATAACTTAAAAAAATAATATCCCATTAGGGGAAGAATACCCCTTCTGGCAATTTGTGCCCAACATATATTGGAAAAGGGTAATTTAGTTAGTTGATGTTCTAAATTTGTATATTTTATTTGTTGTTGATTTTTTTAGAGATTTATGTCATAATCAATATCCAAACCGTTAGACGTTAGGCTACGCAAAAACTAACTTTTCCGCACTCTAACCTGCAAACTGAGCTTGATATTCCTCAGTTTGAACCTCTCCAACTTCTTTCTATTTTATTTTTAAGCCGCCCTCATTCTCAGCTTTCCCAGCTTTTCACCTCTACAATTCAGGAAGTTTTGTTGTGTTTTACTTGTTATTGTTGTATTAGTAATTTCTACACCTTAAACCTCCTCCAAATTGTATCTTTCGTTTTGCTTCCACCTTTTCTTCTCAATTTGTTTATATACAAACGCAAAAAAAAATTTCATGTCCAGCGACTAAGTGACGAATAAAAAAAACATAATAAGCGGTCATAGAATGTTTCGAGAGCGCTGAGGTGACTCCGCACGATAGAGAGCTTTAATTTTTATAAATATTTCATATGTATATTTCATCTAAATTTGCAAAAAAAAATTTGTTTTTCGCACACAAAAATAGTGTTTAATAATAAATATATTATTGCTTTATGAACTCAAGACAAGTTGATAATAATTCTTAGTCAATTATTATTTTCGTTTTTTTTTTCTTTTAATATTATATTTTGGGAAATTATCGAATTTCCCCTACAAGCAGTAAAGGCAAGGAAATATTGATATGCTACATATGAAATTTCTCTCTCTCTCTCCATCTTACATAAAATTAATGCGCATGCTTGAAACCACATGCTCGCTCTCACTCCCTCTCGCTCATGCATTATAACACAATGAGCGTTAAAACCAGTATTTTTGTGAAAACGTTGGCGCTGCTTTCAATAGAATTCTAGGACACGACAATAGCCTTGTTTCGCATTTCGCACAGCTGAGCGGCTGCCACGCATGATTTCTTCAATACACATACATATGTATATCCTTTATGCCACTCAGCAAACGCGTAGGCAATGCCAACGACAACAAAACATAGCAGCGGCAGCAGCATATCACCGTTTTACTGTCCATTCAATGGAAGTCATAAATAACGTTCATGAAGACGATGAAGTATAAAAGACGACGACGACGACGATGCGTATTACTCGCACCACCAACACAGACAGTGGATTTAGTAGAAACAAACGTTGCATGCGAATGTTAAGTCATAAACAAAATCTTATTGACTCCTAATCTTTGGGATATTGCTGACATTAGCACCATTATGAGCATATATAACAAGTATGCGTGTAAGTTGAATTGCATGAACTGATGTGAATGTTTCACAGTGATTATGGATTAAGCTCGCTCGTACTACACATAAACTACGGCTATGTTTTACCACCAAGTTATGACAGCAGTTATTCTTGAGCACAGCCGAAAAATTTGATCATTAAAATTTATTTTCCGTTTGTCATAAAATTGTTTTTAATCGCCTTTGTTGATATATGTATGGTGAATAGGATGGCCACGCTGCCACGAGGTATGAAGCTCAGTAAAAGCTCATTTTCATTAAAAGTTTTAAGAAACTTCAGTTTTTAAATTGAATTTTAAGGCATATCAAGAATCTGTGTAGCACAATGCAAAAATTAATTCAGCACAAAGTATATGTTAATTGCTTGAAACAGGGTGCTTTCGGTAAAATCCTCAAAGGAACACGCTAAAACTATTGAGTGGCAAACCAACAGCAGGAAACATGAAATTATTTACTCAGTTGTTAAAAAAGGCAACCCCGCTACTAAATGGGCAACATTATAAATCATTCGTGTATCTAATAAACTTTTTTACGACAAGCTTTTAAAATCTCTTTGCACAAGGCTGAAAATTATAGCTCGAAAGTTTCGATGGTTAAACCGTGTTTAGCGCGGTTTAAGCTAGATAATCCATTAAGTCTTGATACTGAAAAAAATTCTAGACTGATTTTTGATGCGATTATGTTATAATAAAGCTTTAAATTCAAAGAAAAACAAGTAAGGAAGTCTAAGTTCGGGTGAACCGAACATTAAATACCCAGCGTTAGTTTTCAGAACGAGATACAAATACCATGACTTGGCAATGATATAGTCCCTAGAATCTTATTTGAAATTTTCTATATCAAAAAAGGGGGCGTGGTTTTCATCCGATTTCGCCCATTTTAAACACCAACCTGCCTTGGCCAGAAAATAACCTGTGTACCAAATTTCAGACGAATATCTCAAGTTTTACTCAACTTATGTTAATTTATGTGATTTTCGATATCGAAAAAGTGGGCGTGGTTATCATCCGATTTCAAAAATTTTCACAGCAGCTCACCTTGGCCAGAAAGTAGCCTGGATAACAAATTCCATGCAAATATCTCAGTTTTTACGCAAGTTATGTCAATTTATGTGATTTTCGAAATTTTCGATATCGAAAAAGGGGGCGTGGTTATCATCACATTTCGCCCATTTTCAATAGCATCCTACCTTGGCCAGAAAGTAGCCTGGATAACAAATTCCATGCAAATATCTCAGCTTTTACGCAAGTTATGTCCATTTATGAGATTTTCGAAGTTTTCGATATCGAAAAAGGGGGCGTGGTTATCATCCGATTTAGCCCATTTTCAATAGCAACCTACCTTGGCCAGAAAGTAACCTGTATGCAAAATTTCATGCAAATATCTCAATTTTTACTCAAGTTATCGTGTACACGGACGGACAGACGGACAGACGGACGGACATGCCTTAATCAATTCCTCTTTTTAACCTAAGAACTTTCATATAAGGAACCCCATATCTAACTCGATTATTTTGCGCCGTTACATAGTACCGTTATGTGGACAAAATTAATATACCCTTGTACTAGTACTAGTACGCTGGGTATAAAAACGAGCAGAAAATTACTACTTCTTATAATCTTAATATTTAGCTTTATTTACCATAGTGACAAAAGTTTGTTATTCATAAACTCTAAATTTAATTTTTTTTTTATACACAGCTGTACTAGTATTACAGTTTAGTCACTGCAACTCAAGTTTTTAACGCTATAAAATATTCGAAATAGATATAGCGACCCATATTTCAAAGTCCTTGGAGTGAATGAAGGCATCGGTTGAGTCATGTCCAACCATGCACATTATAACTTAAAGATACAGTACCTAGGTGACCGAGACTTGCTCGGTATTTTTCGAATTTGCCGCATAATCTTACTTACCAAGAGCATAAATTTCCAAAATATATTTCCAAAATATCGAACACTAACCACAAAAAGTCACTTAACATACATTGGCGACACCTGTTGTGTATTAAATTTTCTGGTTGGTATACGCCCTAAAATACCTTTCATTTGATACCCATATTGCCATATATTACTTTATATTTTAAAAATATTCGGAAAGGTGGCAACCCTCTAAGCTTCCTTTAGTGGCAACATCCAAGTAGAAAATCTAAGAAGGAAGCATACTAGTCATCTACCAAATTTCATCGAAACCGGTTTAGCCTTTCCCGAGATAGTGGGTGATATCTGAAGAAATAAATAAAATGCGTTCCGGTGGCAACCCTATGTGGCGATCTTACTCGAAAATATTTTGGTTGGTATACCGCCTCAAATACTTTTCATTTGATACCCATATTGCCATATATTGCTTAATATTTAAACAAAAATTGATATAGGTGGCAACCCTAAGGACCACCCCAAGTGGCAGCACCAAAGTAGAAAATCTTAAAACAAAGCATAGTTTCTGTGTACCAAATTTCATTAAAATCGGTGAAGTCGTTCGGGGGATAGTAGTGGATATACAAATATACAAATATACAAATATACAAGAATAAGTCGTTTAAAGTTATAAGATAGCCCAAACCGTATTTATCGGAACTATCGATTGTATGGAAGCTATGTGTTTCATTGCTTTGATTCATGATCCAATAATACAGGTCGTGTTAATAAGCCAGCTGATTTTTTTTCTCAAATTTTGACAATCAACACATTTTTCAGTGTGATTTTAAGTACAAACTCACAAATTACAAAAACAAAATAGATGGACAATTTTTGTGTGTCTGCATGTTTGTCGAGTTACCACGGCCTGTTATAATTGGATCATGGTCTGATAATTTCATACCACGCAATAAACTTTTCTATGCATACTCTACTTAACTACAATAAGAATCACAACAAAAAAACAAAGAAAACATAATGTCAGCATTTATGCTACTTCCTTGTTCTTATTATAATTCCTTTTGTCATAATTTAATATTCGCATCCATCTCAATCTCCATGATAAAACATTATAAATAGCAGTCACATTTCGTCAGGTGTCTTAAACAGTTCTTGCCATTCTCTTTAACATCATATTTGTATCTTATGCTACGTCACTATATCACTAACTACAATACATTTGCTTTACAATATTCAATTTACCATCTTCCATAATTTCTTTTATACAAATTTTAGACACTTCCGCCATTGCTTGGCATTTAAATTTCATTTCATTTTACTACATCCTTTGAGATTTCACTCATTTTACTGCGCTCACTCGCGCACATTCATTCATTCATTCATTCATAAGACATTTCTTGGCTTCATCTTGACATTTCAATTTCATTTGCCGTATTTTGTTGCAATTTGCTTTTGGCGCCTTAAAGCTACCTACCAACATATCGACAGCCACACTGCAAAACCCCGTAAGTCACTATTTTTCCAAAAATAAGGTTCTGAGCCTTTCCCATAGATCGTGATATTTCGCACAGTAAAATTCAGTCAAAATCAGGTTACAACTTCCCGTTTCTTTCCAGTGGTGAAATGAAATAACCGTAGCTCATATACATACGTTATAATTATTACAGTTTTTTCCCTCTCCTGAAAACTTTTTGGTTTTGAACATACAGGGTTTTGCAGTGTGGCTGTCGATATGTATGTATGTTCAAATATTTGTAAATGTGTCTACAATGCGTAGCTTGCTGTTTACTTATTTATACTCGTCGAAAGATATTGTCTTGTTCAGCTTATTACCAATTGAGATACTTGGCATTTTTCTGGCAAGTTTGAGATTTCTCATTTAATTTTTTTTTTTTTTGTTTGCTTCTTTCACGTTGATTTTCTAGTTATTCACGCTTTTCATTTACTCTCTTGACTTTGTTGTACTTTATGTCACGTGAGTTAAGACGCACATACATTTGCCCACTTAACAAACAATAACTAAAAGTGTTGTACTTGTACCAGTTTAGAGAAATATGGCGAATTTGGCAACCCTACAGCAAAATTTACTAGTTTTAAAATGTCACCCAGTTTGGCTCTATTTAAGCAATTTTTGCAGCTGTATGTAGTATAACCTGAAATTTTTTTCAGAAGATGTCAACTTTATTTCAGAAAGCCAAAAATGCTCTTCAAAAGAGCTCAAACGTATTTCAGATATTCCAATTTTATTTCAAAACACATAAGCTTTATTTCCGAAAATGTAAAATTTATTTCAGAAAGCCTAAAATGTATTTCAGAATATCTCAAAGGTATTTCAGTTGTTTCAAAAGTATTTCAGAACATTTCAACTTTATTTCAGCAAACCTTAAATGTATTTCAGAAAAGTAAAATGTATTTTAGCTATTTGAACTGTTTTTCAGAACACATAATTCATTTCGGAAAATTTAATTTTACGCAGTCCCTGGCCACTATCGTATTTCCTAAAGCATGGCACTAGTGCTAGGATTAAATCTGGTCCATTTCGGCCTACTACGCTATTAACCCAAAAATGTTACTACACTTAAGGGAACACACAACTAAAAGTCCGCAGCAAGTAACACAAATAAATTACCTTGCAGACATAATTCTGCTCACACACTTTACTTACTAGAGATGGCAATTTATAAGATTTCAACAATCACGGAATTACTACCGACATTTGGGGATACGATTTTCTAAAACAGTAAAGGTGCATGGAAGTTTCTGCAACAAAAAATATATAACAAGTGATCTGATTGTTGTTTTTAATTTTGTTATTTTGAGTGTCACATTTCAAATACCGAAAATGTGAGTGCTATTAAAAAATGTATTTATTTTCCACAACTAAGAAGCACGATAGCAACATCCCTAATACTTACAGAGTTGTTTAAGATTTGTAACAAAGTTTTGTTGTTTTCGGTCCGAGTTAGTAGTGCTATTTTGTTGCTACAATGGCCTTCTTATGCTCGAGTTTAGCGTGATTGTGTCATGGCTGTTACGCCGATTAATAAAGTTTCAGTGTTTTTTGGCGTATTTATTTTCGTCACGTGCCATGGCTATAATTCAGCGCACGCTTCTTACTGCTAAACTTTTTGTATCGTTTCACTTTCTTTAGTTGATTTTTAGCTTTTTCAGTGGTTTTTCTTACTAACTCTGCTGTTTGCTTGCTGTTTTTGCAGTTTCAGTAGGAAATGGATAATCATATGAGGATGTGAGTAGAAATGTATACATGTTGTTTTTAGTTGTTCTTGTTGTTTTTTAATTGTTTTTGTGTTTGATATCTTAACAACTTTTCTGTCCCCATACAAAGCGTTCACAAAGCGCTCGTCCCACGTCCACTAGTTTTTTGTATTGCTTAACTGAGTAATAGGAACATATATTATAAAATATTATTTTTATAAAAAAAATTTGAGTCAAATTTGACTCATGAACGTAGCAAAAAAAAAAAACATGTTTACCACTTTCAATGAGTCACATGTGAGCATATACGACCTTCTTCTTCTGTAAGTTGTATAGAAAAATGAGTCACATGTGACTCATGCACTTATTTCAAGACACTGTCGTGAGTCACATATGATTCATTGGACAGGGAAGTTGTTAATTATAGTTCTACTCTCTCTCTATTTTTTTTAACTCTGTTGAAGAAAAAATTTGCCGAATTTTCAAAAGCATTGAGACTCATTTCAAGTATTTCGAGACTACATGCTCGGAAATCATTTGGAAATTCATACAAAAGTTTCGGTCTTTAAATAAACTTTTTTCTTAATATAATTTTATTTTGAAATGCGAAATGCTATTCATTTCTCAAATGAAAAATTGGCCTTGGTTTGTATTAACTTATTGGGCTTGGTAGATATTAGACTGAACCAATTTCTTTTTTATTTTTTTTTTTAGTTTTTTTCCAGTTTATGATTATAATATTTTTAAGTTCTTAAAAAATGTGGAAAACAAAAACGTGAAATCAGAAAAGATGAAAAAAATAAGATTAAGAAAGAAACAAAAACAAATTAAATAAAAATATTGAAGAAAGCTTACATATAAATTTTTTTCGTATTAACTTGTCGGGCTTAGTAGATATTAGACATCAAAAAAATTTTTTTTTTTTAGAATTAAATATATTGATGTTTTTTTTATACAATGGCGAAAAATCTATATTAATCTTCTTGCTATAAAGATTTTTAAGTACTGAAAAACTGTACAAAATAAAAACGTGAAGAATGAGAAAAAGGTAGAAAATTTAATTAAAACCAACAACAAATAAATAAAATAAAAATAAGTATTGACAAACATTTTCATAGCAATGTCATGATTATGAATGAACTAGAGGCCAAGGTTTTATCACAATTTTTTTTTATTTTGTTTTTTTTTTTTGTTAAATTTGCTCACTTCTTAAGTTTGCCAGTTCCGAAGCAAAAATGCCGTAAAACTTATACAATCTAGACTTAGAGTTATCTATTATTAAGACGTTTTGCAATTTCGTTTCTTCCTGGCCCGGTCTAATATACAAACACGTTAACTCAAAACCGCTACATTTCCGCTTTTCTACTTTGGTACAATTTCATATTACAAGAATTTCAATAAAAGCCACACTGTTGCCTTTTATTAGCAAAATAATTAAATTTTTTTTTCAATTTTTTTTTTATTTATTTGAATTTTTAATTTTATTTTGAAAATACGAAATTTTATTGCTTTTCAGTGCTGAAGTTTGTTGCTGCATGGTTGAGTGGTCTGTGCATTTTTTTCTTTTTTTTTTTTTTTGTAGGCAACGTGCATATCCTGTAGAATGTAGAATGTCTGAAACTTTTTTTATTTGTTTTCTTTTTTTTGAATTTTTATTTAAAATTGCATTTTCGAATTTTTCCTTTCACTGGTTTAGTTAGTTTATCAAAAATATACCATAGTAACTTTTCAATTGGCATGCCAATTGGCAAAACTAACACACGCATGCATGCTATTTAGGTTTCCGGTTCCTGATTTAATATCAGAACTAAAACTATTAAGGTTGTTTCCGGATCCTGACATGAAAGAAATAAAACTATTTTGTTTTTTGTGTTAACTTTAAGTTTAATTATTATTTAAATTTGGACATCGACTTATTCGGCCAACATATCAGACGAAGACTGACTGGACTTATATCTCTGTAGCATTCTCTAAGCGATCGATTTATATTTATTATAATGAGAGTGAGAATGAGGATATAAAATAAGTAGATTGAAAACCAGTATATTTAGAGTACACTATTGAGCTATTTAGTAGCATAGGAGGATAATACATAACTCGTCCTCCTCATAAATTAAATCGAGTCCCTGCGATTTATCTTAGGGTGTAAAATTTACATACATTTATATAAAAAAAAAAAATATATAAATATCAGTTACATGAATAAATGTAAAATGAACAATGCTTATGCATTAAAATGAACGTAGATACTACATTAAATTTGATAACAAATTAGCAATTAATGATGAATGATGATTGAATTAATGTCTTTTTTTTTTTTTTTTTTTTTTTTAACGATCATTAATAAGTATAAACCATAACAAGATTTTATACATATGTACATATTTTTCAAATATTTAAAATTCAAAATTTTGTTCTTTATAATTTTAAGATATGAGTTAATATTAAAATCTTTTATGAAGTTCGTACAACCATATTTACATTATTTTATGCGGCCTCTTGGTATTTGCCTTGTCAACTTTTTATTTTTTGATATAAACCATAACTAAGTTTTATACATATGTACATTTCAAATATTGAAAATTCACAATATTTTTTTTTCTTTTAAATTCGTATAAGCCCATTTACATTATTTTATGCGGCCTCTTGATGTTTGCCATATCAACTTTATTAGGGAAACTTTTTGGCAATTGTACAAACCTTTTTGCTACTTTGTTTCTATTAGCAAGAGGATTTTTCATGTAAACTTTGCTGTTGTTGAAGTAAGGAACCGTTTCTGCTTCTGCATTTAATTTGTTAATTGCTTGTTTCTTTTTTCTATAAGTATAATTTCTTATTTTTTCAAAATCTATATCGCTTCTGTTGATAAAGTCAATCGGCTTTACATTGGTTGAGCTATGGATGGAGTTGTTATAAAAACCAATAGCCTTAATCATGATTTCTTCCATTTCTAAGGAGTTGTCCGAATTTTTTAGAATACGTATATGCTCTAACAATGTGGAATGTAACCTTTCAATATCAGAATTTCCGGTGTGACTGTTTGGGGTGGTGAAGTGTGGAATAATATTATTTTCGCGGCAGAATAATCGTATAAGCGAATTATTGAACTCGTTGTCCATTATCAGTTTTTTAGGTACTCCCAACCAAGAAAATCTTTCTTGAAGTTTGATCTTGATTGTGACCATGTTTCTATCAGGTAGTTTATGAATAGAAGCCAATTTTGTAAACTTATCAATAGTGGTTAAAAAACAAGCTCGGAAACAATAAAAAACGTCGGCATGAACTATCTCGTTAGGACTACTAGGAGTTTCTGTGTGGTTGTAAAATTTTTTTAGAGGTTTTCTCGCATATTTGTTCTCGTTGCATATATCACATTTATTAACAAATCTGTTAATAACCTTTTTCATATTTGGATAAAAATATTTTAATTTCATTTGTTCATAATTTTCAAGCACTCCCCTATGGTTGCCTTCGGTATGGACTTTTTCCACTACCTCTAAAATTTCTTCCTCTGTTTTCAAGTCTACAGCTTTGTAACAGCATTTCGTAAATTTAATGTTATTGTCGTAAGAAAATAAACTAATCAGTTTTTCTTGTACAATATTGTACGCGCTATCAGGCAACTCTGAATGAATTCCTGTTGTTCCTTTTTTAATATATTTCCTGAAAAGATCTGTAAGATAAATGCTGTTTTGTAAATCTCTTTCTGCTATATAGACTATCCTATATTTGTTATATAAGGTTTCGCTTTCGATGGGTTTGTTCCTTACTAGCCGTATTTGGGTGGTGTATCTATTTATTATGGACTCGGATATAAGAAAGTGTTCATTTAGGTTTTCGCATGCTGAATGCACCGTCTCTAAAGAATTTTCGAACAAGGATTTTATATCAATGTTTTCTTCCCTATCCATAAAGTCATTATTATCGGTTTGTCGGCTTAGAAAATCAGCGACATTGTTTTCCCTACCTTTAATATATTCCACAACAAATTCGTATTCGCTTAGTAAGGTTTTCCATCTTAACACCCGTGTGGTTGGATCCTTCAGAGAGTAGAGCCATTTAAGGGGTTGATGATCCGTTTGAACCACGAATGAACGTCCGAATAAATAAGGTCTGAAATGACGCACCGCCCACACTATGGCTAGAAGCTCTTTTTCTAGCGTGTGATATCGTTTTTCCGCACCGTTTAATGTGCGACTTGCAAAGCAAATTGGTTTACCATTTTGGCTTAAAACCGCGCCTATAGCAACGTTGCTGGCGTCGGTTGTCACAGTAAATGTTTTGGAAAAGTCAGGAAATACAAGTAGAGGGGGTGAAGTCATAATAAGCTTGAGTTTGTCAAATGCGTCGATATATTGTTTATCTTTTATGTTGATTTTTTGACCCTTTTTCAAATACTTAATTATGGGAGAAGCTATCACTGAGTAATTTTTTATAAATTTTCGGTAATAGCCTGTTAAGCCTAGAAAGGCTTGGATTTCTTTAACGGTGCTTGGTAGTTTTATTTTTTGTATAGCCTGTATTTTCTCCGGGTTTGGCTTGATACCTTCGGGTGTTATAATATGGCCTAGAAACTCTGTATATCTAGATAAAAATTTGCATTTATCGTATTGTATTCTTAGGTTGTTTGTGGATAGGCAATTAAGTATTTTTGTTAGGCTCTCAAAGTGTTCGCTAATAGAAGTAGAAAATACCAAAATATCATCCATATATATAATGCAAATTTTGTTGATGTATTCAGACAAAATTGTATTCATCATGCGCTGGAACGTAGCAGGCGCATTTTTTAAACCAAAGGGCATGCGCGTAAACTCGTAATGCCCATTAGGTCCAGAAAAGGCAGTTTTTTCTATGTCAGATTCGTCCATTAAGATTTGGTGGAATCCTTTTGCAAGGTCGATGGTTGAGAAGTATTGCGCCCGTCCAAGTTTTTCAAAAAGGGATTCAATATTTGGTATGGGAAATTTGTCATCAATAGTAAAGCTATTCAATTTACGATAATCGACTACCAATCGCCACTTCTTAACCTTACCTGTTGATTTTTTCGCAACTATCCACAACGGTGAATTATATGGAGATTTGCTAGGTCTAATTATATCGTTTTTTAACATGGAATTAAGCTGAATGTTTATTTCCTCTTCCAAAGCGTAAGGATATCGATAATTTTTTGTATATATAGGGGCATGAGGTTTTGTGATAATTTGGTGTTTAACTTCTTCTAAAGCTGGTAAGTACTGGCCTTCTTGAAAAAAAATACGTTTATACTTTAATAGAAATCTTTTTAAAGTTCGGCTTTCTTCGTCGTTCAAATCTTTACTAAGTAACGGATCTACATCAAAGCTATTTTTATCCAAATATAAACTGTCTGGATATGTGTCTGTTTGAGAACAATATGCGTAAAATTCATCGTTAACGGGAGGGTAACTTGAGGTATCATTGTTGGAAAATGGAATTATTTTATCGCCTATATTTATTACATTTTGTGAAAAATTTATCAGCATTTTTAAGGGAGCAAGAACATTTAATCCCAATATACACTGAAAAGGTTTGTTTTTTAGGTTCACGAGCTTTATAGACATTGTTTCTTTCTCTCTTTCGAGTTCCGCTGGAATATTTACTATGACTTCTTCTGATATGACTTCGGAGGCAAAAAGTGTTTTTATCAGAATGGGGGTTTTCAATGTTTTACGACTATGAAAGTTCTCAAAGGTATTGAAATCCCCTAACGTTGTAGCTGAACCACTGTCAACTAAGCACCTTACTTTTATGCCTTCGATAGTCAAATCTATCAAGGGTAAGTCGGTTGGTGAGGAGAAAGCTGAAAATTTTCTAAATTATCGACTTCCATTGGAACAACGGGTTGTTGCCGATTATGCCCTGTACTGTTGGGAAATCTTCCGGAGTAATTTCTAAAATTTGGTTCACCTCTCCAATTGCCACTATTTCTACCGTTTTTGACATTGCTATTAAAGTTTCTAGATTGATTATTTTCAAAATTTCTATTATATATGTTTGAATTTTTATAGTTCGGATTATATTCAAAGTTTGTATTTTTATTGCGGAAAACTCCTGAATTTCGTTTACCAAGATTGTTATTTTCTTGGTTACTTTTATAAACATGGTTTCTATGGTTCAACCCATTAAAATTAGAGTGGAAATCATGATTGCCTTTGCCATTTTTTTCAGAAGTATCAACTTTCAGGCTGCCGCGACTAATTTCGATATCTTGCAACAAGTTATTTTGTAAGTAATATGTAAAGGCGTTTTCCATATTGTTTATATTATTTTGCAACAACAAAGTTTTTACATGGAATGGCAAAAATTGTAAATAAACTTCAAAAATTAATTTTTTATTATTTTGTGGGGTGTATAAAACATCAATACCCCCTTCTAAAATATATTTCGTGTTCATTTTCTGTAAAATAGAACCTAGTTTATTGTGTAAATTTTCAATATTTGAGGCCCTAACATTCATAGCTTCGTTTCTTAAATTCAAATATGTGGACTTAATGCCAAATTCCTCTTTTAATCTATTTAGTATATCATCGAAACTCGGCTCGTTGAGATGTTGTATAACGTGTAATGCTCGTCCTTTTAACTTGTTGCATAAAACATTTGATATGATTGGTTTTTGTTCTTCAATTGTCAGCGACAAAATTGTAGTTACATCTCGCAAGTAATGTGTTATGGTGTACTCACTTTGACCATCGAAAAAGGGGATACTTCGCGCCTCCCTCAACGCCTCTGATAATGTCAGTGCCATGTTGTGTTATTTATTTGTGTTTGATTACTTTATGTTATCGTTTATATATTAAATTTTTAATTTTTTGTTGTCCTTTTATTTTTGTCTAAGGTTAATCGCTTTAATTTTAATTCTATTTTCAATTCGCATGTGTTACCATCCACTACTGCTATTATTTTGACCGCAGTTGTATGTACATACATAAACATTTATATTTTGAAATTTTTGTTTCACTCAACATGTGTCTAAATTTTACATTGCCACAGTCAACATTTATTTTAACACAACATGTTTGATTTATTTTAACACAACATGTTTAATATGAAGTTGAACAACTTTAGGTTCACTCAACATGTGTCTAAATTTTACATTGCCACAGTCAACATTTATTTTAACACAACATGTTTGATTTATTTTAACACAACATGTTTGATATGAAGTTGAACAACTTTAGGTTCACTCAACATGTGTCTAAATTTTGCATTGCCACAGTCAACATTTATTTTAGCACAACATGTTTGATTTATTTTAACACAACATGTTTGATATGAAGTTGAACAACTATAGGTTGGTTTGCTTTGCAACAGTTTTATTTGGCAATAATGTGTATATGGGTTAGTATTTTGTTAAGCACCGTTTATGTAGCGCAGCATGTAGCTAATTTGCTAACAGCATTTGTGTTGCTTTGAATGTGTCTATACATTTAGCGACAATGTCGCTTGAAGTTGTAGCAGAGTTGAGAGTAAATGAGAGTATTTTAGCTTTTAAACTGGTTTCTCATATATTTTTGTGCTTCTTTTTTGACTTTGTTTTAAATACAGCTATAGCGGGTTGGAAATTCGCTTTTTGAAGTCAAGTGCCCTTTTAAGTGATTTTTTGTTGCTGGGAATTATGATCACTTAAATGATTTGCGGTATTTTATATCACCAGTTTTAAGGAAATTAAAATTTTCAAAAGTACAGTCTTTCACGACTTAATGATTTTTTTGTTGCTGGAAATTACGTTCACTTATGATTTGCGGTATTTTATATCACCAATTTAAGGAAGCTAAAATTTTCGAAGGTACAGTCTTTCACGACTTTTTTTGTTTGTATGTACATAAGTAAGTTTTATGAAATAACACCACCTGCTTTTAACAACACTGTTTTGCTGTTTTTTTTTTTTTTTTTTTTATATATGTATCTATATATATTTAGTTTTTAGTTTTTTTTTTTTTTTTTTCATATACAATTTCTATTAACTCAACTCAAACCAACCACTTTCATATAACACTTTTTGGCTGTTTTAATATATATTTATATATATATTTTATTTTTCTGTTGTTTTATGTTTAATTTTAGGCACATGAAACATATATACATTTATTACGTATAATTATTTAGATTTTGCATGTTTTAAATATACATATATATATATATGTATATATAATTTTCTAGTGTGATTTTAATCGTGCACGCAAAAACTTTTAAAAGATCTTAATGTTTTTTTTTTTTTTTTTTTTTTTTGCATTATTGAATTTTTTGCACTTATAACATATATTTACATATATGACACACAGTATTTAATTCTTAAGAATCTTTATTTAGTTTCGACACTTAAATGTTTTTATTTTTCGCCGATTTTTTTTCCTCGTCGCCATTTAGGTTTCCGGTTCCTGATTTAATATCAGAACTAAAACTATTAAGGTTGTTTCCGGATCCTGACATGAAAGAAATAAAACTATTTTGTTTTTTGTGTTAACTTTAAGTTTAATTATTATTTAAATTTGGACATCGACTTATTCGGCCAACATATCAGACGAAGACTGACTGGACTTATATCTCTGTAGCATTCTCTAAGCGATCGATTTATATTTATTATAATGAGAGTGAGAATGAGGATATAAAATAAGTAGATTGAAAACCAGTATATTTAGAGTACACTATTGAGCTATTTAGTAGCATAGGAGGATAATACATAACTTGCTCGCTATTGTACATATGTATGTGTGTGTATGCTGTCACACATGCAATTGAATCTCATCTATGTGTATGTGTGTGTGTATACAAGTTTAAATATAATTCCACAAAAGCTTCCCGACTGCATTGTATGACTAGGACTTTTATTGCTTTGCTCGGTTGCAACTTTGCAATGGTCAAATATATACACATACATATGTATGTAAAAGTTTATTTTTTCAGATTATTTATTTTCATCAGAATTGCGATTTTGAGTACGCGATAGCCTCAACGCGGCTTTGACTCTCTGTGTTGCTCAATAAATGTGATTGTTATTTTTCAATTGCTCCATTCGGGTATTGCCGAAAAAAAAAAATAGAAGAGAAACACACAAATCTGCCAAAAAAACATTTTTAAATGTATGCTTGTATGCAGAAATGTTTATTGGACCGTCCTACAAATGCTTGGAATTATTGTGTTTTTGTTTTTTTTAAGTAAATGCATATGGATGTTTCCACGGTCGCGAACAGTACGTTCGTACGCTTTTATGGGCCAAAAAACAAAGTAAACATAGGTTTTTGTTTTTTTTTTTTTTGCTACTTCGATAGCATTTTGGAAGGTCAATTTTAGGTGTAAGAGTTTAGTTTTAGTTTAGACTGTGGGGGCAATAAACATGTGGTCGCGAACGTACGCAAAATGGAAGTGACTTTTTTGTGCAACTGGAAAAATTCAAAACTCAGCGAAATGGAATGGATTTTTTCAAAATGGTTGATAACATATTGAAGTGGCATAAAATGACTTTCTTTTCGATTATTTCGCTTTAAAATATCTTCAGTACATTTTTATATATACGCTTAAATACCGGTCGCTAACGTACGGGTCGTGAACGTACGATTTTTCCATACACTTTTTTTTCCTATTTTCGGCATAATGTTTTACAAATTATATGAATAGGAACACTTAATTCACAAGTTTAAATCTTATATGTTGTATTTATAAAGAAAGAAGATAGCATAAATTATTAGACTCTACTGAAATCCCGCGCTCACACCGAAAGACTCGAAAGTGGCTTGCATAACATAAAGTATACTCACTTTAATGTATGGTTGGAAAATTTATGAATAACTTCATTAAAATTATTCAAAACCCTATGATCCATTATTAACCATGCAAAAAAAGTATATTAACAACCTATTTTTTCTTACTTCAGTTTTTGGTAGGAAAAAATATATCAAAATGCAAAACGGTCGCGAACGTACGATTCAGGCAGAGGTAAAAGTTTCAATAAAAATTTACAGTTAAGACATCGTCGTTCACTCTTCTTTCATTTTCATGGTCTTAACTGATATTCATGGGGGTATTTTGTTGCAAAAAAGGATCGCTAGTATAAGTCGAACATGTGAAAAAATTGAAAAGAAACAGGCCTTTAAAACTGGCTGGAAATGAAAAAAAAATTTTTTCATGTTTCAAGCCCAATTTTTCATAAAAAAAATTTAAATCAACTTCCAAAGCTTTATATTTATAAAAATTTGGGTGGGTAATTTTGTATAACAGGGTTAAACAAGAATTTATTTTTATTAACATTTAAAATTTTTGCTCTGGTTGACGATTCTACGGAAATGCTCATATTTAAAAAATTAAAAAAAAAAAAAATATTTTAATGTCACCTAATTGTTTTTAACGCTTTGTCTTTGAATTGTTAAGTTTAAAATTTTATTTTTATCAAAAAATTTGTTTCAGTGTAATATTAAATTTTTATAGGGCATGCCTCCGAAAGCTGCTATAAATACCTTGCCAAGTAAAAATATTTTTGAAAACTGTCTAATATTCATACAAACACATTTACATTCGATCAGTCTCAGAGCCAAATAAGCAAAAACGTATGCCTGTAGCTGTGCGCTGTATGTATGTATGTACACTTACATTCCAACAACAGTAACTTCCTTGGTCCAATACAACTACATACATACAAATATAAAACATTTCGGACACAATGCTCCAGGGTGTAGGTAGTGCTTGGTCATTTTGCTTGTAGACGTGATTTATGACGTTGTATTGTTACAGGTGTACAATCGCTTATATGCAGGTGTGCCATTGTTGTTGCTTTTATGTAGTTGAGTGTATGCATTCACCAGCTTTAAACACAATTTACCATACAAGCACTTGCAAATGCATTTTAAATGTTATCCATATTTCTCGAAATGAAATTTTTTTCTTTTTTTTAATAAATGGGGCGTTAACGGATATTGAAATAAAGTTTAATATTTTGAGAATTCTGTGTAATTTATGTTATTTAATAATTTGGGTAAAATTTATGTAAAAAAAAGTTACCTTTTATACACTTCAAGGTGGAGTTTTGATGGAATGTTGCAATGATGGTGGCACCTTATTTGACGAAGAAGCATGAGTTATACTCAGCATGAGTTCACCTAGTTAATTTTGTTTTATTTTATTTTATTTTTATTTTATTTTATGTTATTTTATTTTATTTTATTTTATTTTATTTTATTTTATTTTATTTTATTTTATTTTATTTTATTTTATTTTATTTTATTTTATTTTATTTTATTTTATTTTATTTTATTTTATTTTATTTTATTTTATTTTATTTTATTTTATTTTATTTTATTTTATTTTATTTTATTTTATTTTATTTTATTTTATTTTATTTTATTTTATTTTATTTTATTTTATTTTATTTTATTTTATTTTATTTTATTTTATTTTATTTTATTTTATTTTATTTTATTTTATTTTATTTTATTTTATTTTATTTTATTTTATTTTATTTTATTTTATTTTATTTTATTTTATTTTATTTTATTTTATTTTATTTTATTTTATTTTATTTTATTTTATTTTATTTTATTTTATTTTATTTTATTTTATTTTATTTTATTTTATTTTATTTTATTTTATTTTATTTTATTTTATTTTATTTTATTTTATTTTATTTTATTTTATTTTATTTTATTTTGTTTTATTTTATTTTATTTTTATTTATTTTATTTTATTTTATTTTATTTTATTTTATTTTATTTTATTTTATTTTATTTTATTTTATTTTATTTTATTTTATTTTATTTTATTTTATTTTATTTTATTTTAATTTAATTTAATTTAATTTATTTTATTTTAAACCTCGTAAACTTTATATTACTGCCCTCTATCTACGAAATAGTTAAAATTCTTCCCTTATTGACACCCCTTGTCTCCACACTTTAAACTTAACAATGCAGTAAGCTATGATTTTTTAAATATTCCACCCACTAAAATATTCTTACCATAAATTCCTTCTTTTTTTTATTTCTTCTGTTTGCATTCAGATTTATTGCACTTGAATAAATTTCAGTTTATTTATTTATTTTATTTTGCATTTTTTGTTAAGTACATTTGTGCGTCTAAGGAAGTCAACGTGCTGCATACTTTCGCTTGCATTTTAATGTCATTTTTGCGTTTCACTGAAACTTCCGCACACAACAACAAAATGGGTAGCAACAGAAAAAAAAAAAAGATCTCAGCTGCATTCTGTTGGCATAATTTTGAGTTGCTGCTGAACTCCATAACTACAATGCCACCAATCATACAAAAAAGCTGGTATAACCAAAGCAAAAATTGCAGAACACAACAAAGCTTACACATACATACATACATATGTACATGAAATTTATAGAATACATTGACTAGAAGCGTTAAAAAGAGATAATTTTATAAAATATTCAATGCATAATTTATGTATGTAAATTTTCTGAGCGCGTCTGCATTTCGTTTTGGTACACATATCACTATGCGCTTGCATAAATACATAAATATTTTTGCTGTTACTGGCACACATTTTCTCTACTCCACCAACATACCTACATATATACATAGATACCTCATGTCCTTTGAGAAATCTTAAATTTTATAGCGTGAAGAAAAGTCAAATTAAGCGAAATATATAAATTGTGACTGCATGCGAGTTAAACTAATTTCGTGTAGAAAAACTTTAAACGAATTGCCGGATAAATGCGCGCATAACTCGTACAACCTCCAATGCTAGCGCGACATGATTCAGCGTATGCTAATTAGCAGTGTTCTCTTGTCACCGCGTTGCAAACGATGACTTTGCTGCAAATTAAATGTATGCAAAAAAAAAAACAAAATTTAAGTGAAATGCATTTAAACTACTAATTTTAAAAATTATTTCTTTAAATTTGGTTGATGTTCATGGAGTAGTGGGAAGAGGCAGTGTTGCGAATGCGTTATATGATGAGCTTCTTATCAAACTCGATATTTCAATTTACAAACTTTCAAAAATAGACACTTCAAAATTTTTTTTATTAAAAAGCAAATTTTTAACTGGAAAACTACTTCAAAGACAAGTGTTTAAAAAAAAAATTAGAAAGTTATATTTAATCTATATAACATATAAAACAACTTTTGAAAATATACACTGCAAAAATTTTATATTACACAAAAAAATTTTTTTTTTTTGGTTAAAAGTAAAATTTTAAACTAGCAAAATACTTTAAAGGCCAATTATTTTACAAAAGGTTCAATTGATTTTTAATTTTTTTTTTTGTTTTATGTCCGATGTCTCTCGCTCTCTCTATGAATGCGTGTGAATGTAATGGAAATGCAAATTAGCGTCATACCTACGTATGTTGTAAGAATTACCGATGGTATTTTCTGTTTATTTTGTTGTAATCAATGCCTGTTATTCAACGATATACAAAATCGCGAACTTATTCAATCATATGTAGAAATCTCTTTAGATCACATTTGCTAGAGTAAGAATTATATTGGTTATCATATTTTTACTTATGTGCATTTGTAAAATCGGGAATTTGCATTTTTTCTCTTGCAAGGTGTAATTCAATTCAATTCCAATCATGTTTCATTCATGTACTTAAAATTAATATTAATCAGTTGAATATGAAATTTTTCATACATTGGTGGAATTTCGAATTGAAGCTTAAGCTGTTTGAATATCTTGCCTTTAATCCGAAACATGTGCAGGTATGCAATATTAGACTGTTTTAGAGGACAATACATTTTCATGTTAGCCTTCGTAATAAAGATTTCCTTATCGTTTTCTGGATTGCATAGGAACTTAAATAAAACAAATTCACGAATTAAGAATCTGTCATGCACAGTCAAAGGTGAAGTTAGGAACTGCAACAGTTTCCTTAAAATGGATAATTTGGCTGAATGATGATCTTTATCTTTATCTTTATCTTTATCTTTATCTTTATCTTTATCTTTATCTTTATCTTTATCTTTATCTTTATCTTTATCTTTATCTTTATCTTTATCTTTATCTTTATCTTTATCTTTATCTTTATCTTTATCTTTATCTTTATCTTTATCTTTATCTTTATCTTTATCTTTATCTTTATCTTTATCTTTATCTTTATCTTTATCTTTATCTTTATCTTTATCTTTATCTTTATCTTTATCTTTATCTTTATCTTTATCTTAATCTTTATCTTAATCTTAATCTTTATCTTTATCTCTATCTTTATCTTTATCTTTATCTTTATCTTTATCTGTATCTTTATCTTTTCCTTTATCTTCATCAACTCAATTTATTTTTCATCTCTATTATCACTATATCTATCTCTATCTTAACCTTCAACCTTTAATTATTATCTTAATCTTTATCTTTGCCTTTATCTACGTATTAAATTTTCTTTCACCATGTCCTATAAATTATTCTCCATCTCAAACCTGCTTTACTACCCCTACCTCCCCCCCAGCCCCTCTTTCCATAGCATGTACCTCAATTAAATCTCAACGTTCACGTCTAATTCGAACTACCTTTCCGTTTCCATCTCCAAATAAATCAAGCTGTAGATACCTACTTAGATACTTCATCGAACAACTTTTTTTCTCATACAGCAACAAACTGTATCTTTACAAATATGTAAATAGAAATGTTCATATCCACCTACAGCCATGGTATGCTAATAAAGTAACTAGAACTTCTGTATCAAATTATTTTCTATTAAGTTCTATGCAACCCATACAAATTGCGGCAATGTGGTTTTTTTCATTTTTGTTTTTTTCAAAAATGTATGCCGTACATCACTTTTCTAATTTTTTCATTAAATTTTTTTTTTATGTTTCTACTTTACCTCTCATGGATTTTCTACAACAAAATAATAGTTTGTAGTGTTAAAAAATTCATTTAAATTCACTTACAATTTATTGCAACTAAGGGCTGCTTGCAATACATGTGCTCTGCTCTACCTTTACTCTTGCAACAAACTGACACTTGCCACATTTGGTGGCACCACCATTTGAATGCAGCAATCAAATTTTGGTTTGGTACGTCCTCGATAGAGTCCTTTTTATTACATTTGGCACGAAACCCAAAAATGTCAACTGATGAAGAGAAGTGCGCTAACAGCGGGGATAGGAAGGCAGAAAGAAATAAAGAAAAAAAGCAGTTTGTTTGTGACAGTAGCAAGTGGCAGTTTCTGTGCATTTTAGAACAATTTTTGTGCTTGATTGAAAAGAATTACGAGTGTTAGCATAGCGCTGCACACAAAACAAACAAACCAAACGAAAAATGTATTGAAGTTACAAAAATAAACTAGCGTGACGCAAAAAAGGTGAATAGATCAAATAAAAAAAGTAAAGAAAAAAAGTTTTATAAGCCCACTACATGTTGCAGGTTGAAATGGTTCTACACAACTGCATATCTGTTGCAATTCAATCTATATGTTGTGGAAATTTGCTATGTACAAAAGAGTTACAATAATAATTTCCGCTTTTTTTGTTGCAAATGCATGTGTCTGTTGGAAATTGGTTTTGTAGTAAATGCGCTTAGTTCATTCCGACTACACTCGGGCGAGTACGCTTAAAAAACTGCTAACATTTCCTTATAAGGATTTACCTCCCCGAGGGTAGGACCGTATCGAATATGGTGGTCGAGTTATGTTTTACAAATTTAAAACCACCTCGTTCAGTACCGAATTGCTTATAATTCGATAGGAAGACTTGTGCCTATTTTCAAAGTGCCCATAGCTAAAACCCCTCGAATGGTTTGCTGTTATCCGAGGCTTTATTGTTTTATTATCAGTGTACTATTAATGGATCATAATAAATCGATCGTCTATACGATTTCAACATATCGGAACGAAGCATTTACTTTTTCGATTATAATACAAAAACTTCCACGAGTTAAAAGAGAGCGTGTTCTTTACTCTATACCCTCTCCACAATTTCAGCAAAAGAGACTATTCTGCTAAACCGCTTTTAACACTACTGGGTATAAATAGTTAGCAAAAGCCTTCGAGTATGTTTGTTTGCTCACTTTACACTACAACATTGTAAACAAAAAATAAAACTATAAAACAAAACTAAAAACAAAAATTAAAAAAAAGACAATAAAAGTAAGCTAGCAATAACAGCGCTGCATAACTTAAAAATAGCATAAAATATCCACTTTGCTTGGTAGCCGAAAAGCCTAAAAAATCCAGGTTACACTTCGGCCGCGTGCAGTAAAAGTGACGAAGGCCTGAAAGCGTACGCCATGGACTCTGGGAATGAGTTAATGTTTGTATGTATGTGAGTAGGTAGTACAGGTAAACAGCCGAGCATGTATGTATGTATGTATGTATGTTAGGGTGATTCAACTCCGACAATTTTTTTTTGTTTTAGGCGATCAAACAAAATATGAAACATAATAAAAAAAAAATTTTTTTCTGAAAAGAAAAAAGATTTATTCAATAATAATAATGCTCCGCTATTGCATACATATAAATGCATCTAAAGAAGAAGTAGAAAAATATTCCAAATGAGTAGCACTCTAATACACGAATATGGCATAAATAAGTATGTGTGTATGGATTAGCAACCAAAAACCTTATTTGCTGATATGTATGTGCAAATTGTATTTATTTATTTGTTGCAAAAGCGAAACTAGAAACAAATATGAAAAAAAAGCAAAAACAAACTAAAACAAAAATAAAAACAAAAACAAAAATTAAAAAATTCTCTTACTCCAACTATCAACGCTATATTCCACTTTTCGCTGTCAATTTTTTTCGAAATCACATATTTTATGTTTTTAAACTTTTTATGTTGTTGTTTACACACTCATACATGTACAAATGTATGTATGTTTGTATGTACATATGTTTGTATGCATGTATGTATGTACATCACTATCGTGTTTTATGCGGAAGTTAAGTTTTTATGAGAAAATTTGACACATTTCAACGGATGCAATAAATACTCTGTCGCGTGCTCCAACAAGCCGGAACAATTGTACATACGAGGGCGGTTTGATTTATTTTTTATATACATACTTCCAAAATAACATTTTATTTGACAACAAAATTTTTGATTTTTTTTTTTTTGGTAGCTATATTTAGGGAAAAAAAATTGTAAACGTTTTTTATTCCTTAAAAATTAAAGAATTTTTTGGGACTCTAGAAGTGTATACTTTTATGTCAGTGTTCAGTGTTGAGCTCTTGAAGTCCGCTAAATCTAGAGAATATACTGGATGACTTAGCAGTTCGTAACACAATTCAGGATTCCGAATTTATGGCACAAAGTTTTTGGCCTAGCCGAATGCGTTCATTTCGACTATAAAAAAATATCAAAGGTCCCCAAGTTATCGATGTGAATGGCAACGCTGCTCAACAAAAACAAGACCTCATATAGTACAAAAAGTTTTACATAAAACTTTGTTGGTCGACATTCTCACTTTGGCTCCTCGGTTTGTGCAACTTCACCAGAATACACCCAACCAAAGTCAATGACTTAACAAACAACCCAACAAACAACCCTCGCATTATTAAGGGCTGAAAATTTAATATAATTTTTTTTTGTTCATACCGAAATATAATATCAATATAATATATGTATGTATATATATTTTTACTCACTCTATTTCATATCTATATACCTATGTACATATATAAATTATTCAACCAACGCAACTCCAAAGAAATATCGACTTTGTTAAGTGCCATTGGAAGCTATCGCTTTTCCATTTCAGTTGATCTCATTAAACAACACAGTCAATTGATTCATATAGTCATAAAATAATTTTGTTTTTTTTTTTACACATTTACTGGTCAGCACAAACACTCCTTTATTATCGCACACACCCACACTTTCGTGTCATTTCATCGGCAATGTGTCTTCATAAATGTCTTTACTTGCAATCCGATAGTAAATCTTTCACTTTTATGTTCAGATCACAATCGCATAGATACACCACATTTGCAAGAGTCCGAGTCCCACTTAATATAACATATTGCTTTATTATTAACCAAATGCTGTTTCAAGGGTAACTATTTGACTTTGGAATTACAAATATATTTTAATGTCTTTATTTTAGCTGATTAACTGTCGTTGCCTAGCATGGGGTTAAATGTTTTTATGGCCGAAGAATATTTATTTATGACACTTGACTGCTGGTCAACACACCACATAGTGGGCGTTGAATCAATGAGTTAATTAAGAAAGCAATATTGCAGTAAATCGCGTGAACATAGGTTTCTAAGAATCCTATTATCAATACGAGCTTTTCTAGGAAATTTATCTATTGACGCCGTTAAGTGTTGATTAAACATGCGTATTTAACTTTGAGGATTGCAAGTATTTCTTTGTAAATTATTTTAAAAGCTTTTAGCTGATTTTAAAAATATTTGAAAGGGGGTGTGGCATCTCCCATGCGAATAGAATATTATATAGTCCATATCCCCGTAACTATTTACGTTAGACCACTGAAATTTCGTAAGTGGTTATATGAAAATAATCTCTAACTCCTGCATGAAAACTGGGAATAACGAGAAAGGGGGCGTGGCACCTCCCATACGAATCGAATATTAAGTAGTCCATATATCTGAAAGTATTCAAGTTGGAACACTAACATTTAGCAAGGGGTTATATGAGATTAATCCTTAACACCTGCATGAAATCTGGGGATACCGAAAAAGGGGGCGTGGCTTCTCCCATAGGAATGGAATTTTTTAAAGTCCATATGCCTTTAAGTATTTACGTTAGACCACTCAAATTTGGCAAGGGATTATATGAGATTAATCCCAATAGGATTTGAGTAGTCCATATCTCTGAAATTGTTTAGGTTATGTGGTGTGAAACACACAATATTTCTCTCCAAAAAAATACGTTTTCCCACTACCTCGACACTAGCGCCACCTAGTGAGTATATTTTTAAATTTATTTTAATGTCTATAAAAGTCAGTAATTTAGGCCTCTAGTACCAAACCGCGACAAGCGCGCCACCTATCGGAATGCAAAATGCCGGTCAATGCAATATAAACTGACGGCAAAAGGAGCCCGCACATCGCTTAGGATACGACTTAACGCTCTCTCCAAAGGTTTGGTCGGGTTGGATTTGTTGGACATTGACTCTCATTTTATAATTCAATATCTACATACATATATGGGTCAATTTCAAAAAAAACGTACACAACGAGTTTTTTTTGCTTATTTTTTAAGTTTTTCCAATTCGCCTGTAAGAGTGGCCAATTTATGTAGAAATTGATGAAGAATCCAGTGGGACCTTTAGGCTTTCAAAAAAATCAATATTTTTGGTTTTTTTTTAGGTTTTCTATGATTTCTATCTTGAGCGTCACACACCAAATATGTATAAAAAATCGGTGAAAATTCAAAAATATTTGAGATTCAAGTTTACTATGTTGTTCTTTTGTTTTTCAAGATTCACTTTTGCCAAAATCACCTTTTCGATTATAAACACAAAATCACGATTCACCTTGATTTATTTTTTTTTTTTAAGTGACTAGTTATTTACAAATTTTAAGATGAAAATATGTAAATTATTGTTAAAAAGAGACTTGAACTAAGGGGTTACTTGCAAACTAATAGGCTTGTAACAATGTATTTTAAAAAAACTGCATTTATAAGCGTTTTAAGGAAAAAAACTGAGTGTGACGCTCAAGATATTTTGTGACGATCAAGATGAAAATATGTAAATTTTTGTTAAAAAAAGATTTGAACTAAGGGGTTACTTGCAAAGTAATAGTCTTGTAACAATGTATTTCAAAAACTGCAAATATAAGCGTTTTAAGGAAAAAAAAACTAAGTGTGACGCTCAAGATATTTTGTGACGATCAAGAGATTTTGTTGCACGTAAACAAGAAATAATGCCAAATTTAAAGTGTAACGAAAAAAAGTTTATTTTTTACAAAAAGTAAATAAAAGAAAACAAAAATTCTTCAAAAAACAAAAATTTTCATACGAAACTAAACATATACATATTCTTTGATGTCTTTAACAAAATTTTAAAAAAGGAAGTAATTCTTGAAGAAACTTATACACATACGCGCTTTATCGAGCTTTATTTTCTCGCGATATTTCCGTGCTCTTTCGGCCGCCGTTAATTTTGTTGTTTTACTCTTGAAAATTAAAAAATAAAATCAAAATTAAGCATTTTAAGCTATGAAGCAATATGTATGAAAAGTGATGCTCATGAAATATTTGCCTATTTTTGTTTTTTCCGTAGGCAATTTATTTCCCAAATTCACAAATTATAAAAAAATGAGTTGAGACCATGTAAACAATGATTGCCAACTTTAATTTTTTACATTTAATATATTCACTTTTAAAAAAAATAGCGTGACGCTCAAGAATTTTTATCGCGCCCTTACCATGGTGTTCACATAAACTACGCAAATCCACACTTGTTTTAATAGTTTTTGTTTTCGCTTTTTCACTATTGTAATAATTAAAGTTTGTACTTTTATTACGTTATTTACTTTATTTAAATGAAAATTGAAAACTGCTAATATTTCTTGATTTATAAAAAAAGTGACGCTCAATGCAAATTGTGGGGACAACTGTTCTTTGCAACGCCAAATTCGCACTAATTAATTTTTGACAACTATATCAAATCAAAACAAAAGAAAGATACCCAATAATTCGAAAACTGTTATTAAATGTTGCCCAGTAACTTTTTTCTTGATTTTATTTTATTTTGTTTACTAAAAATTCTAACGAGGGACAAATGCATTTGTATGAAAGGAGTCAGAGGGAGAAACAAAACACCATACTGAATAAACAAAAAAACAAATATACAAATTTGAGAATTATGTTTTTTTGTTACATATTCCTCGGTGATCACTGTCCCATTTTTTTTTTTTTTTTTTTTAATTTGTTTTTTACCTAAAATAGTAGTGTAAAGTGCGGGGACACAAAAATTGCGTTTTTTTTGAAATTGACCCATATGTATATTGTGTCAACCAAAAAAGTGTTTTCAGTCTGTTTGAGTTGAACTTTGCTTTGAGAATTTGAAAGCCGATCAGTATCACCTATCTGATCCAGAAATTGCATGCTCTTATCCTATTAAATTATAGATTAAGTAATTTACAGCATTTTCCTAAAACTTGACAATATATGCTACACTCACACCCACGCTCTACAGAGATCGACTCTTAGATTCTTATTCAGATCCCCTTTCGATGCCTCAGACTAATTTTACACTTAATTTCCAATGCCTTAAGTGTCTAAATATTTCAAACCAACACAAACTGTCGTAAATATATCGCATGATACTCAGAAAATTAATTAATTAGCTTAACAAAGTTATATAAATTAAGACTCAAAGCCGGAGACACTAAAAGTTGTGACAAAAGAAAAAGTTGCGCATACGCCGTGGTAACCGCATACGGCCTTTAGTGCCACAAAACGCAAATCATTTGATCAAAATAAAATTAAATAAATTTACTTGAAAGCAAGCATATGGGAGAATAATGAAAAGTTCTAGTTTCATTTTAAATTAAACTTGAAAAATAAGTAAAAAAACGCCTAAAAGCTAACTTGCTTGTGCGGCATCACAAGACTAATTAAATTCGTTCAAATGTCCATCCAAGCAGAAATTGTCAAATATGCACCAATAACATATTTGCTTACATATTTACATTGTTGGTTGCCAAAAAAGTACGCAGCAAAGGCAGCAAATTACAAAAATTTTGGTTAAGGTAAAATTTATTACTTGAATATTGCGTCTGTTGCTTATATATCTTATTTTTACTCTCTACCACATAAAATATTGTATATCTGTTAACTAATGCAATATTATTTTTAAGTAATGAACTAGGCTCTAAGAGTCGTAATAAATAAATAAATAAAAAATAAATAAGCATATGCACGCCCAAGGTTTCTGGGTTTGGTGATACATATGTACATACATATGTAAACATACACACATATATGTATGTAAATATACACTCACATTGTACGTTAATTTAATGACACAAGGTCGCTCAAATTTCCTAAAAGGGCGTTAGGAAAAGTTATGCGTCATGGTCAACGTCAACATGTCTGCCCACAGTGGCTTGACAGAGCTTCTATTCTCACTAACACCACTGTCGTCACATACTTTTTACTGGCATCTTTCTTTGTATTGTGTTTTTATACAAAGATTCGGAATGATCTGCTTCTTTTTTGCATGCCACAACAATAGGAATGTCCTTCAGCATACTGGCAAGTAATACAAAAAAAAAACAACAACAACAACAAGAAACACAGAATATGACAATGCAGGAAAATGAGAAGGAAATTAGACAACGGTCTGTAAAAAGAAAATATATTGAATTCAAAATTCTTGTATGCAAAACTTTTTTCTATAGAAATTCCTGTAGCATATTTACAATTTAAAGCAACCATTTTTTAGTAACTGAAATATTTCAAAATAAGTGAAATAGTTCTAAAAATGCTTGTGGTCATAATTTTTTTACTTCTGTTGCAAGGAAATTGATGTTGCACACAGATTCTTCAATTTAAAACAGAGAGGAAGCAAATAAAGGCACTTGAAACTTTAAAAAAAAAGAAAACTAGGGCAAAATTTTTTAGATATTTACCGGAAATCAAGTGCAGTGCAAGTGGACGGCTGCTTTATGGATGTGATGCCTTTCAGTTTAAATATACTGCAAGTAGTTATTTTATTTTATTTCATTTTATTTGATTTGATTTGATTTGATTTTATTTTATTTTATTTTATTTTATTTTATTTTATTTTATTTTATTTTATTTTATTTTATTTTATTTTATTTTATTTTATTTTATTTTATTTTATTTTATTTTATTTTATTTTATTTTATTTTATTTTATTTTATTTTATTTTATTTTATTTTATTTTATTTTATTTTATTTTATTTTATTTTATTTTATTTTATTTTATTTTATTTTATTTTATTTTATTTTATTTTATTTTATTTTATTTTATGTTATTTTTTATTTTATTTTATTTTATTTTATTTTATTTTATTTTATTTTATTTTATTTTATTTTATTTTATTTTATTTTATTTTATTTTATTTTATTTTATTTTATTTTATTTTATTTTATTTTATTTTATTTTATTTTATTTTATTTTATTTTATTTTATTTTACTTTATTTTATTTTATTTTATTTTATTTTATTTTATTTTATTTTATTTTATTTTATTTCATTTTATTTTATTTTATTTCATTAGACTTTGTCTCGTCAAACATTTGCAAAATAACTTGAAAGCGAATTTCTTATTAACACATTCAATGCCATCCACTACAATAATTTAACAGTTCAATTAATTTAAAGAGCTTTGCTTTCAGTACGCATTATATACTAACTATTAACATGGAAATACTCTCAGTATTAATAGTTGTTAGTCATTTATGCACTGCTAAATCAAAACCGCATATAATATTTATACAATACGCAAATGACCGCGATAGAAATTTATAACAGCATACTTTGGAAATAGGTCAATAGATATTAGACCAAATAGCAAATGCACACACTCGTGAATGTTAAGGCAGAGGATAAAGAAGTTCATATTGAAGTACATTTCTTCCACAATATAGCACAATTAGAGCAAACTATAAAGCGTTTGCTATTTAGTTACTAAAGCTATATACATGATATTATCTATTCATATGATGATAATTTTTGTGATTGTAGATTTTACAGATATATCTTCTTCTTTTTTTTTTAAATGACCTTATAAAATTTTATCTGCATAATTGGCATCTACATTCTTGCTTGCTATACCAATTTCTTTCTGGCCATTTTGTGCACTTAAATGCATTTTCCACAGTTCTCTCTGTATGATTTTATGGCTCTCTATTATCAATGTTTTGATTTTATACTCATTTATTGCCTATTAGCCATAAATCAAACTCTCTATGGATGACTGCATGCCATTTCGTTAATGAGTGTATATTTATTGTCAAAGGCCCCCAAATGAAGCCACGTTATATACAGCATTGAGGTTGTCACATAATAAGCAAACTTGCGGAAGAAAAATAAACCGAAAGCGGTAAACTGTGCAACAAAAATGTAAATCGACTATTTCCAACACACAAGTAAACACCCACTTACACAACCAAAAAACACTAACAAAATCTACATACGTATGTATGAATGTATGTACATATATGCATCAGTTCGCTAGTTAAAAATAACTTGGTCATCATTCATCTGCTCTGTGACACAGATCCATTAGAAAAGCGCTTCAAAGTTCATCATGGCAGCGACTGTTGCGAGTAAAACAGTGATAGCGAGTAATGGCACATGGTGAGTGAACATATAATGCGAGTACACAAGTAAGTAAATGCAACGAAAAGCTTGAAAAAGCTACTCAAGCGCGGCAAAAACCAACCAGTACGGTGTATCAACTCATCATCCTTGCTGTCATCAAGTGACATTATTCACATCATCGACGGCAGCATCATTGTAAACGCATTTATTGTCAACGCTTTTTGCCACACTATTTGACATTTGGTCATTGTCTAATGGCCATTGTTGTTTGCCATTCAACACTAAAACCGGCGCAACAATAAGCAAAGTTGTCAACGTTAAGTGGAAGAACTAAAAATGAACATTAAGCAGACCATCACAACAAAGGCGGGGCGAAATATGCAGGGGAAAAAAACAAAGAGGTGGTCGAGGAGGAAAACAAGTTTTTATAACGTATGTATGTATGTAGCGGGATTATTTTACTATTTCACCAAACTAAACATGGTCAGCCATTTTAAGCAATTTTTACCACGAATTTTTCTTTGTTATTTTGAGGTTGCCTTTTTAACAACAAAAACGGTAACAAAGGTTTTTGGTAAATTTTGTCGAAAGTTACAGTTTTTTGCCGACTATGAACCAGAGTATACTTACTTTCCGATTTGGTATGTTATGTTATGTTATGTTATGTTATGTTATGTTATGTTATGTTATGTTATGTTATGTTATGTTATGTTATGTTATGTTATGTTATGTTATGTTATGTTATGTTATGTTATGTTATGTTATGTTATGTTATGTTATGTTATGTTATGTTATGTTATGTTATGTTATGTTATGACAAATTCTGAAGTCCGTAAACTAAATTAGTAGTAAATTGTAATTGGTGCCCAACTAAGCAGCAACCGAAACCTATTTTAAAATGAGTTATGTTGTTGTTGTCAAATTGTTGTGTAACTTGATTTTATTTTATACATACATATGTATGTATAATACACTTGTACATTGGAAATTTTAGTTGTAGAATTGTAATCTCTGACCGAACAAACTATATAAATATACATATGTATACATATAACGAAAATTATGTACATACATACATATATACATTGGTAAATTTATATAAACGTATTTGCATTGTGAATACAAATATTTACATTCATATATCTTTCAATAAATTCAAATACGCTTATCTTAACGAAGTCTTGACTAATTGGAAGTTGAAGAATAACGTCAGTTTTAAAAGGAAGTCCATACACAGTTGAATGCACAATAAATGCTTGATAAAGATTGCAACTATCCTGCAGTCATACGCACTAGTTGTGAATTAGTTTGAGATTGAATTGAGGCAGGCAGTCTATCTTATTTTGTATATTAGCAACTAAGCCAATTTACCATGGCTTTGAGCTACGAAATAACATTTGTCAAAAACTGCATCCGCATCATAGCCATTACTGGACTACTTCAAAATAGACTCATGTAAAATGAGTTGAAAAATTCGGGAATAGAAATTCGCTATCCAGAACAGTTTTGAAAGGCAAAAACATTTATAAGAAGTACATCAAGTTTTGCAAATTTTGTATAAAAATATAACTCAATAAATTCTAGTTAATGAATTAGAATATGTGCTGACTAGTTTGACAGTTGATTGCACTATATATACATATGTATGTACTTGTATATTTTCATGTTTTCATTTCTGCGTAATCATATTTATATTTCTTTGCTTTCTTGATTCAAAAATCTTAAACGTATAAGGTATAAAGATTTTGACTTCTAATTTATGTAACCTCTCTGAGTTCATTGTAAGACAATATGCTTTTTATACCCAGATGTACTAGTTAACAGGTTAGCATATGCAGTGAGATAATTCATTGATCATATTCATGATTCATATTTGAAAATGTTTACTTCAGACAAGTTGTTGAAGTTTCTTTGAAATTTTGATAGATGTACAGATATTTTTTTAATATAGATGGATATTCAAATAATGTTTTAGGCATAAAGAATCCTATTTATCAAGGTTGACCTCCCCTAATATGAGCATACTTACAAACTTGCAGACAGCATTCTTCAGCGAATTTTTGCTTCAGTTGGCCTTGTTAAATCTACCCACATTCAGTTGGATACATAATTTTTTTTTTATAACCTTCTCCAATTTCATTAAAATTCCAGTAAAATAGTTGCTAAAGCTTATAATAACCAATGCATTGGAAAAAACTATATGAAATTCTTCCAGTAACAAATATTAATTACTATTTTGTGTGATTAGTAGAAAATAGTGAATTTTTATCTTACTTGCAAATAACTAACGTATCTTATACCTTTTCCATTCATTACCACCTTTACTCAGAAGTAATTTAATATGTCAATGTGGCAGCACTGCGGTTCATGATAATAATCAGCTGTTTGATAAAAGGAAATTTCAAATGAAATAAATAATCAAAAGTGAACAGCTGTGTCCAGTGTCCAGTTTGTGAAAACTGTGATTTTATTATTGAAAGGGAAATGTTTGTAATTTGAAAAGGTTAGAAGAAAGATGGAAGTGAAAGAAACCAGTGCTGGTTACTATAAAACAGAAATAATTGTAATAATTTGAATACGGTGGAAACCCGATGCAGAAGTAATAATATTTGAATTGATTTTGGTAATCGTCGAAGAAAACTGGTTATGAATTGTCACTACAAGTTGATTTTTTAAACATTTTAAAATTGAGTGAAAGTTAAACTCGTTTCCTGCAGGGATGCTATACAGCGGATTTTCAGTGACTCGCGAACCAACTGAAACATGTATAAAGATTCTAAAATCCATCATATTGGATTATTCACACTCACAGGATGAATTTTCCCTAAATAATTAAGACTTCGGAGTGTTTTATACTTATAAAGCACACTGTGTAATCACAAAACTCACAAGCAAAGAAAAAAAATTTCTAATTAAAAACTGTATGATAATAAAAGTCGATAAAAACGCCTTCCAGTAGCAAATATTTCACATGTCTGTATAAATTCTTTTTTGATAAGCCCAATATATGTAGGTACATACATACATATGTAAGTGAAAAAAAACCTCAACCTCCATATCCAACTGGTTTTTGTGGCCTAAAAATAAATACATAAATAAATTCATGAATTTAAACATTTTTATCTAAGTTTGCAGACATACATACATATGTATATACATACGTATGTAAATATTTATAAATGTATTTTGCCTAATTTTTTATATATAATTTTTTGATTGATGAATTAGATTGCAACATCAATTTATCACTATAGGCCCTTTTAAGTAATGGTACACCAACAAAACTCAACAAGCAAAGCAAAATAAAAACAAAAACTGCGACTAGTTTAGGCCAAGTACGAAACGAGTTATGTTATGTTATGTTATGTTATATTATGTTATGTTATGTTATGTTATGTTATGTTATGTTATGTTATGTTATGTTATGTTATGTTATGTTATGTTATGTTATGTTATGTTATGTTATGTTATGTTATGTTATGTTATGTTATGTTATGTTATGTTATGTTATGTTATGTTATGTTATGTTATGTTATGTTATGTTATGTTATGTTATGTTATGCTATGTTATGTTATGTTACGTTATGTTATGTTTTCAACCCAAATGAGTATTTTAACTCCTATAAGTATGCTACACAAATTTAATTATAGCCAATTGTAGGCTAGTGACGAGATTAGTCACGCGATATTTTTGGTAGGGTTGTGTTGGTGTGTATCAGTGTATAAAGTTGTGCAAAAAATTTGATACATCAATCATTTATATTCATGCAATAATTTTTGTGGTTGATATGGCATTTGAAAAATCATTTGACAAACTCATCTGAGTACGATGAAGCTTTAAATATCTTAATAGAAATCTGAAAATTGGCAAATTGTTTAAATAGACATATGTACTTACATACATACAAAGGTATAAATATAAATAAATATGTTATGTCCATATATATATGTAACTGTATATTTTTGTATGTATGTGTATAACTATTATGCTACAAATTACTTTGGCACTTTTGGAGAGCATAAATATTGTACCTGCCAACATAACATATTTGCTATATTTATCAAACTGACATATCGATGTGCGCTTTAATAAAGTTTGTATGTTTCTGCACATATGTACATATGTATGTAAATATTCATATGTAACTTTGAAATAAAGCTAGATCGAAATACTTTGAAGACTTGCTTTTAAGATTGTCATACCACAGAAACTCTTCTATATATATTTTCCTGGTAAACTTCAAATGTGCAAACCTACTGCAGACTGGTTGGGTAATATTCATGCATGAATAAATTCTTATAAATCAAATAAATCTTAAATCAAAATCTTTTGAGCTGAAAAAATGTGTATGTACATATGTAAGAGATGGAGTTAGGTAAAATAAATAATCTGCATATAAATGCATTTTGACAAAATTAAACTTCTTTTCAAGTTATCAACTGACAAAAGTCATTTATTTCGTTTAATTTGCAATACAATTGCAGTTTTTATTTAAAGCCATAGCTACAATAAAAATGTAAAAGTAAGATTTCAGCATGAATAATGAAGAAAATTTCATAGGTGATATTTTTTTTTTGTTTTTTTTTTTTTTTTTGTGTATGTTTGTCCACGCATCAATCAAAAGCTTCGCTATAGAACTGGAAAACAAGTTAAAAAAAATTTTTCGCGAGTTATAATTTGAAATATAGTTTAACTACTAAAATTTTTATGTTCCAATTTAATTTGCTTGCAGAACAAAGCGTCGCACACTCGCTGTCAACTACTTTCTAATGAGATCACATTTTTAATTTCTTAAATAATTTTAATACTTAAATGATAAAATGAAATATACTCGCATGTACATATGTATGTATGTAAATACATATCTCTTTAAGTTCTTTCATCAACTCATTTCGTTCACTGAGCCACTATAGTGCTGCACAAATTTTATAGCATTTTTCGCGAAAACTTTATTCGTTGGCATTCATTCGTAGAAGCTCTGTCGGTGAGCATATTTCAACATTCACTTGCAGTCATTTACAGCTTCAGCTTCCAATTAAACGCAAGTTACTCGTATTTTGAACTCATAGCAAATACATGAGCTATACTGCAGAATCAGCAATGGGTAAGAAACTGGTTAACTAGCGAGTAACGCATACTAAACAAGTGGGTAATTATGTGCGGAGAGTTTAAATTTTTAGTCACATTGAAATTACTGATCAATGTAGCTGCGTGGTCTTAGAGTTTGTTTTGGCAACAGATTTTCACCACGGTTAGCCTTGGGTAGGACGGTATTGTAATACAAATAATAAAAGGCGGGGATCAAACAGGGTCAAAAAATCAAAAATGTTTTAGAAATGTTTTTTTTTTTTAATTCGTGATCGCCCCACCGCCGTGCTCGACATGAAAAGAAGGTTGCTATGATTCTATAAAATAATAGCAAAATGCACCGTTTACCTAACTCCAAGTTGTGCATTTCTCGCATGGCCATTTTAAATGTTGGACTATGTAAATATGTGCATATGTATGATGTGTGGTGCTTATTTTTTCAATCGGTCCTTAACACAGCTTAAGCAACTTTTTGTGTAAATTGGTTCTTGGCACCAGCTGGGACCAGTCAAGCACATTAATTCTCCTCATTCGTGGATTATGCTGCATTTTCGTTTTGCATTTTTTTTTTTCTGTCTTGCTTTTTTTTCAAAAATTTTGGCTAAGTTAAATTTGTTAAAAGCTTTCACATAACCATTTTACTGCCACTCTAATACATCGAGCTGACTTGAACATCTTTACTGGACCACCGGATAACGCCACCGATTGGTTTGTTAGTCCGGTAGTTTGGCATTTAAAAATATTTTGTTAGCTGCGTGTCTGGTTGGTCGCTTTGTTGCTTCATAGCTTGGCACACTCAAATCGGCTTCGTTGCAACTAACTTTTATAAAACTTTCCGCTTGAATAGATAAGGAAATATACGAATGATTGTGTGAACGCTCAGGCGCTATGTTAGAACTATATATATGTATATGTATGTATGTAGGTAGCTATACATATATTTGTGTTTGAGTTTAAAGTTTGGTTATGATTTTTCTGCCAAAAACTTCACGAATCGTTGCTCATTCTTTACACGCGGGGTGTTCGTTTTTTTACGCTTACGTAGACTTTGCGTTTATGGTCAAATCGTAAATCAAATCCAATTTCCCAGCAATATTTTAGTTTTCCTTAGTTTGCAAAAAATTTTTTTAAATCAACATTAAATGTTATTTCTTATTTAAAGATTGTTGTCAGAAAATGTCTTAACGATTGCAGCTTTTATTTTATTTCATTTTATTTGATTTTATTTTATTTTATTTTATTTTATTTTATTTTATTTTATTATTTTTTTTTTATTTTATTTTATTTTGTTGTTGGATTTTGCGGTCTATTTTGTTTACAAATTTGTAAGTTATGAGCAAGCTCGAGACCAGTTAACAATAATTCTAAACGAATTCAGTCAGTTTTTGGGAAAAATTGATAATTGGAGAAAAATTACAAAGAAAAATCAACAGCGATGGATAGGATTACATGTTTCAGAGTTTCCAGGCTCATCATCAGATCCCTTTTCGGACACTGGGATGCGAACCCGTGTCTGCACCAAAGCCGCTGTTAGAAAACTCTAACACTAAGCTATGATGCCCTGTGACGTCACAATGTATTTGTCTCCACTTCAATTAATTCCCTTTTTGTTTTGTTTGTTCTTGCCAACTGTATACACAAAATTTCTTAAGACATGCGTCTGTATGTTATGATGTGTGTTGGTCTTTTTGTTTGTACATATTTGCATATGTACGTAAACCCGTGCTATGGTTTCAATGTATTTTGTTGTTGGATTTTGCGGTCTATTTTGTTTACAAATTTGTAAGTTATGAGCAAGCTCGAGACCAGTTAACAATAATTCTAAGCGAATTAATATTGTCAGTTTTTGGGAAAAATTTATTATTTTATTTTATTTTATTTTATTTTATTTTATTTTATTTTATTTTATTTGTAAGTTTTGCAAGCTTGAGATCAGAGAAACAATAATTCGTAATGAATTTTAATTGTCAGTTTTTGGGAAAAATTGATAATTGGAGAAAAATTACATTGTTAAATCACAGCGATGGATAGGATTACATGTTTCAGAGTTTCCAAGCTCATCATCAGATCCCTTTTCGGACACTGGGATGCGAACCAGTGTCTGCACCAAAGCCGCTGTTAGAAAATTCTAACATCTAAGCTATGATGCCCTGTGACGTCACAATGCACTTATCTCCACTTCAATTAATTCCCTTTTGTTTGTTTGTTCTTGCCAACAGTGAGCACACATTGTTGTTAGACCTTCGGTCATACGAACGAATGCGTGTGCTGGACTTTTTTGTTTGTACATACATATGTATGTATGTACGTAAACCCGTGCTACGGTTCTTAATATTTTGTTGTTGGTTTTTGCGATCTTTCTTGTTTTTACATATTTGTAAGTTTTGCAAGCTTGAGATCAGAGAAACAATAATTCGTAATGAATTTTAATTGTCAGTTTTTGGGAAAAATTGATAATTGGAGAAAAATTACATTGTTAAATCACAGCGATGGATAGGATTACATGTTTCAGAGTTTCCAAGCTCATCATCAGATCCCTTTTCGGACACTGGGATGCGAACCAGTGTCTGCACCAAAGCCGCTGTTAGAAAATTCTAACATCTAAGCTATGATGCCCTGTGACGTCACAATGCACTTATCTCCACTTCAATTAATTCCCTTTTGTTTGTTTGTTCTTGCCAACAGTGAGCACACATTGTTGTTAGACCTTCGGTCATACGAACGAATGCGTGTGCTGGACTTTTTTGTTTGTACATACATATGTATGTATGTACGTAAACCCGTGCTACGGTTCTTAATATTTTGTTGTTGGTTTTTGCGATCTTTCTTGTTTTTACATATTTGTAAGTTTTGCAAGCTTGAGATCAGAGAAACAATAATTCGTAATGAATTTTAATTGTCAGTTTTTGGGAAAAATTGATAATTGGAGAAAAATTACATTGTTAAATCACAGCGATGGATAGGATTACATGTTTCAGAGTTTCCAAGCTCATCATCAGATCCCTTTTCGGACACTGGGATGCGAACCAGTGTCTGCACCAAAGCCGCTGTTAGAAAATTCTAACATCTAAGCTATGATGCCCTGTGACGTCACAATGCACTTATCTCCACTTCAATTAATTCCCTTTTGTTTGTTTGTTCTTGCCAACAGTGAGCACACATTGTTGTTAGACCTTCGGTCATACGAACGAATGCGTGTGCTGGACTTTTTTGTTTGTACATACATATGTATGTATGTACGTAAACCCGTGCTACGGTTCTTAATATTTTGTTGTTGGTTTTTGCGATCTTTCTTGTTTTTACATATTTGTAAGTTTTGCAAGCTTGAGATCAGAGAAACAATAATTCGTAATGAATTTTAATTGTCAGTTTTTGGAAAAATTGATAATTGGAGAAAAATTACATTGTTAAATCACAGCGATGGATAGGATTACATGTTTCAGAGTTTCCAAGCTCATCATCAGATCCCTTTTCGGACACTGGGATGCGAACCAGTGTCTGCACCAAAGCCGCTGTTAGAAAATTCTAACATCTAAGCTATGATGCCCTGTGACGTCACAATGCACTTATCTCCACTTCAATTAATTCCCTTTTGTTTGTTTGTTCTTGCCAACAGTGAGCACACATTGTTGTTAGACCTTCGGTCATACGAACGAATGCGTGTGCTGGACTTTTTTGTTTGTACATACATATGTATGTATGTACGTAAACCCGTGCTACGGTTCTTAATATTTTGTTGTTGGTTTTTGCGATCTTTCTTGTTTTTACATATTTGTAAGTTTTGCAAGCTTGAGATCAGAGAAACAATAATTCGTAATGAATTTTAATTGTCAGTTTTTGGGAAAAATTGATAATTGGAGAAAAATTACATTGTTAAATCACAGCGATGGATAGGATTACATGTTTCAGAGTTTCCAAGCTCATCATCAGATCCCTTTTCGGACACTGGGATGCGAACCAGTGTCTGCACCAAAGCCGCTGTTAGAAAATTCTAACATCTAAGCTATGATGCCCTGTGACGTCACAATGCACTTATCTCCACTTCAATTAATTCCCTTTTGTTTGTTTGTTCTTGCCAACAGTGAGCACACATTGTTGTTAGACCTTCGGTCATACGAACGAATGCGTGTGCTGGACTTTTTTGTTTGTACATACATATGTATGTATGTACGTAAACCCGTGCTACGGTTCTTAATATTTTGTTGTTGGTTTTTGCGATCTTTCTTGTTTTTACATATTTGTAAGTTTTGCAAGCTTGAGATCAGAGAAACAATAATTCGTAATGAATTTTAATTGTCAGTTTTTGGGAAAAATTGATAATTGGAGAAAAATT